>JARFJB010000512.1:35000-370000 GCA_036346205.1 Vesta saturnalis | reverse complement strand
CTATAAAACAGAATTTTGTTATGGCTCTGATACCAATCGTAACTACGTTTATAAATGGTTGGAAGGAGGTGCCAGTGATTTTACATGCTGGAAGTGCACCATTATCTGAAATTGGAACCAAATCCTTATCTGAACGTATTATTACTATTTCTGACAATATAAAAGTGTATTTAGGATTCCATTTTTATTCTCAACTGATTCTTATTAATTAATAACAGTAATTTTTTATTCTTATTCTATTTGGTCATCGATCTTTGGACGTTCCAGCTAATAATGCGGAATTGGTAATATAGTAACATAAAAATTACATTCCTTACGACACTTTCTTAGCATGCGTAGGTAATATTGCAGCAAACAAATTGGCCGAAAGATATGGTACACAATACGAAGATGGAAATATTCCTCAAGTAATCTGTAAGATTTTATCTAAGTAGGTACGATAAATATAAATTTTGTAATTGTAGATGTTGCAAGTGGTGGAAGCTCAGATTGGGTTTTAGGAACTGGTTTATATATTTGATTTACAAGATACTGGACGATTTGGTTTCATCCTTCTACCAAAACAAATCATTCCAACAGGAGAAGAAACACTTGATGCAGTTTTAGCAATGTTTCAGCAAATCAAAAAATAGTATTGTAGAAATGAATGTCGCGAATTAAAAATTTAAGTTAATTATAAGTACATTTCATTAACTGTACTGGCATATAACTATTAGAAGACTACTGTGGAGACTAGTTTCTTTTGTTACCAGAGTAAGCAGTAATTAGCATAAAATTGAGATTTATTAAACGCAACGTATGGGAAATTTGCAAACGTTACGTATTTAGTATTAACCCAACACCTTAGGGTACAGAGGAAAGATAAAGAAGAAGACGTATTTCGTATTAAAACCAGAATATAGAAATAAAATTATGCACTTGAAGGTAATTAATCCGTAATCAAGTGCATAAATTAACTGATACGTTAACCGTCAAATACTGATAAGGCGTTGTATCTTAAGTATGTACAAGATAACACAGTGAAATTTGTCTGTTAATCTACTTACTATTGTGTAAAATACAAAACGTTGGCATATGTGAAAAGTAGGCAATTGACTTCTGTAATTTTCAATTCTGAGTTAACAGAATTATCCGTAATTAGAAATTAATATGTAAATAATTATTTTGTTGTGTACGAAAGGGTAATTTTCTTATACCAAACCCTCCGCTGTTTGACAAGCAATAATTTTAGTGTATTGAGATAATTATCAAATCAATAATTAATTTAGTTTTAGTTAAAATAAATTTCCACTCTCCCACCTGAACATCGGGAGAATTGGGATTTCCAAAACATTCCACTACTAGGAGGTTATTTAAATAGGTAGCTCAAGATTTCCGTTATCTTTTTATTGCGTATACAGCTTGTTGCAAAAGGTACAGCAACCTATTATATAATACAAGGTCAAATAGTAGTTTTAATTGATTGATTAAATTTACTTTAGTGGATGTTCAAAGATAAAGTTTGAAAGCAATTTTGATTAAAACTTGTAAAATTTGTTTCTAATGAAAAAGCGTATGTCTACATTTTAATCGTATAAGCTTAAGAAAATTTTTGGATTTATGAGAAATCATTCATCAATCATTGGTGAAGGACCCGCAGGGGCGCGAGGAGCATGCGGCGCCTGTGTCAAAATTTTTTATGGCGCCCCATTAATTAAAAACATTTGTATCAAAAACTAATATTATAAATATTTTGCATGCCTAGGTGATAAGAGCCCCAACAACTATTGGTTCGGACACTTTAATTTTTAATTCTCTAGTAGCATTTTTAAGTAATACGACATGAATAAAAAAATAATGAATAATTAATTTGAAATACTATAATTTTTAGGCTTATGTTTAGGGACATTTAAATGACTGTTTTTGTTATATTCTTAACGCATTGAAATAAAAAACACACAAAGATTGAAATAGTCTGTGTAAACTTTTTTATTTAAAATAATAAATTACAAACACAAGAAAACAGATAAACAACAATAATAAATGAAAAATATAATATTTATAATATAAACATAATACATATTATACCGTAAATTAAATACAAACAATGTAAATAAGTCATTAAATAAATTTTACTTTCCTAGCTTTTAGCAAAGAAAAAGTTTGGATAATATCATGAATATCAAGTTTATCCAGTATGTCAGACTCAATTGAAATTATTACGAGATCTGATAATCTATTTTGCGCCATTGTGGAGCGTAAATAACTCTTTATGATTTTTAATTTCGAAAAAGACCGCTCCGCGGACGCAACTGACACAGATAATGATAAAATAATACGGAGTGCTACAGTAAAATTTGGAAAAACTCCTACTAAATCATTTGAATAAATATACTGAATTATTTGGAATATATCTTTTTTTGAATTCGTAATAAATACTTGACATTGTAAAATTTCTTCACATAAATCATCTGCGTCAATATCGGACTGATTTTCATGAGTTAATTTTTTGCAGCAAGATAATAGGTATTCTTTATTTTGTAAATTATCTAATGAATATAAAAATTGGAATGAATCCATATGTTCTTTTAATAAAGAAAATCTGTCTTGTAACGAAATTAAAGTTTGATCTATTATACAAAATTAAAAATTTACTTTGAATGAATTTTCAGGATTTACTATAGGTTGATCTTCATGTTCATAATCAAATTGAGTAGATTTTTTACGTCGTCTGAATGGCCTCGCACTACGAAATTCAGTATCTATGTCAAACTTTTCTGCAATTAATTTGGAACTTTCAACAATTTCTGCAAAACTAGCATCAGATCGGTAATTAGTTAAAAATGTATTTAATTTGTTTAATGCATCCAAAGCAAGTTGCAAATTTGTAATTTGAGATTGAAGCATTTTACTCACAAAATTTACTTGATTTAAAATATCATACCACACTTTAACGGAGCAAATAAATGTAAGTGTAGAAATTTTTTCTCCCAGACATTTTCCTTGGTATTTAGATTGTTCGTCGACTCTTGTATGGTCATTGCAAATTTCAAATAATGCATCAAAAACTTCTGGTAAATATTTATAGAGAGGCTTTATGGCATCAATTCTACTTGACCAGCGTGTTTCGGATAAGGGCTTTAAAGTTAAATTAGAAACATGCTTGATTAAGATATTCCATCGATTAGTAGACGCTGAGAAAAATTTGTATAATTCTTGTATTATATTAAGAAAAATTTATTGTTTCATGGTTGATATTAGCGGGATCATTTACAATTAGATTCAGGCTGTGATTCGCACAAGGAACATAAAAAGCTCGCGGGTTCAAATCTAAAATTTTTTTTTGTAGGCCACTATTTTTGCCGCGCATGTTAGAGCCATTATCATAGCCTTGGCCTCTTATATTATTTATGTCTAAATTTAATGTTTTTAATAGATCAATAAGAAATGTTGATAATCCAGCCCCTGTAACATCTAAAATTGGATAAAATGCTAAAAAATGTTCATGTATTTCAGTCGATCCTAATGATAAATTGAAATGAAAGAATCGAATTATTACACTTATTTGCTCAATATGAGAAACATCCGGAGTACAATCTAATATTATTGAAAAATATTTATTTTGTCGACATAAATTTATAATATGATTTTTAACATTAAAAGCCATTAAGAAAAGTATTTCACTTTGGATTTTGTCTCCTAGATATGTTGGCATTTTGTGAAATTCAGAATCGCTATTTATACGTCGTGTGTGTTCGGATATAATAGGATCAAACTTTTCTAGCATTTCAATACATTTTGAAAAATTACCATTGTTGCGATTGTAAAGATTATTGCTTTTGCCTCGAAGTGCTAAATTTTGTTTACATAAAAATTGAATTACATAGATTATTCGCTTTATTGCTTCATACCATCGTTTACTTTCAATATCTAATATTGTTTGCTGTAAATAATCAACAGTAGTTTTATTTTTGAACGATAGAAGCAACTCTGTCCATTTTTTGTAGTTAGTAAAGTGAGTGGAAGTTTTTACATGGCGGTTCAGGTACACTGCTATATGATGCCAATCATTAAATCCCTGAATAAATCTATTTTGCTGAGAAGATTCGAAAAGTTTACAACAAAAGCAATAAACATTATTTTTCGTAATTGAGTAAATCAACCAATTTCTATAACATTCTTCACCATTTTTTAAGTTTCTCTTATAGTAACTTTCAGAAAATTTTCGACCCAACAAATCGCGCGGAAAATTGAAGTTTTTTATTTGTTTAGGGTCCGTTTTTATAATAGCTTGCCTAGATATGTGAGATATTGGTTCCGACCAAAGCCCTGGGTCATCAAATGCACATTTATTTATTGTATCTGTACCTGTCTCTTCAGTATAGTTCCCAGATCCAAAAACAGGGGTAATTTCTTCAACGATTTGATTATCTTCACTGGGAGTTGGTCTTGGCTGACTTTGTATTTTGAATTCATCTATACTGCAACCGGGTACTGATTCCTGAATTGAATCTAGCGGATAATCTTGGTCAGTTCTAGTCGTTTGTTTCGTAAAATACTGTGTTAATCTTGAAGCATTTTTCTCTTGTTCTTCTTGGCGTCTTTTTTTATTAATTAAATTTTGATGCCCGGAGAGTTTCTTTTTCTTTCTTTCTTGAGACATCTAAATAAAAATATTCAATAAATTATAAATGTAATTATTCTATTACCAAAAGTCTTGTTTGCGTTATTTGCTTTAGTTTTGCTTTAATTACAGGAAAGTATGAAGTAACATTTTCGAATAATTTCGCTTTTATTACTTTTTTTCTAGATTTTGCAAACATGATCGCTACCCCTATTGGGAAATGCGTATTGTTATGAATGTATGTTTATTTTAAATGCAAAATAGCTTACCTTTAATCTTTAATGTTCTTGATATTCTTAAATTCACATTCACTCAAAAATATTTTAAAAATACAAGGTACATAAATTCTACACTAGTGCAGTACTGCTTGCTGAAGGAGAATGAAGCAAATAATATGTTTGTTCAATCATAGACGATTTCAAGTAATGCATGTTTTAACAAGACTAAACGAGTTAGATCGCTTGCGCTTCATTTTGTAAATTCGTGCGTGGACAAATTTCCGCCGCCGCGTCGCCCGCGCGCTCCCGCCCCCGCGGCTATATATCCATCGGCGATTTAATATGAAGAGTCCACTGTATACATGATATTAACACGACTATACGAACTATTTATGTTAGAACAAGAATAATTACTGAGATCATAAATAAGTTATAATAAAATAAGGCGATATTGAATTATTTTAATCGCAACCTATAACGAATTTTGAATTTATATACATTTTTAAGGCGCCTTTGGCGCCTGTGTTCGCTAACACATTCGACACGTGGACGGCGCGCCCCTGAGGACCCGTGTTCGTAAAAGATTCTGACTTTCTAGACGCTCTTCCACCCGAAGTAGTTTTGTTTTAACGGCATCTTCAACCGCCGTTCAGACCTTGAAGTTATTTCCACTGAGAGACCCGAAGCATTCCGTTTGGGGGCCGTACAAGAGATCGGAATTGGCCCATGGACAATCTTGATTGTGGTGTATCTTTGGGTGGCGTCCGAGGCGCTTTTGACCCGTGTCAACCCCTGTAACCAGAAACCGTCATCCCTACCCCCTCCAGGAGTTGGCACTGTACCGTAATTAAATATAAATACATTATGTCACATTTAAATTAAATAAGGAATTTTCAAAATGGGCCTTAATTTATATATTGGTGGAGGCCGATTACGGGCCTCACTTGCAAACGGAAAACTTTCTTACGTTACAAATACTTCTACACGTGTGTGTCTTTGACAAGTTACATTGAATGAGTCACTAAAGTAACTATTCAATATTTCACCTTATTTCACATTAGAACGGGCCATGATATGTTTTTTCTGTAGTGGTATTCCCCTTTGTCAAAATGACAAAAAGTCAATTTGACCCCGTCCTGTCAATCAAAAGTAATTGTGCTGTGTTGCTTACTTAAGTAACACATATGATGATCTAACCTCACACCAAATTAATAATAATCTGTTGAGAAAATTCCAAAAGTAATCGCAAAGAGTACAAAGTTGCAAATTTTAATGTGCTACAAGAATCTTACGAATTTTTTACCTTAAAACCCACATATACATGTGTAGGTATAGAAGGTGTTGAAATCAACGTTTTTTTCACTATCGCCAAGTCGACTTGTTAAGTCATTCTACAACTTTTGGCCAAGTTTAGCCAAGATCGGCCATCATATCTAGATGTCTGTGTGTGTGTGTGTGTGTGTGTGTGCGTGTGCGTGTGCGCGTGCGCGTGCGCGTGCGAGTGCGCGTGCGTGTGCGTGCGCGTGTGCGTGTGAGTGTGCGTGCGCGTGCTCGTGTGCGTGTGCGTGTGTGTGTGTGTGCGAGTGTGGTGGTGGTGGCACGTGGTGCGTGAGTGTGCGCGCATGCGCTTGTGGCGCGTGTGCGCGTGTGCGTGGGTGGGTGGGTGCGTGGTTGCGCGCGCGCGTGCGTGCGTGCCTGCGTGCGTGCGTCGTGCGTGCGTGTCTGTGTGTCTGTCTCTCTCTGTGTGTGTGTGTGTGTGTGTGTGTATGTGCGTATGTGATTGTGAGTGAGTGTGTGTGTGTGCGTGCGTGTGTGCGTGTGCGTGGGTGCGTCGGTGCGTGGGTGCGTGGGTGCGTGTGTGTGTGTGTGTGTTTGCGCGTGTGTGTATCGATGTATGTTAGTATCTACCGTAACTCCAGAATGTAAATACCTACATACTTAAAATTTAATCCAGCTTTCATTTGACGTAGAGCTGATTAGATTTTGGTCGAAATCCAGTGGCGGATAGGGGGGTTTATTAGGGGTAGTTTCTGGTTTTTATCAAATATTTCTAAAACAAAGCTATAAAAATACCTGGATATAGACCTTAAACATATCGAGTAATTACATGCAATTTTTTAATAATATCTGTGTATCCGTGTATCTGCGTATCTGCGTATCTGCGTATTTGTGTATCTGCGTATCTGTGTATCTGTGTATCTGTGTATTTGTGTGTCTGTGTATTTGTGGATCTGTGTATCTGTGTATCTGTGTATCTGTGTACCTGTGTATCTGTGTATCTGTGTATCTGTGTATCTGTGTATCTGTGTATCTGTGTATCTGTGTATCTGTGTATCTGTGTATATGTGTATCTGTGTGTGTGTGTATCTGTGTATCTGTGTATCTGTGTATCTGTGTATCTGTGTATCTGTGTATCTGTGTATCTGTGTATCTGTGTATCTGTGTATCTGTGTATCTGTGTATCTGTGTATCTGTGTATCTGTGTATCTGTGTATCTGTGATCTGTGTATCTGTGTATCTGTGTATCTGTGTATCTGTGTATCTGTGTATCTGTGTATCTGTGTATCCGTGTATCTGTGTGTGTATCTGTGTATCTGTGTATTTGTGTATCTGTGGATCTGTGTATCTGTGTATCTGTGTATCTGTGTATCCGTGTATCTGTGTATCTGTGTGTGTGTATCTGTGTATCTGTGTATCTGTGGATCTGTGTATCTGTGTATCTGTGTATCTGTGTATCCGTGTATCTGTGTATCTGTGTATCTGTGTATCTGTGTATCTGTGTATCTGTGTATCTGTGTATCGGTGTATCTGTGTATCTGTGTATCTGTGTATCTCTGTATCTGTGTATCTGTGTATCTGTGTATCTGTGTATCTGTGTATCTGTGTATCTGTATATCTGTATCTGTGTATCCGTGTATCCGTGTATCCGTGTATCCGTGTATCCGTGTATCCGTGTATCCGTGTATCCGTGTATCCGTGTATCCGTGTATCCGTGTATCTGTGTATCTGTGTATCTGTGTATCTCTGTATCTGTGTATCTGTGTATCTGTGTATTTGTGTATCTGTGTATCTGTATATCTGTGTATCTGTGTATCTGTGTTGTAAATGTGGTGGTTTAGAAGCCCTGGTGTAATTAATTTAATAATAAATAATTAGGTGTAAATGTTCCTAAAACAAATCGTTAAAATAACCAGGGATCCAAAACACTCAATAAAAGATAATGCAGTTGTCTCAGTCAGTAAATTAATTCAGGACGGGTTCATGCTTTTGTTGATTTGCTTAATTACCACAATTTCTGCTTAGTTATTTCCACTTAACATCAATATAGTAACTACAATGTAACAATAATAAAAATTATCTCGGACGCCAAGTTATTTTTTTTTGTTATGCTCGAAACAACTAAACCGAAGATACAATAAGAAAATTCACCAAAATGTCAAAATAAGAGATATACAAACTATGTTTGTTAAATATTTAACTTTAGAATTATATAAAATATATCTTAAAGACTAGTTATAGCCTTAAATTACTAAATTATTAGGATATAAACACCTGTTCGAAAATTTTGATAACCTCTGGTAACTAAAGAATTACGGAAATTTAAACCAAAGGTGATGTAATCTTTGCACAAATATGGCGCAATATATCGTTATAACAATGCTGTACGTTGTAAACTATACCAAAGTTGAATTTTACTTCTTATAAATTTGTCTTCATGGCAATTTGAATAATCCAGTGTTTATTGCATTCTCTCGAAAGTTCAAATAAAAAATGTGATCTAAATTTAGATCTGAATTACTTGCAAAATTGTAATTATAAACATCGAAAATACCAAAAGTAATAAAAGTAAAAGTGGGAAAAGTAAAAGTAAGTAAAAGTAAAAATGCCTGCAAAAAGCAAATGTTTTAGATTTTATATAATACGAGTTAAATATATCTTACCATTAAATCAATAGCACTTTTCACAAGATTTAGGTGGAAACCCGGAGATGGCTTCCTAATCAACACAAGGTTCATCAAGTAATCCTCAAAAGGACACTTAGATATCAGGTGATATAGCGGTGCGCGAAAAAATGTGCGCAAAAAATTAATTCAAAGATATGGGAATGTAAACCCCTAAGAAAATATGCAACTAAGTTACACCAAAATGCAAACTAAGTTGCCTATCACATACTTATAATTCATTAATAATTAAAAACTTTTTTATTTACAACTAAATGAACGAAGAACGTAAAAGATTCGTTACTGCGTATCTGTGAAGGAAGGCAAGACGCGACGTATTAACATTGTTACTTAGTGGGGAGAAAGTCGAACCGTAATTTAAATTACGTCGGTTGCTATGGATATGAGATTTGTTCTCACCGTCAGGTAACTTGTTCTGATTGTGGTATTCAAATTTTTAACATTTTTTCGTATACATTAAGAACAGATATCATTAGAATTTAGATAATTTTAAGCCGCGTAATGGTCTGTCAAATAAATATCCGGTACTATTCTATTTAGTTTTTTTTCCAAAAATCTCAAAAATGTGTAATCGCTGCACTCTTTAGTTTATTTGTTTAAAACTAAACGCTCCAACAAAAAACGCCGTTTAAAAGACTATAAATTGCTCGTTCAAACGAGACTAAGAATATTTTAACCTGTTGAGTGGTTCAGGAGACATTAAAACGTAAATATTGGAAAATGCATTGCCCCCGTCCCTCGCCTTTAATATAAGAGATACGGAAAAGTGTCGGAAAGATGATGCGGTATTACCCAAGCTCTCAAATGATATTGTGAAAGTTATAGCTCATCTCCCAATTTTCCGAGATAGCATGAATTCGCAGCGGTTACGCCCCCTATGGATCGAGTTACTTGATTCTTTTCCCAAACCTCTAGTCCTTGTATTTATCGAGATAGCGCCGCTCTGCACTCTTATCTGGACGCCCGATATACTAGAAGGAAAAGCACAAGGTTTGCTTAATTCAGGCACATGGTATAATTGCTTTAATAAAATCTGACAGTTTTGTAGAATTGTTAAAATTGAAATTTTCTGAGTGTCCATTACTGGAGCAGTTACCTTAGTTATCTAATGGCCCCTTTTACCTTACTAAAATGACAAAACTGAACCTCAAAATTTATTTAACGTAAATACAAAATGAATCCTATATAGTACCCAAACAAACTCTCCAAAGAAGTATTTTCATTTTAGCTTGTAAGAACCAACCAGAGTAACCGAAAAAAGTGATTTATCAAATAAAGGCCGTAAAATGTATCAAAAACCGTTTCTTGCTGTACTAACACTAACAAATGTAAAAACATAAAACTACGGAACAAGACATTACGATTGTGCATTTAACTCTCAACTGTAATCAGTACACTAAATGTAATGATGTACAGTTTTTCTAAAACGCAAGCTCGATGTGGTAAGTACTGCTGTCGTTATCTTCAGTTTCAACAATTTCCGACATTGGTTTTTTATTTAAACCTAATATGCCCATTTTATCTTTACCCCTGTTCCTGCATTTGAAGTAGTAGCCATATTCGATTTAGAATTTTTTACTTTGCCGATTTCTGGAAGTTTAGTTAAAAATGAATTTTTTTTTAAATGCTGTTTTATATTTTTGTTTAACATTGCAGTTGGAGCACCGGGAACAGTTGTTTTTTTGGACATCAAAAAGTGTTGTAATTGTTGCTCACATTTACGAATACACAATTCTTGCTGGCCAAGATCATCTATGGATTGTATGAAAGATTTATTCTTATTAGTACTCTGTGGAGGTACTTGTTTCTTTGGTGTTTTAGGTCGACCATTTGTAAATTCGACTTTACGACATTTCCTAATTTTGCAATCGGATTTTATTTGAATTTTTGGAAGTTGAGAGTTTGCATTTGCTTTCCTTTTAGTATTCCAAAGTGAATTTGTTTTAATATTTTGAGATTTTTGGTTCTTTTTTGAAGTGGCATAATCTACTTTTTGAGTAACTGTTTCAGTATTTGTCATTGAGTTCACTTTTTCAGCGTTCAGTTTCAATCTATCTTTGAGAGTGACTAGTGCATCTTGTAGTCCAGATAAAGATAGTTCAAAGGAAGATCTCTGTTGAGCTTTTGTAATTTTCGATTTTAAATTTGAGTCTTCAACCGTACGACAAGCTTGTTGAATTTGTTTTTCAATATTAGTGATTTCTTTTTTTTGTGTTTCGTACTTTTCTTCTATACGATGTGCGTGACTTTCGTAAATACGTTGTGCTAATGAGTTAAAAGAATTATCGCATTGTTTACATTTACTTTGTTTTTCTTTTTGAATATAAGCAGAGTACACACAATCAAAACACTCACATTTTGGAGGATGTGTAGCATTTTCTGCATTACCATATTTATTTTTCTGCAACGCCCTCAAGTCATTTACAGAATTTTGTGACGACGAATTTACACATTTACTTTGTGGCCGTGTAAGTATTGCTTTCTTTTTCTTAGTGGGTCGTGATGCTTGTTTACATGTATAAGTTGATGTATTTGAGCTGCTGCTAATGACTGGTTTTTTAAGTTTGTTTAAACGACTTGATTTTCTAATTGCTGATTTAGTTTTGGAATATGGTAACCTATTTGTAGTTGAAGCACTTTGTTTTTCTTTTTCTTGTAATAACGTTTCTGAATCGGAGTCAGTCTTTAGTGTTTTAGTGTAGTTGTTATCTCCATTTTCCTTGTTTTCCATTTCGTTGTTGTCTGTAAATTTAATTTCAAGAAAGGATAGATCTTCAGTTAATGGAGTAAAAAGTGAGGAAGTTGGTGTTGTACAAATCGAATCGTTAGGGTTCCAAATGTCAGATTTACCAAAAGTTTTTAATATCTCTTTTGAAATAGAACTTATATCTACATCCTCAGTTTCATAATTAATATACATACATTCTTCTGTGGACCTGCAGTCTTTAAAATCTGATTCTACGGCGGTAATAGGCGTGTGTGATTTATCAGCAACCTTTTTTTGAGTACGTTTGGGCATCTGTTTATGTTTTTGTACCTTCGAAGCTTCTTTAACTGTACACTGATTTATTGACTCTTTAGTATCAGTAAGTGAACTTACGTTTGATTTGTATTCTTCAGCGTGCTCGGAGCAAGTTGATTTTTCGCTATCTTTTGGGTTTTGAATTTCTTCAAAAGAAGAAACTTCAACTGAGGAAAACATTTCTTCATTACTTTTTTCTCTGTCTAAATCAGTATTTTTTTGACCTTTATTCGCATCAATACGTGCAAGATCATCGCTTAAACCAGTAAGTGAGGAAGTGGAAGAAAGGATTAAGCAGTACGTTGAACGTAACTGGGTACTTTCAGGTGCTATTGAGAAAGTTTCTTTTTGAAGGTGAATGTTAGATTTATATTTTTGAAATGGTATTATCAAATTCGTCTGAGGCATAATTGAGACGATCTCGATTGATAAAGAGGCTGTTAAGTTCTTAGGCATTTGTTGTGTTGCTATTTGTTTTCCATCACTTTGATGATTGTCTGGATTATACTTTACATTTTGTGTTTCGTTATTAGATTTGACTGTGACTTCGTTATTTTCAGAGTCAGCATCGTCAAACATTGTGTCGTTATTAGTGCTCAATACTTTTTCATTAGTGCTTATAGACGGAATATTTTTTTCTCCAAAGTATTCAGTTATAACATTTCTGATCTCATCTCGAATTACGACAGTTAGCATTGATTTTATATTTTGATTTAAAGTATCTAAAGCTTTTAGCACATTTTTGTTAATTTGATCCAGACCGTATATAACATTATCATTAAATTTTTGTAGCATGTTTGATACTGCATCGTATACACTTTTCATAATTTCGTTTGTATGTAAAGAGTCTTCTACTTGTGCAACAAGTTTAGTTTTTCGAGTGCAAGGACTTTCGAAACGAGCACATTCTAAACCTTGATCAGAAACTGATTGTGGTAAAATTATTACTTGAGATTTTGAGGAATTCAAAATTTCTGATTGGGTTTCCATTAATCGTTCTCTAGTAGAATCTTCAATGAGAGTAACAATTTCAAGAGCACCTGATTCGCTGTGAGTTATACAAGTTTTTATTACACCTGCTTGGTACTTTGTTTTAATTTCAAACTCTCCATTATCTTCTGCTTTAGCAGTGATGCAAAGTCCATCATACTTGTTTGATTCTAAAATTAATGAGTGATGTTCACTTAATTTATTACTTTCATCTTCGTAATAATCTACAGTTGATTGGTTTTTTACGAAGTTGGATAGTTCGTTAATTCCAGTCAATGTTTTAAACATATTCCTTGGAGATTCTGTGTTTGCAAGTTTTTCACTGTGTTCTGTTTCACTAGTGTCACCGACAGGATGAGATAAAATGGAATCTTCAATTTCATCTTTTAAAGTTCTGAGATCTTTTTGGTTAATTTTCTTCTTAGCAATGAGTTCCTGTTTAATTTTCATAAACTTTTTGGAGAGATCTTCATTGGTACAGTTACGATTAAGTTTTCCTGCGGCTTTGTCTTTACAAAAATTATTCATAATATAACATTTACGTGTTTCGCTTTTATTTAAATAGTTTCTTCGCGAGATATTAGGTTTATCATTTTTTCTTTTTCTATTTAGCCCAAATTGAACTGCACATTTTGATAGCATTCTTAAAATAATTATTAAAATTTCACAACAAATTTTGACGTAATGATATAAATAATTGTTTGGCATATAGTAATACACTTATTAAAACATAGATGGCAGAATAAGATCAAATTTTTATTTTGATTTTCTTTTTAAAATTGATATACGGCATTAGCAGGAGGATCACAACGTCCATTTGGAGTAAATGCATAAACCGATATTTTTAAGGATCCTCTAAACTCAATCGAGTAAATCATGGCAGAAGTTCGAGAGGCGCTACGTACTTTAGATTTTAAAGTTCCATCAACTAATATTTCATATCCAGTTACTTCTTTTGAATCCGGCGGAGTCCACTTGATTAAAAGTGAATCAGGACAAATACTTTTAATTTCAATAACTTTCATTGGACATGAACTAATGTCTGTACTTGGTGTTAGTTTTGGTGGAAAAAGCAATTGTACTGCTGATTCAATACAGTTCTTTATTACTTTAAACTTGTCTGACTTTTGAGGTTTTACGCATGAACGCTCTGGACCAGGTTGTAGCGTCCGTAGAGATTTATTTTTCTCTAATTCGTCACACGGACAAGAGCTTATTTCACTTCCTGTGGACTTTCGTTCAATTCCACAACAATTCGTTGCTTTAAAAATGACCTCTTCTTGAGGTTTTACATCTGTACAAATTTGATCAGGTTGTTCACTTTCTGTACTAAAACTTTTACTATTACCAGCCTGTTCCATTCCGCTCGTATCTTGACAGCTACATGATTCATCTTGGAAATGTACGTTACGTTGCCGCGAGGAAGTAAGTCTTGGCAAAATTATGTCAAAAAATACACTACTTGCTTTTGCTCCTACGTCCCGAAAAAACTGTGCGATCGCTTCTGGATCAGTACATTTAGAAAAGATGTTTTTCATTGAGTCTACGGCTTTTTGAAACAAATCCCTCGTTGAAAATTGCCTTTTTATGTCAGAACTTTTTTCTGTAACACTATGATCTCTTCCAATTTCTTCAGCTTCAGGACATGCACATTTACTATTACTGTTCTTTCTAGTTTCTTCAGGTTCAAGACAAACACAAATGGTATTCAGTTCAGTTAAGGTTTTTCCAACTTTATCTTTCTGACCCGCCAATTGAATACAGGTAGGCGATGTACATTTATCTTTGCACTCATTACAGTCACACTCTAAATCAACATTATCTTTCGGTTCTTCAACTTTTCCTTTAACTGAATTCTCAAGTTCATCGTTAATTCTGACACTCTTATCTTGTACCTCTAATTTTTCCTTAGCTTTTTGGGGTATTCCACATGTTAAGAGACAGTCAACACAAGTACAGTCAGAGAAATGACTATCTGCATCGCATGCTCCACCACATTGAGGTACATTCGGTTGCGGTTTTTTACATTGGCAACAGCTACATAAGTCACAATTGCAATCTGCATTAGCTTGACTCACTAACGATTGTGTTTGAGTTTCTTCCACCTCTATTTCATAATGTTCTGCAGTTGAACAAGGAGGTTTGTCGCACAGACAGTCGATACAGTCGCAATTAGAAGGATGTATTCTTGTCGCATAATCTAAAGGAAAAGAAGCGCATGGATCACATAGACAATCCACGCAGTCGCAATCTGGAGCATGTGTTTTTTGTGCAAATTCGCCGCATTCCCTTGGTGTCTTTATTTCCCCTGGAGGTGGTACACATGATTCTTTATCTCCTACAGATTGTATCTCTTTTAACGTTTTTTCAATATTAGGACTGTTATCAAGTTTATTTTCGTAGCACGTTCGACAATTACACGATGGACAAGGACATGTTGGCTCTTTGTAAGCCACACTTGCAGATACTGAAATTTTGATTTTAATTTAGACGGATGTTCTTCGAATGATTTAGAACGATATGATTTTTGATGTGACGTTGGTATGTAACTGTCAATGTCAATTTCTCTTTTACTTTCTTTAAAGACAGTTTCTAGTTCTTCAATCTGTCCTGGAGTAACTATCAAGTCCATTTGTATAGTCACAGAGTCTTCATCGACATGGTCACTAAGTAATTCTGGTATTATTTCTTCTGCAGGTTTTTTTGTAGACTCAGCTAATGCAAATAATTTTCCTTTTTTAACTTCAGACATTTCGCATGAATCAACATATGAATAATCTTCAGACATAGCACTAGGTGTAACTGTAGAAGAATCAAATGGAGCACTTTCTAGTAATTGTCTTTGATATATCTCAGAAATTGCATGTAATGATTTTGTTTCAATCTTACATTGTGACTGATTATAGCCAAACCAAAGTTAGAAAAACCTTCAAGTAAAGCTTTAACCTACTGCTTTAAGCTTTAACCTACTGATGTTCAAAAAGAGTCACTTTCTGCATAAACTTCTTTTGATTTAATTACTATGGATAAGCCAACATCAGAAGAAAATTTACGTTCAGCTTTAAGTCATTTTGCCCCACTCGCCATAGAAGATCCAGTACCAGAAAAAAATTCAACTGAAGGTTTTCTTTCTTTCGTCTCACTTACTATAGGCGTTCTAGCTTTATTTCCTTATACCTAACTCCAGCATCAGAAGGCACTTAAACTGTAAGTTTACTTCCTTTTGCCTCACACACTATAGACGATCCAGCAACAGAATAAACTTCAACTACCTAATCCGCACCTTGCCTTCAGGCATCTCCTTTACAGATATTGCAAAACCGTCACTTTTTTCAACAACTTCTTTTTCTTTGCTAATTATAGATGAACCAGCATTACAACAAATTTCTGTGTAATGTCTACTAACTGTTTCATCTTCAATAAATGTCGATGCTGTTGAATCAATTTCTAATTCTTCTTGTACGACAGTGTACGTAGACTTGATATCTACAAGGTTCCCTTTCCAATAAAATATCTGTTTCCGCCACTTTCGCTTGAGAGATTTCTTTACAAGTTTCTGTAGTAAAGTGAAATGACCTAACTGTTTCAAGACCTTCTTCAGCTACTTTTTCTGGTAAATTTGTTATTTCTTCTAAAGTGTCTATAATACATATAGGGACAATTCTTCACGTAAAACTCTCTTTTATAAAGTACCTTAATTTTTTTTTTCTACTTATAGTATTCCCGAACAGACTAAGATTTTCCTAACGTACTAAAGCACTCAGGAACACTAGGAGGGTTTAGGGATATTGTTAGGCTGCCGAGAAATGTTATGAATGGCAAGCTTAAATTGCGCCCGTTTAGTGTGACAAGATGGAATTTGGGTGCGTAATTATGGCGTGAATGGTCAAACCGAGTGTTCCTAGCGAAGATGGCCTGCAAAAGTATTAAGGAGTGTGTTTCGGAGGCACACTTACCATGGTAATAGCGATAGAACAATGAAGGAACCGAAACTGTTCTTCAATACTCAAGAGACCGTACGTCAGAAGTCAGAGACGGGTCATTTATAAACCATACCTCTTTTTTTGGATGCGGTTTACCATATTGAGGACTTATTGGGGAGCACTGATCCAGAGGTGTGAATTGTATTCCACATATGGTCGAATTTGAGCCTTATACAGTAAAAGGAGCTGTTGCGATGTGAAGTACTGTTTAGATCTGTATAGAAAGCCCAGTTTTCGGGCAGCTGTTTTGCTGGCTGACAAAAGGTGGTCAACCCATGAAAGGTTCTATGATACAAACATCCCTAACATAGAGATAGGGTTTGAAATCTTGAAATCTAAGCCGTTCATATTCACAATAGGAAATGATCGCAATTTCTTGGCGGGCACAAGGCAACACTGGGTTCTGTTGATTGAGGCTGCCATTTTCACCTTAACGTCCTGACTAGACTTATTGTTGTGAGAAAACTGAGAAGAACTACAATGTAGAGTGTTGTCGTCTGCAAAGCAATGGATCGAGTTAGTTGTTGAGGAAATGAGGTCATTTATGTACAGCAGGAAAAGTGTGGGAGCTATCATTGATCCTTGGGCTACGCCCGCGTTAATAGTAGTGTATTTCGAAAAGAAGCCATCGACGGCAACGCGTATACGTCTTTTGTCAAGAAAACTAGATATCCAAGTGATGAGCGAACGAAGAGAGTTTGGCAAGTAGGCACTTTGCCAAACCTGATCAAAAGCCTTTGAAATATCTAAAGCTACTACGACTGTTTTACCGGACCTCCCTAATGTGTTATTCCAAAGTTGAGTGACATATGAAAAAAGATCACCCGTTGAACGACTCTGTCTGAACCCATACTGGTGGTCGTTTAGGAGATTATTGGACTCGAAGAATGAAAGTAGTTGGTAATTGATGACTTTTTCCATGATGTTCGCAACAGAATGGAAGTGATGGATATTGGTCGATAGTTTGAGGGATCGGTTTTGTCGCCCTTTTTAGGAATAGGTTGGATATTTGCCAACTTCCACGATGAGGGAAACTCTCCGATTGCATGTAGATAGAAAAGAGTTTGGACAATAAAGGCACTAGCTCGGGGTAGCATTTTTTAAAGACGATACCGTCAGGGCCAGTCGCTTTGTTTGAGTCTAGTTTATTGATAATTGATTCTAGGAGTTTAGAACGAAAGAGGATTAGTTTCATACCGTATGGGGTAGATTTTAGCGACGGCACAATTTTACCATAACCATTGAGACATGAATTTGATGCAAAGTAATCGACAAAGAGGTTGGCTTTTTCAGCAGGATCAGCTACTAAACCTCGGTCGCGAGACGTCATGAGAGGAAATGAAGTTTTACTGATGGCTTTAGCTAATGACCAAAATTTACGACCACCCAAAGGACATGAGACAAATTCTTTGCATTTGCGTTCTTCAAATATCTTTTGGCCTTGGTGATGATGCTTTTGCAACTATTTCTTGCGGCAATATAGTCGGCGTGATTTTAAACAGATTTATTTGATTTCCGTTTGGTATAGAATTTATGCTTTTGCGATAATGCGTTAGTGCAAGCCCTATTAAATCTGAGTTGGGAACGGACATGACCTACACGATTGTTTTCTGGGAAAGTATAACTCCATACCCACCAAGATAACTTCAGTTATTGAAAAGCAATGTTTGAAGAGGAGGACCGTTTAAAGAAATACTCACGCCAGAGGAAGGTTGGAAAAAGCTCGCAGTTCGCTCCAGCTAACTGATTTAAAACATCACATAGTCCTATCTGTTTTTCGAGTAACAGTGGGATTAGGTACAGAGGAAATTATTTCGATTAGGCAGTGGTCTGATCGACCAAGTGGGGAAAGGACTCTTGTTTTATAGGCAAGTGGGTTAGTTGTAAGGAATTGGTCCAGAAGATTGCAACGTATTTAAAAATCTGTCTCTATTTCATACGCTTTTTTGAATCTCCAATGAAATTATCTCTGGTACAATTTTTCCGCAGTTACGAATACTTCATCGGATGAAATAGATCCTGATCGCTTTTCTATCACTTCTTCACGTAGAACCTCAAAACCTGGTAGCACTTCTATTCCTTTTTATTTCTGTTTCTTCTATTTCTTCTATTTCTTCTATTTCTTCTATTTCTTCTATTTCTTCTATTTCTTCTATTTCTTCTATTTCTTCTATTTCTTCTATTTCTTCTATTTCTTCTATTTCTTCTATTTCTTCTATTTCTTCTATTTCTTCCATTTCTTCCATTTCTTCCATTTCTTCCATTTCTTCCATTTCTTCCATTTCTTCCATTTCTTCCATTTCTTCCATTTCTTCCATTTCTTCCATTTCTTCCATTTCTTCCATTTCTTCCATTTCTTCCATTTCTTCCATTTCTTCCATTTCTTCCATTTCTTCTATTTCTTCCATTTCTTCCATTTCTTCCATTTCTTCCATTTCTTCCATTTCTTCCATTTCTTCCATTTCTTCTATTTCTTCTATTTCTTCTATTTCTTCTATTTCTTCTATTTCTTCTATTTCTTTTATTTCTTCCTTTTCTTTAAGTTTTTGTGTTATAGAATGGTATGTTTTCTCGTAGGCTATTACCTGAACACCTTGCTCTAGTTTGTTCTAGAGTACCTAATGTTTTGGGCTGCTCAACGATTTCAGTGCTTATCTCCACGTGTTCCGAGTCATAATACTTTCTGGAATACCAAGCGGACCTTCTGTTACAACCTGTGTTGTTCTAGAAACAGTCACAGTGGTTGTAACATTTATACCATCGGCACCTTTTGCACTTATTTTTAGTTTAGATTCTATTTTAATAAGAACGTCGTTTACGCGTTTTATTTATGTTGCTATATTACTTTTAAGAGGAACTAGGTCTGGAATTGGAACTGGAGCTTCAACTTTTTTGGCTACTTTCGATATAACCTAAGAGCTTCCAGAAATGACTGCTTCTTGTAATGCGCGCTTATAAGGTGTAATAGACGAACTTATTTTTAAGTTTTTAAAAATATCGATACTATCTTTAGCTTCTTCCATTTTAACCGTATAATCATCAGATTTTATTGCATCATCAGTTTCGGTACTTTCACTTGATCTCGGATATCCTTCTGCAGATTTGATCGCACTTACTTCAATTTTTTTTTATTTTCCTTTTTAATTTCATAATCCTTTTTTGTTTTTACTGCATCTGCTTCTTAAATTTTGATACTTTGACTTTCAACCGTGTAATCATTTTCAGCTTCTAGTGCATTTTCTTATATAATTTTGATACTTTCACTTTCAATGGCATAATCCCATTCAGCTTTGATTGTCTTTGTATCTTCAACTTTAGTACTTTTAATTTCTTTCAAATGCTCATATTCTTCTAT
Source organism: Vesta saturnalis (assembly GCA_036346205.1). Taxonomy (NCBI): domain Eukaryota; kingdom Metazoa; phylum Arthropoda; class Insecta; order Coleoptera; family Lampyridae; genus Vesta; species Vesta saturnalis. The sequence goes on along the minus strand of JARFJB010000512.1, from coordinate 349,867 downwards.
TGTTTTTGTGTTTAAAGCTATAGTACTTGCTCCTCCAACTATTTCATCTTCGTTACTTTCTATTGACATTATAAATGCTGATACTTCTACATCACTTGTAGTTTCACCTTTAATCTCTTCGTCAATCTTTATCATTAAATTTTATTTATCTACCTTTTCATCAACGACAGTTCTATATTCAGTCATTCTAACAAAGTCCTTACTGATCACCAATATGGTTTTAGGCAGAATCGTTCAACTGGCCATCTTTTTTCATATGTTACGCAAGTTTGTAAGAATACAAAAGAACAATCCGGTGAAACAGTTTTAATCGCTTTGGTATTTCAAAAGCATTTGGCCAAGTTTGGCGTAAGTGTTTACATGCCAATTTTCTTGATAAGAGGCGAATATATGTCGTAGTTGATAAGCTCTTTTCAAAAGAAGTTTGCATTAACGCGGGTGTGCCACAGGGATCCGTTATAGTCTACACTTTTTCTGAGAAACATAACTGATCTTATTTCTTAAACGACATCACTCTTCATTGTAAATGAATCTGTTCATAATGGTAATCCGCCTTCTATGTCAAATCAAGATATTAAAGCTGAAATGGCCATTTCAATCACCAAAGATATTCAGCGTATCCCTGGAAGGGGAAGTAATCACCTAGTAAATTTTATGCAAACAAAACGCTTTGTGAGAATGACCGCATCTTCAAATATATTACGGGTTGACCATCTTCTGTCAACTGCTAAGACAGTTGCTCGTAAAATAGGCTTTTTGTGCAAATCTAAGCAGTATTTTATCTTTCAGACAAATCCTTCTGCTATATATGGTTCAAATTCGACCTCATCTAGAATATAAATTTTACCTCTGGGCTGGTGTTCCTCAATACGCTCTCGATATCGTTGATCGTATTCAAAAAAGAGCGATTAGGCTTATAAATGACCCGTCCTTAACTTCTGACATGCGATCTATTGAGCATAAATGTTCCGTCTCAATTTTTTTTGTTCCTTGGTTTGCTCCTTTACATCATCAATATGCAGTACAAATTTCTACTTTCCAAACCAAACGAACGCAATCCATGTTCTTCTACACGACTTCTAAACTGTAGAATGATCTTCCTAGTTCCTGTTTTTCCATTACGTACGGTATAAAAAAATTAAGGTAGCCGTTCATAGGCATCTGTTCGCAATTCAATATCCTAAGTGTTCCCGAGTACTTTAGCTTGCTAGGCCTGTTAAGCCTGTTAAGATCTTCCATCTGGTGGTTTTACCGTTGTCCTTTCCGTTTGCACTACGTTTCTCAATAATATCGGTTGTTCCCTTAAAGCCGCTTGTTATGCCCTTTACATCTTTGAGAATCGATTTTCTGTATCACAGTTATTAATATCTCGTATTGTTTTGCTTTCTTGCAACTGCATCCAAACTATTATCAGTGTATTTGTTTGATCTGTTTCCTCCGTTTTAGGTACGTTTTATATATCAAGTTCTTTCTGCGGTTACGCTGGTTTAATAATAGGCTTTTTTGTGTCTCTTTCATAATCAGTTTATTGAGTTGATCTAAAGTCCGATCTTCGTTAATTTTTTTGTTGATTAAATCAAGTCTGCATTTCTTTATACTTTCGTCCAATAGATACATTTCATGTCTTAAGATTGCATTCAAGGTATTTATATAGGCTAAGTTTGGAACACAATCGCTAGTCTAGATGCAGCTCAATATTTGTTTTTTAAGAAAATCAATGCAACGGAAATTTTGGTAGATATACATAGAACATTGTGACAATGTTTTTACGAAATCTGTCATTAAGCTGCACGTTTTAAATGTGGTGAGATGATCTTTAAACACGATGGACGTTGCGAGTCATCAAAAACGGTAACAGCTCCAAAAATAAAAGGACTTTGAGTAACGGAACATTGTACACTAAGAAGATTGCTTTAATCGCAGATATTCGAACGGAACTGGTACACCATATTTTGCACGTTGAATTGGGCATGTCTAATATATCAATAAGGAGGGTACCACGTTTATTGAATTTGAAGTTTTTTAAACAAAAACCACTCTTTCTGGGTCGTTTTGTTATTGGTACAGTGTATAGAACCGAGCTCTACTATTAGTGTGTGTGTGTGTGTGTGTGTGTGTGTGTGTGTGTGTGTATGTGTGTGTATGTGTGGGGGGGAGTGCGTGCGGGTGCGCGTGTGTGCCTGTGCCCGTGTCTGTGTCTGTGTCTGTCTCTGTGCCTGTATCTGTGTGTGTGTCTGTGTCTCTGTCTGTGTATGTGTCTGTGCCTGTTTACGTGCCCGTGTCCGTGTCGGTGTCTGTGTCTGTGTCTGTGTCTGTGTCTGTGTCTGTCTCTGTGCCTGTATCTGTGTGTGTGTCTGTGTCTCTGTCTGTGTATGTGTCTGTGCCTGTTTCCGTGCCCGTGTCGGTGTCTGTGCCTGTGTCTGTCTGTGTCTGTGTCTGTGTGTGTGTGTGTGTGTGTGTGTGTGTGTGTGTGTGTTTGGGAGGGGGCCACAACACGTACGTACTTATAATTTCGTATTTAAGCTTGTTTTTATTTCTCCTGCAGCTGATTAAGTTTTGGCATAAATCCAATAGCAGAGACGAGACGCGTAATTTGGCAGCAAAAATTCCTAAAGTGGGATTTAAGTGTTCGTTCAATTTTTTCATTATCTGTATAACGATCATTTTTATAGGAAAATGTGTAATCATATTTCTTAAGGATAATCAATTTTACAAAACTTTTCTTTATAAAGTTTCTTAATACATAGCCAGATAAGTCTTACACATTAAAAAATGGGATTCTTAAATTTATTATTAAAGTTTGACAACAAATTTTGACACAAATAATGTTTAACAAATAGTAATACACTTATTAAAGCACAGATGACTTAATCTGATCAGATTTTTATTTTAAGATTTTTTTAAAATTGGTATATGGCATTAGCGGGAGGATTACAACGTCCATTTGGAGTAAACGCATAAACTGATATTTTTAAGGATCCCCTAAACTCAACTGAGTAAATAACGGCAGAAGTTCGAGAGGCGCTACGTACTTTAGATTTCAAAATTCCATCAACTAGTATTACATAACCAGTTACTTCTTTTGAATCCGGTGGAGTCCACTTGATTAAAAGTGAATCAGGGCAAATACTTCTAATTTCAATAACTTTCATTGGATATGAATTAATGTCTGTACTTGGTGTTGGTTTTGGTGGAAAAAGCAATTTTACTGCTGATTCAATACAACTCTTTATTACTTCAAACTTGTCTGATTTTTGAGGTTTTACGCACGCACGCTCTGGACCAGGTTGTGGCGTCCGTACCAAATTATTTTTTTCATATTCATCACACGGACAAGAGCTCATTTCACTTTCTGTACACTTTCGCTCAATTCCGCAACATTTTGTAGCTTTGAAAATTTCTTCAACTTGAGGCCTTGCATCTGTACAAATTTGATCAGGTTGTTCACTTTCGGTACTTGCTGTTTTATTATTACCAACTTGTCGTTTCATTCCGCTCGTATCTTGACAGCTACATGTTTCATCTTGAAAATGTACGCTACGTTGCCGCGAGGAAGTAAGCCTTGGCAAAATTGTCTCAAAAAGTACACTACTTGCCTTTGCTCCTACGCCTTGAAAAAAATGTGCGATCGTTTCTGGATCAGTGCATTTAGAAAAGATGTTTTTCATTGAGTCTACGGCTTTTTGAAACAAATCCCTCGTTGAATACTGTCTTTTTATGTAAGACCCTTTTTGCAACACTACGATCTCTACCAATTCCTCCAGCTTCAGAACATGTACATTTATTAGTATTGTACTTTCTAATTTCTTCAGATTCAAGACAAATACAAATTGTATTTAAGTTAGTTATGGTTTTTCCAGTTTCATTTTTCTGAAACGCCGAATGGTTACAGGTCGGCGATGTACATTTATCTTTGCATTCATCACAGTCACACTCGAAATCAACATTATCGGGATCTTTCAGTTCTTCAATTTTTTCTTTAACCGAATTCCCCAATTCATCGTTAATTGTGGCACTCTTAATTTCATCTTGAACTAAGGATTGGACCTCTAATTTTTCCTTAGCTTTTAGAGGTATTCCACACATTAGGAGACAGTCGACACAAGTACAGTCAGAGAAATGGCTGTCAGCATCGCATGGTCTGTCGCATTGAGGTACATTCGGTTGTAGTTTTTTACATTTGCAACAACTACATAAGTTACAATTGCAGTCTGCATTAGCTTTACGCACTTTCGGTTGTGTTTGACTTCCTTCTACGATTACTTCTTGATTTACTTTAACCTTTTCTGGTTTATCTTTTGGTTGTGTTTGACTTCCTTCTACGACTACTTCTTTATTTACTTTAACCTTTTCTGGTTTATCTTTTGGTTGTGTTACTTTAAAATATTCTGAACAAGGTTTGTCGCACAGGCAGTCGATGCAATTGCAGTCAAGAGAATGTATTTTTGTCGCACAAGTTGAAGGGAAACAAGCGCATGGATCACACAGACAATCCACACAGTCGCAATCTGGACTATGTGTTTGTCGTACAACTTCGCCCCGTTCTTTTGGTGTTTCTATATCCTCTGAAGGTGACTTACGTAATTCTATGTCTCCTACAGATTGTATCTCTTTTACAGTTTTTTCCACATCAGGTATGTTATCAAGTTTATTTGCGTGGCACGTTGGACAAGTACAGGATGGACAATGACATGTTGGCCCTTTGTAAGCCGCACTTGCAGATCCTAAAATTTGTGATTTTAATTTAGTCGGGTGTTCTTCAAATGATTTAGAACGATATGATTTTTGATCTGAAGTATCAAAGTCTTTGTCAACTTCTTCACTTCCTTTAATAACAGTTTCTAGTTCTTCAATTTGTTCTGGAGTTACTAAGTCTATTTCTGCGGCCACTATATCTTCATCAACTTGCTCACTAAGTAATTCAAGTACTATTTCTTCTGCAGGTTTTTCTGTAGACTGAGCCGATATAAATGATTCTCCTTTTTCAACCTTAGACATTTCGCCTAAGTCAGCATATGAAATATCTTCAGACATAACACTAGGTGTAACTGTAGAATCTTTTTCTGGTAATTCTTTTTGAACTATTTCAGAACCACCATCTACTGATTTTGTTTCATCTTGATTGACTCTAGCTGAACCAAAATCGGAAAAGTCCTCAGGTAAAGCTTTAGTCTCTTCTACTTTTGTTGCCTGTTCTGCTAATGTTGAAAAAGTGTCATTTTCGGCAGCAACTTCTTTTAATTTAATATCTATGGAAGTCTCAGCATCAGAAACTACATCTTTAACTTCTATTGCCTCACTTACCATAGAAGATCCAGTATCAACGAAAACTTCAACTGAAACTTTACTTTCTTTTGTCTCAGTAACTATAGGCGTTTCAGCTTTACTTTCTTTTGCCTCGCTTACTATAGATATTCCGGCATCAGAAGTTACTTTAACTGCAGGTTTACTTTCTTTTGCCTCACTTACGATAGACGATCCAGCATCAGAAAAATCACCTACAGATTTCACACGTTGAAATGATCTTTCTTCAGTTATCCCCTTCACAGATGTTACAAAACTTTTCTTTTTTTCAACAACTTCTTCTTCTTTGCTAATTATAGACGAACCAGCATCAGAAAAAGTTTCTTTGTAATCTCTACTAACTTTTTCATCTTCTGTAAACGTCGACGCTGTTGAATCAATTTCTAATTCTTCTCGTACGACTGCAGAAGTGGATATAATGTCTTCCGTTTCCAATAAAACCTCTGTTTCCGTTATTTCTGCTTCTGTAGTAGAGTCAAGTGACATAACTGTTTCAAGACCTTCTTCAGCCACTTCTTCTGGTAAATTTGTAATTTCTTCTAAAGTGTCTTTAAATTCATATTGGGATAATTCTTCATTTGCTTGCATTACTGCTCGTTCAATTGATTTACGTAAATCTCCCTTTTCCAGAGTAATATCACTTTCAACTTGCAACTTATCTAAAAATCTTTCTTCGTCTATTTCAAACTCAATTTCAATTTCTTGAATTTCATCTAATGTTACCTCAACATCTAATTCTATGTTTTCTATTATTTCTTCTTCCATAGATTCAGCAATTACCATGTCTTCTTCAACTTCTGGCGTAGTTGAAATAACTTCCATCGAAATTGTCTCTGGTGCATTTTCTTCCGTAGTTATAAACACTTTTTCCGACGAAATAGATTCTACTCGTTTTTCAATCATTTCTTCGCCCATAGTTTGAAAATCTGACAGCATTTCTATTTCTTTTTCTCCTGTTTCTTCTATTTTTCTATCTCTTCGATTTCTTCTGTTTCGTGCACTATTTCTACTTCTTCTGTTTCTTCCAGTTCTTCTATTTCTTCTATTTCTTGTAGTACTTCTATTTCCTCTAATTCTCTCACTTCTTCTATTTCTTGTATTACTTCTACTATTTCTTCCACTTCTTTTATTTCTTCTGTTTCTTGTGTTACTTCTACTTCTATTTCTTCCGCTTCTTTTATTTCTTCTATTTCATCTGTTTCTTGTGTTACTTCTACTTCTATTTCTTCCACTTCTTTTATTTCTTCTATTTCTTCTGTTTCTTGTGTTACTTCTACTTCTATTTCTTCCACTTCTTTTATTTCTTCTATTTCTTCTGTTTCTTGTGTTACTTCTACTTCTATTTCTTCCACTTCATTTATTTCTTCTATTTCTTCTGTTTCTTGTGTAACTTCTACTTCTATTTCTTCCACTTCTTTTATTTCTTCTGTTTCTTGTGTTACTTCTACTTCTATTTCTTCTACTTCTTTTATTTCTTCAGTGTCTTGTGTTATTTCTGTTTCTATTTTTTCCATTTCCTCTAATTCTTTCATTTCTTCTACTTCTTGTATTACTTCTACTATTTCTTCCACTTGTCTTATTTCTTCCATTTCTTCTGTTTCTTGTGTTACTTCTACTTCTATTTCTTCCACTTCTTTTATTTCTTCAGTTTCTTGTGTTATTTCTATTTCTATTTTTTCCATTTCTTCTAATTCTTTCATTTCTTCTGTTTCTTTTATTTCTTCTACTTCTTCTATTTCTTCCACTTCTTTTATTTCTTCTGATTCTTCTGTTTCTTGTGTTATTTCTATTTCTATTTTTTCTATTTCTTCCACTTCCTGTAGAATAGCACCTGTAAAATTTTCATCGCTTTGTATTTTATCAGATACTAGTTCTAATCTAACACCGCTTAAAATTGAGGTTGGTAAGGTTTCGTCGCCTTGAGTTTCTAATTGCACTAATAAATCTTTTGTTTCTTCTTCCTTTTCTTCAAATTCTTGGGAAATAAAATCTGCTAACGTTTCCTCGCAAGGCATTTCTTGAGCACCTCCTATTTCTATTGGTCTAGTTCGGTCTTGAATATCCTCAGGTTGCTCAACAATTTCAGTGGATACCTCAATATTTCCAGATGGTGTTCGAGTCATAATAGTTTCTATAATACCAACCGGACCTTCTGTTACAACCTCTAGAATTCCAGAACCAGTCACAGTGGTTGTAACATTTATACCATCGGTAACTGTTGCACTTACTTCTATTTCTGTTTCTACCTCAATAAGGACGTCGCCTATAGTTTCTACTTCAGTTTTCACATAACCTTTAATGGGAATTGGAACCTTCGAGATAACTTCAGCTTCCGGAAATGGCTCTGCTTCTTGTAATACGTGCTTAACGGATGTAACTGGCGAACTAATTTCATCTCTAACTGTAATACCTTCAATTTTAACCGCTTTTATTGCATCTTTAATTTCACCTTCTGCAGCTTTTATTGCACTTGCTTCTTCAAGTTTTATACTTTCACTTTCAATAGCGAAATCAGCTTCAGCTTTAATTGCAGTGTCTTCTTTAATTTTGATACTTTCACTTTCAATCGCATAGTCTTCCTTAGCTTTTACTGAACTTGCTTCTTCAATTTTTATACTTTCACTCTCAATCGCGTAATCCCCTTCAGCTTTAATTGCATTGTCTTCTTCAATTTTGACACTTCCACTTTCAAACGCATTATCTTTTTCAGCTTCTATTGCACTTGCTTCCATAAATTTGATGCTTTCACTTTCAATCGCATAATCTTTTACTTTTACTGGAATTGCTTCTTCCATTTTGATACTTTCACTTTCAAACTCATAATCTTTTTCAGCTGCTATTGCACTTGCTTCCATAAATTTGATACTTTCACTTTCATTCGCGTAATCTTCTTCAGCTTTTATTGCAGCACCTTCAATTTTGATACTTTCACTTTCAATTGCATGACTCTCTTCAGCTTCTATTGCACTTGCTCCTGTAACATTGATACTTTCACTTTCCATCTCATAATCTTCAACTTTTATTGCGATTGCTTCATTAATTTTGATACTTTCACTTTCAAACGCATAATCTTTTTCAGCTGCTATTGCACTTGCTTCCATAAATTTGATACTTTCACTTTCAATCGCATAATCTTCTTCAGCTTTTATTGCAGCACCTTCAATTTTGATACTTTCACTTTCAATTGCATGACTCTCTTCAGCTTCTATTGCACTTGCTCCTGTAACATTAATACTTTCACTTTCCATCTCATAATCTTCAACTTTTATTGCGATTGCTTCATTAATTTTGATGCTTTCACTTTCAATTGCATAATCTTCTTCAAGTTTTGTTGAAATTGCTTCTTCAATTTTGATACTTTCACTTTCAATTGCATAATCCTCTTCAGCTTTTATTACATTTGCATCTTCAATTTCGGTAATTTCAATTTCATCCGCATGTTCATGATCTTCTGCTTTCATTGAATTTAAAGCTGTAGTACTTGTTCCTTCAACTACTTCATCTTTGTTACCTTCTAATGAAGTTAAAAATGTTGGTCTCTCAACAATGGTAGCTTTGGAATCATTTGTAGTTTTACCTTTAATCTCTTCATCAATTTTTATCACTAAATCACATTTATCTAACGTTTTATCAGAATGAGTGTTATATTTAGTCATATACGGTTCACCTGATACCCCACATTTAGGTAATAGTGAACACACTCCTTTATTATCAACGTAGGTGTCATCAGCTCTTGGCGATTCTGAAGGTTTCGATGGTTTACTAGAGTCATCATCAGGTCTTCCATCTGCCGGTCTTATCGTGGTTTGTGTTGTGTCCTTTCCTTTTGTACTACCTTTGTTCACAATATCGGTTATTCCCTTAATGCCACTTACTATATCCTTTAAATCGTTGGGAATGGATTCTCTGCAAATATCACAATTATTAATATCTTGTATTGTTTTACTTAATCTTCTTGCAATTGCATACAAACTGTTATCAGGTACATCTGCTTTACCTGTTTCCCCCCTTTCAGGTACGTTTTCCATATCAACTTCTTTCGGCGTTTGCACTGGTACAGTAATGCAACTTGTTCTCATTCCTTTTTCCATAATCATTTCATTGAGTCGCTCTAAAGTCTTCGCTTCGTTAATTTTTTGGTTAATTAAATCACGCTGCATTTCTTTATATTTTCGTCCAAGAGAACACATTTGTTGTCTTAGAGTTTCATTGAAGGTATTCATTTCGGATAAATTTTTAGTTGTCTCTGTTAATTGTTCTTTTAAGTAAGATATATCTTGTTTGTAACCTTCTTCTTTGCTGGACACTTCATCATTGATATTTTTAAGTACATCTTCCAGCTCAGCACATTTTCGTTTTTCTTGTTCCAATTCACGTGTTACGGGACCTTCAAGTTTTTCTAAGCGCTGTTTCATTTCTAATTTTGCATCTTCAAGCTGATCCATTAATAGCGCATTTTCGTTAACAATTTTTTGAAAACTTTTGCATTCGGATTGTGCGCAACTATTTTTTTTAGAATTAGATTCCGATGGAACCCACGTTTCGTCAGTCTGTTTAATTGATCGAACAAGAGCTTTTTCTCGAAGTTCCATTTCATTTACTTGTTTTTTTATTTTTTTTTCTTTGTTAATCAATTCGTACAGGATTGAGATATACTGCATGTCCATCGAATCAAGTGAAATACCGTCGATGTCAGGTATCACATCTTTACTAATCGTTATAGATTTAGACTTGCATTTACATATATTTGAAGAGGTTGATGAAGATGAAGATTTTTGACTACAACAACTACAACTAGGTGTCGATTCCACAGGCACATTTGAATTGTATGAACCGCTAGTATTTATGTTTACTTGGCTTTTCAAGTTTACTAATCTTTGTTCCAGGCTAACTTGGCGTTCTTCTAATTCATTGTTACGTTTTTCGTATTTGCTAATAAGTGACATCCAAAATTTTGGATCATGGTGCCCCATAATTGATTTTTCAAACACAAGAAATTTTGATTGCGTTTAACCGAAAAGTTTTACTTGAAATTAGAAATTAAAGATTTGACATCTAATGGCAGTGATTATTTTCGTTACTTCACAATAAAGCACATTATGTCAAAAGTCAGTGTTTATAATACTCCATCCCAATTTGTTTTTGATTAGGATAGACTCTAAAAATATAGGTAGAGTATGATAACGCCTCAGTAAGAAAGAAAAATTTCCGAAGTGGTGTAATTTGAGGTTACTTTTGACAACTAAAACTTATGCCATGTTGCCAGCTTATCTTCTGATTCATTTTATTATTAATTATTTTTTGTGGCGGTAATCAAAATATCTGGTGTGGAAGTACACATGACCTCCAACCTACAAAGTAGAAACTAGGAACTGAAAGAAACGAAATAGTTTTAATAATTATCATTTTGTAGGGTAATTATGCATCCCCATTTTTAAAACATTCATAACGAAAAAGGCAACATTGTAAAAATAAGAACAATACGCTATGTCAGATGGACGTTTGGAAGTTCACGTGAGATGGATGTTAATGGACACATGATGTAAAAAGACCAGTGGGGGATCTATTCTGAACCCTTCGCAATCGTATCAATCGTTAGCAAGCGAATGCTTCCTTAAATTCTTATTGCTAGACAGACTGCTCGCATCGTGATGAGTACACGTCGCACAGTTCGAAAACTTGCGAGCACTAGAATCCGGTCGCATTCGCTTCGTTCAGTCACAGAATATGGAAGCTACGCTAACCAGAAGTTCGTCTCGGCGATTTTGATGGAATTAGGTGTTTGTTGGCGCACGTCCACGTGCATACTTTCAATACGGCCGATTAATGCAATTAATGGTTTGTTTGCTTGTGTAAATTACGTTTATTTGAGAATTTTAACGTTACTATGTTTTTATAGAGCATATGAAAATGCTGCTAGGGATACTTTTGGAAACTTGAGAATGCCACCTAGTGCCTTTTACATTTACGAGTTAATGCTGTATTCTGAAAATCTTTCCCTATTTTATTTTTTCAGAATAATGTAGGAACTAAACTAAAATTAGAACTAGAAAAAGTGCCTTTTAACCACCCTTGCTATAAGTTAAAACCTTAAACCTTAAAATTATTTTATACACTTTAAAATATGCCAATAGAGACTTTTGTACACAAAAAGGTATGAAACAAAATATAAAATTTGTTAAGTTGCAACATTTGTAAAAATTAAATAATTAATAAACTTGTAATAACTTTTTTTGAAGTTTTAAATTTTGCACGAGAACATTCCGCTTATATGATTTGTCTATTAGATATAGGTACCGGGATATCAACAATGAATGACCGAAAAAAAACTGCTTTTTACAGAATGTTTATCAAAAGTTTATTCCAAGTTACTAGTGAAATTAGGCACAAATATTTATTTCATCTTCGATTGACATTTCATAAACGTACACAGATTTTTCCTTTTTCAATTATTCCTTTATCTACATTTGTATTACAATAAAATAGTTTTTTTCAAAACTCATTAATAAATTAAACAGGACTTTCAAGGTAAATTTATTAGTGTATTTTATGCCTTTTCCGTAAATAATTTTTTTTAGGTTATAATGCCTTTTACTGTGGAACAAGACAAGTTTATTTTGGAAGCTTATTTCCGAAACGTCAACTACATTTTCATGCTTACAAAATAACGGTTGTGCAAGAATTACTACCTTTACAATTTCAAAGGCGTTTAGAATATTGCCGATGGTCCAACAACAACTTGAGAGATGACGAAATACTAAACTTAAGTTTCTTTACGGATGAAGCTTGGTTCCATTTATCTGGTCATGTGAATTCGCAGAATTACCGTATGTGGTCAGCAGAAAATCCACACGTTTTTGAAGAAACTACTTTACATCCTGTGAAAATAGGTGTTTGGGCTGCTATGTCACGAAGAAGAATTGTAGGTCCCGTTTTCTTTGAAGATACAGTAACTGCGGCTCGATACAAAACTATTTTGGAACCTTTCATTGATCAACTGCACGATGACGAGCTCCAACATGGATATTTTCAGCATGATAACGCAACAGCTCATACAGCTAATCAAACACTAACTTTTTTACGTGAACATTTTGATGAAAGAGTTATAAGCGCGGGAGTTTAACCCCCGAGATCACCTGACTTTACTGGATTATTTTCTATTTGGACATTTAAAAAATAAAATCTACAAGACACGTCTTCATACAGTTGATGAATTAAAAAATGCAATAACTGACGCAATTGAAAATATTACAGAAGCTCAATTAATAAATGTATTTGAAAATATGAAACGAAGAGTAGATGCCTGTAATGCAAACAATGGTGGTCACTGAAATTGTTTTATAGATAATTGCCAAGTTTAATTTTATTTTTCTATTTTTAACTGTAATATAAACATATAAAAGACCATTCATTCCAACGGGTAGTGAGGTGTGCGTCGGGATATCGTTATATTTGTATGTAATAATATGTGCACTAATTGAAAATCTTTACTCATTATTTACTATACTTGAGCTGAATTGATCTCATTTACATGCACGTTTGAGAATCTAAAAAAACAATGCATTATTAATTCATTATTTGCTGTGCTTTAGATCAATATATACAGACTCAGGGGCGTAAATAACGCCTTGGCGACCTTGGTAGCGCAAAGGGGCGCAGAGCAAGAGGAGGCGAAGCAAAAGACAATAACAAAAAATAAGAGTAATGAAAATCTTAAATGAAAAATCTATGTACGGCTTTTTTAATGTTTTTAACATTGTCAGTAACAGTAGCAAGTAATGAACGTTCTTTTTCTAAGCTGAAGCTGATAAAGAATTACTTAAGAAGCTCCATGAGTAGTAGTAGACTTAGTGGATTAGCAATTTTAAGTATAGAGCAAGAAAGGGCTCGTTCTTTAGATTTAAATAAATTGATAAGTAAGTTTGTGGAAGTAAAAAGCCGAAGAGGCTGGAGTAAAAATTAGGTTTTGATTTTAAAACAACTTATTGGCTAATGAGTAGCCTATATTTATATTCTTGTAAATAGTAGACTAGTATTATTAAATGTAACTGATTATTGAAAATATTATTAAATGTAACTGATTGATCAAAATATTGTTTTATTTTTATTTGTTTTATCCTGGACCAAATATATACACTTACAGTCAACCCTTTCTTTAAAAATGTTTAGTAATAGAAACTCTTTTTATACAATTATTTGTTTGGAAGGAGGGGGGAGCGTACAGCCTATGTTTGCCAAGGGGCTTAGCCCACCTTAGTTACGCCACTGATTTGAGTTATCTTAAAAAACAATAGGTACATCATAAAGTAGATATGGTGACTAGTTCCATATGAGAAGGACTAAATCAGTGGTATATAATCTGAAATAAGTTTTTGTTCAAAAATTAGAATGCAATGCAAAAGTGATATCTAGCATTAAGTTAAATAAGTTCTTTTTTTCCATTATAATGTATTTGTGATGTTCACCAGTATACATTCAAAGGTGGTCAGCGGAAATGGTGTACCTGACTTGTGCTGAATATGTTGAATGTATGCATTTATAATAAACTAACCAGTCATACATGTAATTTGTTTTCACTAATATTATTTAACAAATATATCATACATTGATTTCTGATTAATGACAAATTCATTTTAAAAATTCATTTAAATGTTGTAATGTCATTGTAAAGGTAACATCATCCAATATCACTCCTTTTTTTTAAATATTCACTCTCCACATATTCACACACTTTCTTCGAGTTCTCAGCTGTAATTTTTTTCAATTCTTCATTGCCAATTGCTTAACCCCTTCAATTTGAAATGTCACATTCCTCACTGCTATCCGATTTTTCAATGGGATTTAATTCAGAGTGGTACAAAGGGAGACGAAGGACAGCATGACCATTTTCAACTAGTAGCTTGTCTAGAACGGTTTCTTCAGCAACACATTCTTGTGATTGGGATAATGGCATTGTCATCGTTCCTTCTTTTTCTTTTTTGATAAATTGGTACACATGGCAGATAATTTGCCGCCCTTGGCTATTCATTTTCAACCTGACAACAAAATTCATACATTATTGCCTATTTCAAACCACTCATGTCAATATAAACAAAAAGATCATTAAACGCTCATCTAAACAGTTTTTACTCTCTAAACTGTACATTATTCTCGTAACCAAATTGAGGTTAAAAAGCAAAATTTGTTTTAAACATTACTTTTAGTATATAAAAGCACTTACAAAACTTGAATTTGACGAGTAAATACCATGTATTGGTTTAATACACCAGAAATACGCCTTGGAAATCCAGAAAATCTGTAATATCAATTAAAAATAATAAATAATAATTTTTAACCAAATTTTTACATACCCTTTAGTCTTAAGAAAGACTAAATTACAATTAATGAAGTTTTTGTACGTCTACATAATACGCAATTCGTCATTCACTAAAGTTTTTGTCATTTATGGTAGTATTTATTTTAATATCTGCATTTACGCCACTAGATATAGCACAATTTTCATTTCAAGGATGCGGAACAGTAGTACTGTTCTAGGAGCGGCACGGTCAAACAATGATGATCGCACTGTATATTACTTGTGTTGCCCGCTTACTTGCAATTGTGAAAGTTATTATGCGCCTGGACGTTGCGCGTGTTCATGCCGGGACCACAGCATAAAGTTTTTTATGCTGTGCCGGGACCATCAACATCAACATACTCTAGGCATTTACGATAATTGGAACGGTACAATACATGCGGTGAACACCGGTAGTCAGCTGATGACCTGGCGATAAGTGTACCGTGCAGTTGAATATCGTACGCGCAAGATCTATTATTTTGTTTACAAAAAATGTTAGGTTATGTTTGGCTTTATTTACTTTTTAATTTATAAATATGGACACAGATTAAATACTTTAATCTGTGATATGGATAAGCAAAGAGCTAAAAAAAGAAAACTGTTATTGTCCACTATCTTGCAGTTAGTTGATAGTAATGATGAACTTATTGTTACCACGGTGTGTAATTTTATGAAAAAACAATCTGAGACCCCGCTTAACAGTGATGAACTATGTGGAAAACGTAGCGTCTTTGTACAATCATGATGGTAAGTTAAATTTATCGAAGTTATAAATCATAATTATTAAATGGCACTTCCAGATTTTAAAAGCCATTTTAGACTGGAGCACAATACGTTTGAATATCTCTTAGAAACAATAGGCCTTTCCTTAGTTGAGAATGCAAGTGGAGTAGGACCTCATACGTATTCTCCCAAAACACAACTGTTAGTAGCTTTGAGCATGTTATCAAATCAAGAGGTTTACAGGTTTGGTTGAAACAAATTAATATAGAATCATATGAACATTCACGAATCTTTATAGAATAACTGCTGAAAAGTTTGACATCAGTAAATCAACAGCACGGTTGTATGTGAAAAGGTTTGCACGATTTTGGTTGATCTTTCTGGAAATTATATTTTCTGGCTAACTGGCCAGAGAGCACAACAAGTCATTGAAGACTTCAGGGTTCCCAGGTGTACTCGCGGCTGTTCATGGAACACATATTCCTATAACTTCCCCATTAAAGCAACAAGCAGCATATTGCAATCGACACCATTATCATTCAATAATTTTACAAGGTGTATGCGATGCAAATTATATGTTTACAGATGTCTTCACAGGTAACCACAATTATTTGTTTTAATTGCTATGTATTCATTGTAATGTTTCTAGGATATCCAGGAAATTTGCATGACGCACGTGTATTTAAAAATTCACCTATTGGAAAAAAAATTAATGCTGAGCCACTCGAGGTAGTCCTAGATAGCAACTGTCATATCTTAGGTGATTCGGCTTACAAATGCACAAATTACGTATTAACACCATATCAAGATAATGGCCACATAACACGAAAGCAGCAGAATTTTAATTATAAACTGTCTTCAATACGAGTAGTTATAGAACAGTGTTACGGTTTGTTGAAAGGTCGCTTTCGTATTTTAAAACATGTAAATGTGTACAATAGAGTTTTTACCCACGGTAATTGTAGCATGCTGTGTTTTACATATTTGCATGGTTAAACATGACGGTATAGATTTCATATGTGCAAATGATGATAATAATGAGCCAGAAGAAATGTATAGCTTTGGGAACAAAAAGAAATGTTATTGCAGATCAACTATTTATTACATAACTCATGTAACTTATTTTCAAACTTTTTAAATTAAGGGTGTTTAATTGAAAAATCAGCTATCATATGATAATTACCAAAGCTAATACAATAAGTAGTACCCTTTTTGTATAAGTAAATTACAACACAAGGTAGCGTCTCTTCTAAATGATTTTTCAAATTATTAAGAGGTATAAGGTTTATATATATAATATAAGATTATAACATATAGGTATAATAATATATATTATGTACAACTTATGTATTTATATATTTTTAAAATTATTGCTTAATAGTAGTGATGGGAATAATCAAGAAGTACTAATCAAATTAGTCAATTATTAAAATATCTTGAGATAATCGATTATGGTCCTAAAATTAGTAGGTACTAATATTAGTAGTCGAACTCGCTCGATCTATTCCGGTATTCGTTAACATAACATGCGCTGTCTATGTAGATGTACGGTGCACGCCGAGATACGAGAAGTCGAGAAACGAGATTCAAACAAGCATGAAGCAATCAACATTCAACATGGCGAGAAGCCGAGAACCAGTGATATGTCATTTTATTTAATCAGTAGGTCTCACTCTTTCACTTTACTTTACTGATTACTCTTTATGTCATTAGTAGTAGACAAGAAAGGTAGAGCTAGGTTTTAGTTTTAGATACATGTGACAGGCCAAATTATTTAGGTTTACATCGTTTACGAATTGAGAAATTGGATTATATACTAAATGCATATACTTATTTTTTTGTGCATAAACCATATATAATATTATATACATTAGTACATTAGTAATCGTGGTACATTAATATTTAATTAATTAATACGAAAAAAAATGAAAAATTTTTAATTTTTTATTACTTGTGGAAGAAACTTAATCAATAATTCGAAGATATTTTTTGTTACAAAATTCTTAGAATTTCATAAACAAAGCTTAATTTTACGTAAATTACTTTGGGTAACTAAATGCATTTTTAAAGTATCATTTGCCTGGTTAAGGATTAAAGTTAGATTATTTTATTGCACCTATTTCTGTAAACAACAGTTATGTCAGTTATTCTGAAATTCTTATTTTATAAGAAAGATTTAAAAAGTATGGACAACAGCAATAATTGTTGGCATAATTGAAATTCTTGAAAATAATAAAATAAACTTAAAAGTGGAATTGGGGCGATAAATAAAACGATGATCGAAAAGTTTGATAACTGTATACAAAATTGCCGGTTTAATGAATCAATTGACATTTTATAGAGCATATTTGCATGTATATTTTAAAATTTAAAGTTTATTTGTCCCCATATATTCCAGTCAATGATTACCTACGTCAACTTTTAGGAACTTTAATTTATTCTTTATTTCATACCACACCTACCTGTTAATTGAGTTAATTCGACGTACCTACTTAATAAATAAAAGAATAAAAAATAAAACGTTTATATTTATATAAACAGATTGCGGGTTCGTTTTTATTTTTAATATTCAACACAGTATATGTAATTGCACAGGAATGATAATAGGATAATATAATTTAAAAAAACTTAGAGGAGAGATGAGTGATGAGAGAGGAGAGAGGGTATTCAGATTTTTAAAAATAGTTGGTTTTTCAATAGGTATTATAATGCTAAAGTTAAACCTTAAGTTATACTATCAATGTAACTATTAATGTTTTTGTTGTAGCTCTTGGTTCTTGGTTATTCTTACGAGTAGTAATCAAACCATATGTCATGAATTAGCAATTACAATAAACTTCGATGTTTAAGGTATTATCATTTAATGTTTAAGTGTGAAGTATTTACTTAATAGTTTCAAAAAACACGCGACTTTTCAACATCATCTTAATTGCTTTGGTTTCGTTAGAAATGTTGAAGCTAGATTGAAGGAGCCTTAAGTAGTTCATATTTTGTGCCTACGTACAAATATGTACAAGTGGCAACATCGGTAAAGTTATGTCTCTCTCACACTCATATAGTGCTTATTGGGTTTCTTTCTAACTTATTATAAGTCAGACACGTAATAATGTTTTTCCATACCTGTACAATAATCAGGTACTCAGTGTAATAACAACAATAATGTAACTAATGTAATCACACACTTTTACAACAATTAACAAATATTACATTTCTTCCCAAAATATAAAAAACATTCGACCTTGATCGTAACTAAAGCAGGAAGCGGTAAACAAAGGAACATAGGTCGATACCGCCTTAATTAGATAAGATAAACAAAACTACTGTAACCAAACATAATTGGATTAGATAAACAAAACTACTGTAACCTAACAAAAGTGGATTATTAGTGGAGTAGTTTTGTTTATCTAATCTAAACTAGATTATGATGCAATTTTTTTTTAGGTTACAGTAGTTTTGTTTATCTAACCTACTTATGTTAGGTTACAGTAGTTTTATTTATCTAATCTAAACTAGATAACCCTTAGAATATTCTAAGAGATCTGCAAAATACATTTCTGCCACATTCTCATGCATGCACAGGTCACGGAACAGATGAGACCTGTTGTTTTTTATATCAGAGCTCCAGCGTATAAAACTTATCCGAGAAATGAATATATTTAATAAAAGAATATTGTAAATTTACCCCTAAACATAGTATTCAGAATTCACAACAATTAGTGCGTAATATCCAAAACATATTTATTCCTAACAATGCGAAACTTGTGTCTTTTGATATCAAAAATGTATTCCCGAGTATCCCATCAAATGATGTGATTAATATTATAGATAATCTCTTGACTATCGGTAACACTAACTGTATCGTTAGGCAAGACATTCTCAACACCTTAGTCACTTGTTTAAACCAAAATTATTTTGAATTTAATAATGAGAGTTTTAGTGTCAATAAAGGCTTAATCCGTCAAGTCCTATTCTAGCAGAAATTTTTATGGATAATTTAGAGCAAACGATCAACAAACACCCTTTTAGTAAATTCTTAGTTTTTTGGTATAGATATGTTGATGACATATTAGTTTGCTTTAATGGTTCTAATAGACAATTACAAAACTTTTTGAATTACTTAAACACATTACATACAGATATTTCATTTACAGCAGAAAGTGAAAACAAGACCCAAATTAACTTCTTAAACCTAACAATAACAAATCGGAATAATAAAATAGAATTTTCAATTTATCATAAACCTTCACATACTGACACAGTTATTCATACAAATTCTTGCCATCCTTAAAATTACAAAATGGCGGTTTTTAATAGCTATATTCATAGACATCTAACTATTTCGATGTCTAAAACAAAATTTGAAGTAGAATTAAACATAATTAAACAAATCGCCGTAAATAATGGTTACACAAAATCGGATGTCAATAGGATTTTAAAAAGAAAGAATACAAGTTTGCATTAAAATCAATAAATCCAAAAATAAGAAAGAAAATAATTCAGGAGTATACAGACTAAACTGCGGGAGTTGTGATAAATACTACATAGGAGAAACAGGTAGAATTTTAGTAAACATATTTCTGAACATGTTAGTTCATATAAAAACAATACAGAAACTTCTAACCATGCGTCACATTTGAACTTAGAAAATCACGTGTTAGATAAAAATTTTGTATGTTGAAAATAAAGGTAAAAGATTAGACGTTTTAGAATCGTTAGAAATTTTTAAAAACAAAAATACAGGTTTGTTATTAAACGATCAAATTGATTTATACTATTCTCCATTGTTTGACTTTCCTTCTTCATCACATAATTAGTTGTCAGCCTCCCACTACAATTAGTACAGGTTAAGTATTTTGTAGCGTTGTAAGTTAGATTAAGATTGAATCTGAAGAAGACACTGTGTGTTGAAACAATTGTTATTCATTAAATGATTTGGTGGAAATTAGAAACTATTTGTTTCATTTAAGTGGAACAAATTCCTCTCATTAGTTGCTCCTATTTAGACAAATCCCGTTTTGTTTAGACAAATCTAGAAATGTCTGTTAATTCTAACCTGAACGCGAATCGGACTGTGATTTCGTGTCTTGTCTAGACAAATTGCGAATTGTCTACATTTCTTGTATTATCCGTAACATATATACATATATATATATATATATATATATATATATATATATATATATATATATATATATATATATACAGGGTGTTCCAGTTTTTGTAACCGGACTTTAATAGTCGATAGAGCTTTCAAAATTAAGACAAAAAGTTCATATAAATATAGGTTGCCAAATGCTTAGTTTTGGAGATACAGGATTTCAAAGTTTTAATTTTTTTTCAGTTCTTTTAATTTAACTTCAAAACTATTTAAAATAATAAATCCAAATTTAGTACACATATTACACTTCTTAAACTCAATATTGAGAGTAGTTTAACGTTTATTAATATCTACAGGGCACTACATTTTCTGGGGTGGTACACTCTTTATCCCCCAAACTTATTCATGCGACGCCTCTAACTCTTAAAAACCAAAAATTTTAGATTGTCCATTTGATTTAGGAACTTTTTTGTCTTCTACTTTTTTTTCGAAAAATGCATAGTTTTTGAGATAAATTAGCTGTGATCCATGAACAGCTTCCAAATGGTAAATCTGGTCTGATGCTCTCGCAAAAAATAGTGTGCCATGAAAAAAAGAATCAAATTATGTCAATTTTCACGTTTTTTTTTTGTCTCTTAATAAAAGTAGTACTCCACTGATTTTTTCCTAACTTTTCAGTTGAATAAAATAAAAGTAAAACAACAAAATAAATATTAAAAAAATATGTATTTATTGGAAGAAATTGGAAAGAATTTCTATTTAAGATTTTAACAAGAACGAAATAAATAAATTAAACAAATAAACTTAACCTATAACAACAAAACAATAACGCTATCGTAATAATAAATAAATTTAAAGGAACTGTTCAAAATGTGAACCATTTTGTTGAATACATAATTCACACCGACGAATAATTGCACGTGGAATATTAACTAAAAATTGTCTTATTTCATTACACGCATCCCTAATCCTATTAACGAGTTCATTTCTTGTTGTCACAGGAGTTGCATACACCCTTTCTTTTAAATACCCCCACACAAAAAATCTAAGGGATTTAGGTCTAGAGACCTTGGCGACCAGGAACTGGGCCTGCACGACCGATCGATCTTCCTGGGTAATGGTTGTCCAGCCAGTTTCTAATGATTGTGCTGTAATGAGCTGGACAACCATCGCTGAAACCAAGCCGTTCTTCATAAATTTAAGGAATATGTCCCACATATTCTCATGTTCATTCTCTAAGAATTCCAAGAAAGCCGAGGCATTCATCCGAGGTGGTAAAAGTAGCGCCCAAAAGGTGATTATTGTAAATACCTATCCAGACGTTCACACTAAATTCTTGTTGGATATGTCTCGGGCGAACTACATGTGGATTTTCATGTTCCCAAACGTGTTGGTTGTGAAAATTTACCACACCACAGCGAGTGAAGCAGGATTCATCGGTCCATAAAACATTATTTAAAAAACCTGGGTTGTTATTATTTTTAGCAAGAATCCATGGACAACACGCAACTCTACGTTCTGCATCCCCTGGTTGTAGTCCTTGAACAGGTTATAAATGGTAAGGATATCGGTGATCCCGTCTTAATGTTCGGTGAATAGTAGTATTTGAGACTCCACCTAAACCTACGGATACTCTTTTAATGCTAGTTGTGGTATCTCTGTGTAACAACCTTTTTTTCAAGGTATTAAATAATACTTTAATTTTAGATCTTTTATTAATTTAGTAGTAAATATAAGAAAAGTTTTTAAGTTTTGTATGAGGTAGGCAACTTAAATTGCATATCTTAATAGTACATATTTTTTAAGTGAATATATTTCATAAAGATTTATAGTTCCCTTTCCTTAGAAATGGTATTCTGATCATTTAAAAGCCGCACAATGCGTAATAACTAGCCTTTTTTCTTTTTCAATTCACTTGCTGCTAAATGTAATAGCATGAAGCATGTAGTTGTGGGGAATTTTCCCTAAATTTTAGTGTAAAGTGCCATCGGTAGATGGTAAGTTATTTTTTTTCATTATAGTTAAAACTAAAGCCTTTGCACTAGGCACTTTTTATAACTCACTTACTTACAATTACACTTTTATATTTTATACGTTTACACCTTTTGCATACTTTAATAATGCATATATTTTTAAAGCACTATTTTGCTATTTTTAATTGTAATGGAATTAATTTTACTTTCAAAGTACCATTTTTAACTACCTTATTTTACTTGGTTTACATCATAAATCGCAATTTTTTACATACTAAAAATTCAAAGTAATGCATTAATTATTATGGATTCGAATTATTAAGAATAAATTATCAAGATAATTCCAGTGGGGTAACCTTAGATCTGGAGATTGCACCACAATGATGCTATAATAATTTCATCTAGTTGACCGTTCCGTTTCATGTGTCACCAGCGGTAATAAAATATATACAGAACTGTTCAAAGGTATGATTTTTTAGTAATTAACGAATAGATTTAAGACCTTTTCTATTACAATTGATTATTAAATAAACGTTAGTGTGCCTTGTAATTTTATTTTCATTTTGATTAATGTTGTATTATTATTAACAAACTTGGTTTAGCTGTTCCAATAACGTATATTTAAAAATAGCTTGGCGCCCGAGGTATCAATTTATTGTTTTTATTTACATTACATATTTTTCTTATTAATTAAGTATAAGTGAAAATAATTAAGCTGATGAGAAGCATGCATTATTTCAGGTATGTTAATTAAACTCACTATATTAGAACTCTCCCTTATCTTCATCTACCGATTGAGCCGACGGCAGTAGCGATTGATATTTGGTAATATTTTTTTATTAATTAAAATTATTCGATCAATTACAAATTGTTTATTATATCATCGCTTTTGTTTTAATGTTATAAGTTGGCCCAGTTTTAGTGTTTATACTTTGGCAGCCGCTTTTAATGTTACATCTGTCGAATTCACGCAAAATTCGTCGTAATATTTCTTTGCCGCCTATGATTATTATTTTGACGACCATGCACATTATTTAACCCCTGACTAATAATTTGTTGGTGAACTCTTACAAATACCGAAGGATGCGGAGCTCTTCTAAAAGATATCTTCGCCTATATTCACGGGCTGCTGCTGAACTTCCATTTACAAAGTCATAAATAAAATGGATATCCGCTATTTCTTGATTAGAAAACAAAAATGGCATTTTAAAAGATCACTTTTGCAATAAAAATTAACACAATAAAATATGTAAATAAATTACATTCTTTGTTATGCACAAGTCGTATTTAAAATAAAACGTGAGATTTGACATAATTTGATTCTTTTTCTTTTATTGTTCTTTTCATGGCACTCTATTTTTTGCGGGAGCATCAGACGTTCTTTACTTACCATTTGGAAGCTGTTCTTGGATTACAGCTAATTTATCTCCAAAACTATGCATTTTTCGAAAAAAAAAGCAGAAGACAAAAAAGTTCCTAAATCAAATGGGCAATCTAAATTTTTGGTTTTTAAGAGTTAGAGGCGTCGCATGAAAAAGTTCGGGGGGGGATAAAGTGTGTACCACCCCAGAAAATGTACTACCCTGTAGATATTGATAAACGTTAAACTACTCTCAATATTGAGTTTAAGGTACATGGGTCTGGAAATGCTTCGTTTCCGAGATACAGGGTGTCAAAGTTGAAAAAAGAAATCTCGTTTTCTTCAATATCTTTCGACTGTTTCGAAATAATTTCATGAAATTTCGTATGTGGAGGTTTTTTGGGATGACAAATTTAAATTTGTGGTCGATTTAGTTGTGATTTCTAGGGGGCGGCAGCGGCAACCATTTCGACCCCTTTAAATCGTCGCAATTTTTTTGTGCTACACTGTATACCATTTTGGACTAGAAAAATCGATCTTCATATCTTTTCTGCTAAAAAAAGGTATATCTTAGTGAAGTCGCTAGGAGCAACCCTTTCCGAGAAAAACGCATTTAAAGCTCATGATGCATACACGTTTTCGGAGGGTATTCTTTTGACAGGTTTAACAATGGGGATTCTTACTTGTTTACTTATGTGTCTGCTCTAGCAACTTCACTTTTTAGCAGAAAAGATTTGAATTTGTCATCCCAAAAACCCCCATATAAAAATTTCATGAAATTATTTCGAAACAGTCGAAAGATATTGAATAAAACGCGATTTATTTTTCAACTTTGACACTGTATCTCGGAAACAAAGCATTTCCGGACCCACCTACATATGAATTTTTTGCTTAGAATGATGAGTTCTAGTACTCCTTTAATTTTGGCGGATTAGATAAGATTCACCCTATATATATATATATATATATATATATATATATATATATATATATATATATATGTATATATGTCATTAAAAATTTTGAATGATGAGTTTGTCTCGAATGAATTCAATATTCTTTAAGGCAATTTCATCTTCTACAAATTTCTCCTAATGTGTTTTCTTGTAACTCTTCTAGTTTGGAAGATACAGCGTGATTTAAAAAATAAGTCCACGAAATAGAAAAAATTAAAAAAAAGATAACATCCTGGAAACCATCAACAATAGACACACCCTGTATTAACAATTTTTTGTTCCTTTTGGCCAGAGGAATCAGCAAGAATACCCTCCGAAAACGTGTATGCATCATGAGCTTTAAATGCGTTTTTCTCGGAAAGGGTTGCTCCTAGCGACTTCACTAAGATATACCTTTTTTTAGCAGAAAAGATATGAAGATCGATTTTTCTAGTCCAAAATGGTATACAGTGTAGCACAAAAAAATTGCGACGATTTAAAGGGGTCGAAATGGTTGCCGCTGCCGCCCCCTAGAAATCACAACTAAATCGACCACAAATTTAAATTTGTCATCCCAAAAAACCTCCACATACGAAATTTCATGAAATTATTTCGAAACAGTCGAAAGATATTGAAGAAAACGAGATTTCTTTTTCAACTTTGACACCCTGTATCTCGAAACGAAGCATTTCCAGACCCATGTACCTTAAACTCAATATTGAGAGTAGTTTAACGTTTATCAATATCTACAGGGTAGTACATTTTCTGGGTGGTACACACTTTATCCCCCGAACTTTTTCATGCGACGCCTCTAACTCTTAAAACCAAAAATTTAGATTGCCCATTTGATTTAGGAACTTTTTGTCTTCTGCTTTTTTTCGAAAATGCATAGTTTTGGAGATAAATTAGCTGTAATCCAAGAACAGCTTCCAAATGGTAAGTAAAGAACGTCTGATGCTCCCGCAAAAAATAGAGTGCCATGAAAAGAACAATAAAAGAAAAAGAATCAAATTATGTCAAATCTCACGTTTTATTTTAAATACGACTTGTGCATAACAAAGAATGTAATTTATTTACATATTTTATTGTGTTAATTTTTATTGCAAAAGTGATCTTTTAAAATGCCATTTTTGTTTTCTAATCAAGAAATAGCGGATATCCATTTTATTTATGACTTTGTAAATGGAAGTTCAGCAGCAGCAGCCCGTGAATATAGGCGAAGATATCTTTTTAGAAGAGCTCCGCATCCTTCGGTATTTGTAAGAGTTCACCAACAAATTATTAGTCAGGGGTTAAATAATGTGCATGGTCGTCAAAATAATAATCATAGGCGGCAAAGAAATATTACACGACGAATTTTGCGTGAATTCGACAGATGTAACATTAAAAGCGGCTGCCAAAGTATAAACACTAAAACTGGGCCAACTTATAACATTAAAACAAAAGCGATGATATAATAAACAATTTGTAATTGATCGAATAATTTTAATTAATAAAAAAATATTACCAAATATCAATCGCTACTGCCGTCGGCTCAATCGGTAGATGAAGATAAGGGAGAGTTCTAATATAGTGAGTTTAATTAACATACCTGAAATAATGCATGCTTCTCATCAGCTTAATTATTTTCACTTATACTTAATTAATAAGAAAATATGTAATGTAAATAAAACAATAAATTGATACCGCGCCAAGCTATTTTTAAATATACGTTATTGGAACAGCTAAACCAAGTTTGTTA
Organism: Vesta saturnalis; assembly: GCA_036346205.1. NCBI lineage: Eukaryota > Metazoa > Arthropoda > Insecta > Coleoptera > Lampyridae > Vesta > Vesta saturnalis. The sequence goes on along the minus strand of JARFJB010000512.1, from coordinate 323,396 downwards.
ATAATAATACAACATTAATCAAAATGAAAATAAAATTACAAGGCACACTAACGTTTATTTAATAATCAATTGTAATAGAAAAGGTCTTAAATCTATTCGTTAATTACTAAAAAATCATACCTTTGAACAGTTCTGTATATATTTTATTACCGCTGGTGACACATGAAACGGAACGGTCAACTAGATGAAATTATTATAGCATCATTGTGGTGCAATCTCCAGATCTAAGGTTACCCCACTGGAATTATCTTGATAATTTATTCTTAATAATTCGAATCCATAATAATTAATGCATTACTTTGAATTTTTTAGTATGTAAAAAAATTGCGATTTATGATGTAAACCAAGTAAAATAAGGTAGTTAAAAAATGGTACTTTGAAAGTAAAAATTAATTCCATTACAATTAAAAAATAGCAAAATAGTGCTTTAAAAATATATGCATTATTAAAGTATGCAAAAGGTGTAAACGTATAAAATATAAAAGTGTAATTGTAAGTAAGTGAGTTATAAAAAGTGCCTAGTGCAAAGGCTTTAGTTTTAACTATAATGAAAAAAAATAACTTACCATCTACCGATGGCACTTTACACTAAAATTTAGGGAAAATTCCCCACAACTACATGCTTCATGCTATTACATTTAGCAGCAAGTGAATTGAAAAAGAAAAAAGGCTAGTTATTACGCATTGTGCGGCTTTTAAATGATCAGAATACCATTTCTAAGGAAAGGAACTATAAATCTTTATGAAATATATTCACTTAAAAATATGTACTATTAAGATATGCAATTTAAGTTGCCTACCTCATACAAAACTTAAAACTTTTCTTATATTTACTACTAAATTAATAAAAGATCTAAAATTAAAGTATTATTTAATACCTTGAAAAAAAGGTTGTTACACAGAGATACCACAACTAGCATTAAAAGAGTATCCGTAGGTTTAGGTGGAGTCTCAAATACTACTATTCACCGAACATTAAGACGGGATCACCGATATCCTTACCATTTATAACCTGTTCAAGGACTACAACCAGGGGATGCAGAACGTAGAGTTGCGTGTTGTCCATGGATTCTTGCTAAAAATAATAACAACCCAGGTTTTTTAAATAATGTTTTATGGACCGATGAATCCTGCTTCACTCGCTGTGGTGTGGTAAATTTTCACAACCAACACGTTTGGGAACATGAAAATCCACATGTAGTTCGCCCGAGACATATCCAACAAGAATTTAGTGTGAACGTCTGGATAGGTATTTACAATAATCACCTTTTTGGGCGCTACTTTTTACCACCTCGGATGAATGCCTCGGCTTTCTTGGAATTCTTAGAGAATGAACATGAGAATATGTGGGACATATTCCCTTAAATTTATGAAGAACGGCTTGGTTTCAGCGATGGTTGTCCAGCTCATTACAGCACAATCATTAGAAACTGGCTGGACAACCATTACCCAGGAAGATCGATCGGTCGTGCAGGCCCAGTTCCCTGGTCGCCAAGGTCTCTAGACCTAAATCCCTTAGATTTTTTGTGTGGGGGTATTTAAAAGAAAGGGTGTATGCAACTCCTGTGACAACAAGAAATGAACTCGTTAATAGGATTAGGGATGCGTGTAATGAAATAAGACAATTTTTAGTTAATATTCCACGTGCAATTATTCGTCGGTGTGAATTATGTATTCAACAAAATGGTTCACATTTTGAACAGTTCCTTTAAATTTATTTATTATTACGATAGCGTTATTGTTTTGTTGTTATAGGTTAAGTTTATTTGTTTAATTTATTTATTTCGTTCTTGTTAAAATCTTAAATAGAAATTCTTTCCAATTTCTTCCAATAAATACATATTTTTTTAATATTTATTTTGTTGTTTTACTTTTATTTTATTCAACTGAAAAGTTAGGAAAAAATCAGTGGAGTACTACTTTTATTAAGAGACAAAAAAAAAACGTGAAAATTGACATAATTTGATTCTTTTTTTCATGGCACACTATTTTTTGCGAGAGCATCAGACCAGATTTACCATTTGGAAGCTGTTCATGGATCACAGCTAATTTATCTCAAAAACTATGCATTTTTCGAAAAAAAAGTAGAAGACAAAAAAGTTCCTAAATCAAATGGACAATCTAAAAAAAGGTATATCTTAGTGAAGTCGCTAGGAGCAACCCTTTCCGAGAAAAACGCATTTAAAGCTCATGATGCATACACGTTTTCGGAGGGTATTCTTTTGACAGGTTTAACAATGGGGATTCTTACTTGTTTACTTATGTGTCTGCTCTAGCAACTTCACTTTTTTTAGCAGAAAAGATTTGAATTTGTCATCCCAAAAAACCCCCATATAAAAAATTTCATGAAATTATTTCGAAACAGTCGAAAGATATTGAATAAAACGCGATTTATTTTTTCAACTTTGACACCCTGTATCTCGGAAACAAAGCATTTCCGGACCCACCTACATATGAATTTTTTGCTTAGAATGATGAGTTCTAGTACTCCTTTAATTTTGGCGGATTAGATAAGATTCACCCTATATATATATATATATATATATATATATATATATATATATATATATATGTATATACAGGGTGACCCAAACTCGATGGCCAAAACGAAAACAGCTGATTCCTCTGGCCAAAAGGAACAAAAAATTGTTAATACAGGGTGTGTCTATTGTTGATGGTTTCCAGGATGTTATCTTTTTTTTAATTTTTTCTATTTCGTGGACTTATTTTTTAAATCACGCTGTATCTTCCAAACTAGAAGAGTTACAAGAAAACACATTAGGAGAAATTTGTAGAAGATGAAATTGCCTTAAAGAATATTGAATTCATTCGAGACAAACTCATCATTCAAAATTTTTAATGACATAATGAATTCAGAAATGATTTTTTTTCAAATCCCAAGACAAATATTTTTCCAATAGAGATGGATTTGATACATGGCCGATAAAAGAAAAACTTCCTTTTTTCATAAGCTTCACAACGATATGAAAAAAACTTATGGTTGACGTACTAATTACTGAATTATTACAGGAATACACCTCAGGAAAAACTTTTAGAGCATTAAATTACCTTCAAAAATATGGTAGAGTAGATGAGAATTGACGATTTGTCCCTCACTTTTCAATCAGTCTGTACATTTACGGCAAGAAATACGTCTTCTTTACTGATATCTTTTCATCACCGTAGCAACGACTTGACATTAGTAAGTTAGTTGTCAAAATTTGTTTGCTATTACAGTTTTGCTGATTTCAATACGAATTCTTTCTGTTGTAGTGATATTGTAATTTAGTTTTTGAGTCGTTCTTGTTCTTATTATTATTATTGTTCTTGTTCGTGTTCGTGTTTTCCTTCCTGAGTCATGTTTTCAAATGAAGAATATGCCGATATTCATTATTGTTATGGTGTTGCCCAAGGGAATGCGAGTGAGGCTGCTAGACTGTATGCAGCTGTTTTCCCAAGAAGAATTCATCCAGAAAGGAGAGTTTTCTCTAGAGTACACACTGCTCTAAGAGAGAGGATCTTTTAGGATCCTAAGAGATCAAGAGGAATTTCATAATGTTGAAAGGATTGACGACGTACATTGACGGTTACATTTTCAAGCTGTATGGTGTACAGTCCTTTTTGATTTTGACTTCCTTCTATAATTTTTCTTTCATCCTTAATAATTTATATTTTATTACTCTTAAATCTTACTTCACCTCCAACGTCGGTAATCACTTTAATAATAGACGTAAGGATTTCGATGCTTCGAGAACGCACAGAACATCATTTAGTATACATTTATCGGATTCAACTTTCCCTATTACAAGGGATGTAAAGTATTTGTTGTCCCTAGCATAGATGGCTTTAAAACATGTTGCCCCTAGTAACCGCACTTGTTTTGTTATTTTATTGACAAACAAACTGCCCAATTTGGTTAGTCGAGCTTTAATAGTGTCAAAGTTGTACAACTTGAAAGTAGTAGTTGCATGAAGATTTTGGGAAATGGAAAAAAGTGAGCTTCTTGCTGTCATCAAATACTACAAAAGAAAGGTTTAACACCTAAAGAAATTCATACAGGTATGATTGGCGTGCTTGGAGATTTTGCTCGTTCCTATCAAGTAGTAAAAAATTGGTCTCGAGCGTTCAAATGTGGCAGAACAACCTGTCTGCGAACTTGCAAACAGTCGGCCCCATTCTGCGTGTAGGTACTCAAGAAAACGTTGATCTTGTGAATGACATGATCAGAGAAGATCGTCGATTGACAACAACACGTGTAGCGGAGATAACAGGCCTTTCAAATGGTACGATTGGAACCATATCCGTAATCCTAAATGTTTCCTCGCTCGCTGTATTACGGTTGATGAAACTTGAGTTCATCACTTCGATCCCTAGTGCAAACAACAAAGTATGGAGTGTCGTCATCCAGGACCTCCCCCTCCACGCAAATTTCGTGTACAGGCTTCAGCGGGCAAGATAATGGCTACAGTTTTTTAAGATGTCGAAGGAATTTTTTGAAACGTGGCCACACAATCATAGGTCAATATTATGCAGCATTAGTTACAACACTTCGTTATTTCATTAAAAGAAAAAGAAGAGGAAAACTGTCACGCGGAATTCTCTTTTATCAAGAGAACGCCCCAGTTCATAAGAGCCTTAGTTCTATGAATGCAATTCATGACGCTAGGTTTGAAGTTATGGAGCATCCACCATACTCCCCTGACTTAGCTCCCAGTGATTTTTATTTATTACCAAAGCTAAAAGAGAGTCTTCGGGGAACAAAATTTGAGAGCGATGAGGCAGTTATGGCAGCAGTGTAGGACTTCTTCTGCGATCAAGACAAGTTATTCAAGAAAGGTGTTGCAATGCTTGAACATAGGTGGAATAAGTATCTTCACGTTCATGGGGATTATGTTGAAAAATAATGTTGTATTCTATGCTAGGGACATTAAATACTGTACAGGTTGTCCCATTTTCGTATGTTTTACGGGGTATCTCGCTTATTTTTTAGGTTAGAACTTTTCGCGACACCATGCTATTTTTTAATGAAACTAAAGATGCAATAATCAAATTTGCCATAGCCATCTTAGTTTGTGTGCTACAGGGTGATTTTGGAAAAATTGCATTTTCAGTCATCCCCTGCAACTCTGCTATTGTCAGACATATTAAAAAAGTAAAAATTGACATTTGTAGATTTTTTTACGTAGAATCTAGTGGCCTACTCAGATTTTCTTTAGAGGTCACATTTTTTTTATAGGACACCCTATATATTTTTTTTAAATATTTTTGTTCTTGCCAAGAGCTTTTCAAAAATATAGCATAGTCTATATTTACTTTGATAAATAACTTGACAAAATGATTTTTTTCTATAATTTACATTGATAATAGTGGATAGCCGTGGGTAACCATGGTAACGCAAAAAACAAAATAATTTTTGAAGTTTCTGCTTCTCTCAAATTATTCCTGGTTACATTTTCCTAAATTTAGTGCTGATATTTATTGTTATTCGTTGTTTTTGTTTATTGTTATCGTTCTTGTTGTTGTTGTTGTTTAATTATTTTTTAATATGGCTCGAAACCAAAAATTTGAAAACTTTGAGAAATATGATATGAATACCTGCTTCATATTATCTAATGAAAACGCAGACCAGGCCTTAGAACTCTATTCTGAACAGGTCAGTTAATCTTTACCTTAGAATTTGTATTTATTTTATGTACCTATTTTGTCATATAGATATCCCGAAAGAAGACAACCCGACAGAAGAATATTTCAAAAATTAAAATTTAATCTTTGCCAACATGGATGTTTTGACAAACCTCGATCCCGAGTTTACAACAAAGAGAACGAGGAACCAGAGATCAACGTTTTAGCAGTTGTTCAAGCCACTCCTGAAACCTCGTGCAGGAAAATAGATGAAGAGACCGGTGTGTCTAAAACAACAGTGCAAAAGATTTAAAAAGAACATAAATTCAAACCCTACAAGTATAAACTTGTTCATCATCTGCACCCTGGTGATGCTGAACGTAGATTGGAGTTCTGAAATATGAAAACTCAGGACAATAATTTTGAAAAAAAATAATTTGGTCAGACGAGGCACATTTCACAAGTTCGGGAATTCTTAATAGACACAACTCGCGGTTTTGGAGTTAAGAAAACACCCACGTGATTTTTCCTAGAGAGCGTCAAGGCAGGTTCGGATTTAATGTCTCCTGCTTTATTTTTAACCGAAAAATAGTTAACAAGATCTATGAAGAAAACCTAAACTCTAATGGATACTTACAAATTCTACAAGAAAAAATTATTTAGAAGATATTCCACTGGCTCAACTGAACGATATATTCTTTCAGCAGGATGGGGCTCAAGCCCACAATGCTAGAATAATACAAAACTGGCTAAATGAACGTTTTCCCAGGAGATGGATTGGAACAAATGGACCTGTTCGATGGCCACTACGATCACCGGATCTCTCGGTTTTGGATTTTTTTTGTGGGGGTATTTAAAGAATAGAATTTATTCAAGGCAATATGCCAACATGCAACAATTAAAAATTGCAACGGAAAATACTTTTGCAGAATTACGAAGACAATCATTTATTTTAGAAAATGCTATTAAAAGAATTTATAAACTTTGTGAAACTTGTAGGAGACATAATGGTCTGAAATTTGAACAATATTTGTGATTAATTAATTATTTTGTTTTTCATCAATGTAAATTATAGAAAAAAAATCATTTTGTCACGTTATTTATAAAAATAAATATAGACTATGCTATATTTTAGAAAAGCTCTTGGCAAGGGGAAAAAGATTTTAAAAAAATATATCGGGTGTCCCATTAAAAAAAAGTAAGTTATGTCAATATCTCAAAAACTGTGACCTCTAAAGAAAATCTGAGTATCGCCACCGGATTCTACGTAAAAAAATCTACAAATATCAGTTTTTACTTTTTTAATATGTCTGACAATAACAGTTACAGGAGATGACTGAAAATGCAATTTTCCCAAAATCACCCTGTAGCACAAAAACTAAGATGGCTATAGCAAATTTGATTAGTGCATCTTTGGTTTCATTAAAAAGTAGCACGGTGTCGCGAAAACCGCAAGGTTCTAACCTAAAAAATAAGCGAGATACCCCGTAAAAGATAGGAAAATGGGACAACCTGTACATTCCTCATAAATTAGCACGCATTTTTTCATTTTGTTTAGCAACTTTGTTCAGTTTGTTTTAGTAAAATTTTACTGTTTGTTAAATGTGATGATGACCCGCTATCAACTATCCATTCCATGCAATTTGAATCTGACATGAAACTTTTGTATTATTAGTGCTTGTTTCGAAAGTAGCAGATTAGCTGGTCATTTTTCTTACATTTATTACAATTCGGTCGACTATTTTTACTGCAATGTTTTGCTATTACGTATTAAAAGACAAGGTTGCATAATTATCTTAAGAAAATTATTATTATTAAAATCATTTCATTTCTTTTAATTTCCACTTTATAGGTTGGAAGGTCGTGTGTTGTTCCACACCTAATATTTTATTAGTTGTTTGATATTTTGGCTTTTGAATATTTTGATTATATTCAATTCAAATAATCGTGCTGTCAAAGTTCTTAAAGTTTGAACAATATTTGTGTACCTTCATTGTCATTTGATAACGTAAATAGTACATAACGTAACGAGGTACGAAAGTTTAGATATCGCGGTTGCAGAATAGACATTTTCGCTCTGGCTTAATGTACACTATTTCTCCGACGATCATGAAAAAAGGCAGTATCCTTAATGTTTTATTGATCACAAATTAAACAATTACAAAATACACTTAATCTAATATTTGAAACTTTTATTAAGAAATCATAATCTTGCCCTAACAAATAGTGTAGTTCGTAATCATGAATTTAAAGAAGATTAGGGGAAAGTGTTCTGAAAAATAATTCATAAAAACAAAATCTTTGCTAGAAAAGAAAGAACAAAAATTTGTGTAACATTTTTTATTTTTGACAAAATATACTCCCTAAAACTTAATTCAAATCAATAAAAATTGTATACTTAAAAAAATGGCATACACTTAAATTAATATGTTTTATTTACAAATATCGCAATTTTTAATTTTTGTGCTTCTGGGTAACCCTATGCAGCCCGCGTGGCACCATTTTTGCACATTTGGCAACATAGTCACCATTCTTTATTGCGTAGTGTATTGCAATAAATGCAGGCTGGATCTTCTCCTCTTCAGATCCAGAACGCTTTGATTCTATCGAAAAGATGCACTTATCGACGAAACAAGAAAATATCACCTAGACACTTCCGGAAGTGTAGATGAATTAAGAGCTCGCCTGACTCACTTCCTACGTACTGGAGAAGGTATAGTAACAGTTCCAGCAACTGCCCCCTTAATTCCGGAAGAAACTTTATTCTCCTTGCCATCAAGTTCACCTCCAGAGATGCAACCAGTTAACCCAATTAATAGACATGCAGAGACCTGCGATTGAGTACGCAAATGTAGTGATGTCGGTGATCCTTTGTCGTTCTTGGAAATAATTCAAGAATTACAAGCATGTTATCAGATACCAGGACATGAACTTCTGCTAGCACTCCCAGAATTATTGAAGGATAATGCACTCCTGTGGTACCGGAACAACAAAAATCTCTGGCAAACTTGGGACGAATTTCTGTCTGCGTTTCATTTAATTTCATTTAATTTCTACCACCGAGGTATCTCAGCCGTCTTGAGGAAGAAATTAGAAATCGGGTACAACGTCCTAGAGAGAAGGCACTTGATTATGTAACTGCCATCTCTACCATGATGAGAAGACACGTGAAGATGTCCAGCCCTGCTCAGTTGGAAAGAATTTTTGACAACCTACGAACCGAGTATAAATTCTACATTAGGCAACAAGACTTCTCTACATTACCCGAACTCCTGGCCATGGCAAATCAATATGAAATGCTACCACAACGTCCTCACAGTCCACCGATAACTCGTAGTCCCGGTCGTGTACATTTCAGTGGATTAACCATGAACTCAGCAGTCCCTTCTCAAACCACCAGACCTGTAAGAACCGAAATTAAACCAGAAACCAGTACAACGAATACTTACCGGAGAAAAGAAGTATGTTGGACCTGTGGAGAAGGCCAGCCTATGGATACTTGCCGCAAACAGTCTCGCTCCAGATATAACAACCAAGGAATTCGTTCCCAAAACTGGTCGTATCCGGAAAATAGAACCAACCGATACCGTGAAGTAGAAACCCAGAAACCCTCTAGGAAACAAGCCAGCCCCATGACACATTGTAGTCAGATCACCAGCGTCCCAGAGGATTGCAATGAGTGGTTGCAACGAGTAAATCAGTTTTGTCAGAAGCCACCATCACAATCACTCCAACCCATGTCCACGGATGATCGATTATTCATTCCCCTGCACATATTTCAGAAACCCATGAAAGCACTGATTGACACAGGGGCTTCCAAGACATATTTTGGTCCCCAAGTGAAGAATCTCCTGATCAACAACAAATTTTTCCCGAATCACTGATGCTGTAAGACTAGCCGATGGTACAATTACAGAGCAGTTAGGAAAAGATCTATATCCTGCAAAGATAGGAATTAAAAATTACGAAATCTTAGGACACTACTTACCAAGTTTATCCACAGACGTTGTAATAGGACTAGATTTCCTGTAAGCAACCCAGACGGGTATCCAGCCAGGTCGCAGAATAATAGAAGTCCAAGGTGAACCCATCCAATTACAAGCGGGCTCCAAACCTAATTTTAGTGGAATTCGTGGTCCTAAGGAAGAACAGCTTACACTGCTACACCCAGTTCTAGAAAAGGAGCCAGAAAAACTTAATCAAGTTCCAGGTAAATTAATTAAAATTACTTACCCACAGTATTGTAGAGAATCGGTCACTACGAGAAGAACTCTACCTACACCAGAAAAACCCAAAAATCTTCCTGCAGCACCCGGTCCAAAACACACTAGCTCGCCAAAGAGGAAGAAAGTTATTTCTCCAGTTACCCTTGAAGTAAGTCTTCAACCAAGCCCCAGAAAGATGGTGAGACATCCCTACGTCCAGAAGGAAGGAAGCCAGCCAGTTTCAGCATCCAATAATCATATTCGGAAGTTATCCCCGTACCAGGCAACTACCGGAACCGAACCCGCCAGCACCTGGGACTTAAACCTACATTACCAGCGATTGGAAACCCAACCCAGTAAAAGGGCCAGGTGTAAGTCCAATCAAGGTTTGATTCACCCGAAGAGAGGGAGGTGTGTAATGAGCCAGAAAAATTAGTAAGATGATTAAATGTTTATTAATTTAAAATTATGCAAATAATAATTTATACAACAATTTATTCAATTCCAGAATCCAGATGTGCGAACAAACATTATGTTTGCGTACGCACCAGCCCCTTCTCTATATGCGCAAAATACATCGCGTCTAATTTACCAAAACCTCACTTCTATACGAAGTATATAAGCGAAAGTTTTATTATAATTCGACACTTCGCTTGCAGAATACTTCTCTGTAAGCATTCCTCTGTAGTATTACTACATATCGTTCCTGAATTTCTATTAAAATTTCTCTTTATTCGAGAAAACATAAAAACCTGACCAGTGCTCTTAAAGCAATTTTCCGTACCAATTGAACTTATTGTTCCAGTATTTCAATATTCCAAAGTACGCCTTTTTTAAAATTTATAAACACAAATAGTTGAAATACCCCAGTCTTAATATCGAGCTTTTTAACTAGAAAACGGGCTTAAAGCCACGTCTGGAGAGCTCAACTTGTTGCAATACCTCTGACACTCTAGATTAAAACCAGATCCAAGTCATTCTAAGTATTTACGGTTGACAGCTTTTGGCTGTAAATATCTAGAACCCAGAACGTTACTTCTAGTCAGCTAAGGCATCCCTTGGCTATAAAAGATAATAAAAATCCAACGCCCTGTATATTCATATCCTGTCCTCATTGTCATTAAGAACTACCTGTATAATTAAATCCAGAATTCCGAAAGCATTCCATTATACAACTAAAAGTGAAAATTATTTCAAAATTGAATTAAACAAGGTTGGCTTTGTAATAAAACGAATACGTTTCAATAAGTAGATTATTTAACTTCATATATATATATATATATATATATATATATATATATATATATATATATATATATATATATATATATATATATATATATAAACAATCTGTTTATATGTTAACGTAATTGAAACCATCCTTTTTTTAAATAAATGACAAAGTATTCCCCGTATTATCGTATTATTCCATTTACATAAATTCAATTGAAATAGTTAATTCACATCAATTGACATCTGTTGCATATTTTACTATTGGTAAAATGCAAATAATCTTGAGAAAAGACCATTATAATTATATACATACACTCTTTTCAAAATAACCCCGTAATAAATTTGAATCACAAAACAACGCGCCATTTTGTGTTTGAAATTTTATATCTGATTGTATTACAAAACCAGTACCAATCTACGTAAAATCCCTAGTAGAAGAAGAGGGACCTTGCACAACATCGCGAGGCCCGCTGTATTGGGGGCTGCACAAGCAACGGGCGTTCCCCAACCATGAAGAAAATTTAATTTACTTTCATTAAATGTTTGTTAATTTTTTACTTATTACATTTTATTTATAATCTATGAATATATGTATGTATAAACCTTCGTTTTTACCTTATTAAGGTTATATGAGACTAAGAATCCACGACCTCCCTCACTGTTGCTAGTATAACAGTCAAACATAACAAAATCTCCATTATAAGGGAATTAATTACTGTAATAGTCATTGAGGCATTACACCATGGCATCACCAATTTCTGTTAATAATGACTGAAGGTAATTAATTCTCAGTTACATCAGCAGGTGCAAACATCCAGTCAGTAAAAATGTTTTCATTTTGTGGGAAAATCCCAGCAGACGCAAAACCACTTTGGCCATTTTGTACTGTAGCAGCTCGAAGATACTCTTTTTTAAATATGCCCGTAACTTGCTGGTGAGGTACTGTTCTACCGAGGTGACTTTTCAGCCAGACATTCAACTCTTGATTGTAGAATGTATTTAAAGGTCCAAAAATACTAACGTCTAGCAGCTGAAGCCTATGGGTGCAATGTGGCGGGAAATAGAAAATTACACTGTTCTCTTTTGAGAATGTTAAACATCAATGTTTTTGTGACTAAAATGTCCGTATAACAGCAACAGAACTTTATTTTGGGGTGATGCTTTGGTGTGTTTGACAAAATGTTTTAACCATTTAAGAAAACCTCTCCATTCATCCATCCTTTTTCTTAAGCAAATCCTACGGAACCAGTTGGGGCTTGGTCCATTAAATCTAATTTCATATCTTTCCTCGGAAATATAAAAGCTGGAGCGTTTACACATCAAACTGATGTGAAGTGATGGCCCCTCTCAGCACTAGTTAAAATACAAACCCGTTTTCGACCTTTAGTTGCAAAAATCTTAGCCCGCTGTGACGGCACTGTGCTAAAGCCTGCTTCGTCTACGTTCCAAATTTGTGTTGCTCAAATTTATATTTTTCCATTATTTCCTTAATTGACGAGAAAATGTTTGAACTTGTTGATTTATTGAAAGCGCGGGCCCTTGCAGCTGAAGTAGCTTCCGGTATTCGAAGAAATATTGAAGGGTCCCGCTTTCGAAATAATTTTAGCCAATCGCTACCAGCCATTTCTTTTTCATTTGAAAATGTATGAGGGATTTCTTTTTAACGGCTATTTGATACGCCAACTTTCTAACATCCACCGAAGTCATTCCAAAGATTCGGATTTCAAAATCTTGTATATTTTTGACTAATTCTTTTCCAAATTATCTTCATAAGTCGTCTTGTGCCCGTCCATATATCCTTTAGAAGTATACACCGTTTGAGCACGTCGGCGCAAGGTAGTACAAGGAACATGATAGGTTTTGGACGCCAATAACCAACCTATTTTACCGCTCAAAACAGCATCGACAGCCTCCGGCATTTGGTTCTCATTCCATGACTGTCTTGAAGACACCCTAATATATGAGCCATATCTGAAACTAAGATTTTAGATAATATAAAGACACATTGATACTGTATTGATGTTGGTGAGACGGCAGATTGTGCCATCTTAGACAACCAGTTCCTATGCTATCTTACTCACATAGACGCACAACCCGAAAAATTACGATAAAAAATCTAAGACTGTAAGCAAACAGTAAACCACCAACATAGCATACTCGAAAGGTACAACATAAATTGAAACCTAGATTATATCGTTTAATAGCTTCCGATAATAAGCTTTGTCAAAAAAAAGTTTCAGATAGCAATTTTTACACAATTTTACGTGGCGCCCTTACAACGACTAGATATGAACTAAAAATGGTAACCTTACAACCGCCAACGCATTATTCATCCTCAGTAACGTCGGTGTTGCCATACCTTCTTTATTTTCTCAGACACACGCGCTACGCCATCTCAGCGACTATGCCGTCTCAGCGTACTTTCTCCTACCTGAATATTTAAACTTGTCAAATAATAGCAGTAAGCGTGGCGACTTTGATCGTTACCGAACTCCCTGTCAGGCCGATGACAAACGGTAGTTCCTACGGTAACTTATAGAAAGGCAATGCGAAATCAAAAGGCACATGTGTTTTTACTTTCGTATTGGGTACAATGAGAAAGCGAAACGCACTAGTGTGCGAAAGTATTATTTTCTGTACGGTTAATTGTGCGATATGAATCACTTTCGTACATGGTCATAGGAAATTATATTTTTATTATTGTAGTTAAAAATAATTGTATCTTGCTTGAAATAAGTTCCTACTTGCTTAAAAATGTTATACAATAAACGTGTAAAATATGTTTCATGCGTGTAAATTGTAATTTTGAATAAAGGTATATGATTTGAAGTAATGTCAAAGTTGAATTTCGCGCGCGTGTAGGAAATACTCTCTCCCAAGTTGTATGAGGTTTCCTTTACGTCTATAAATTTAACATTGAGCGTCCACTCTCCCACCGCCTAGTGGTGACACGACCTGCTTAGCATTCGGGAGGTAACGGGTTCATTCCCGTTACCGTCTACCTTGTAGATGTTTTTTCAGGGGTTTTTTCTCATACATATGTAGCGGCATGGTCACTGCGTATATGCACACTATGTGCGGCTGCTTAGGCGAATTCTGGGGTAGTATTTTTCCCCTCAGAACCCTAACTCCGTTCCTTCCGATCCTATCCTAACCACACCCATATGTATGTATGCTAGGAATCCATGATTGTAACTGAAGGAGCTTGGGAAGCTCGAGCAGCTCTCCCTCCCCCTTTCCTTACCTTCTATTTTCTCTGCGTGCGGCGAATCACAAAATAAAGATAACCCCACATTACTAAACACAAATGTGGTAACCATTCACTACAGTGTGAGCGTCTCATTTTACATGACAAATGTGTTATAGTCTGAAAAATAGCCTAAGTCCTTTTTGTTTTTCTCTTGCTTAAGTATAAAACCGACGAAACAAAAAGTTACTAATAATTTGTAATATTTTATTAATTATCTTACAATTTTAGGTTATATTATAATAAAATTTACATTGATTTAACATTTACTGTATATACACACGAGAAACGAGAATGCTGCTAGCCTTGGGTCTTGTGCGCTGGCGCGCTCTTCAATGTTGGGGTAGAATCGGTTATCTTCGGGGGAAGTTTGAAGTATTCACCTAACCACACTCTAACACTTCTTCCCTAGAGGCATGTTTATAAATCTAAATTTATGGCTGAGGTATTTTCTCCTAAGACGGCTGCTTGCGCACAAGACCCAATGCCAGCAGCATTCTCGTTTCTCGTGAGTTTCGCTCTTTAAAGTGTAACTGTCATCGAGTGAGCATTATTATAATGTATTCTCCTGTTTATGAGCCAACATCAGCGGACATTAGAGATTTTGTTAATAAACTATTACAACATAACCATTCTAGATGATGGTGGAAGCGATGACGTGGATGAGCTGAATGTATCTCACATCCAAGGTGATAGTGATTCACAGAAGAGGAAGAAGAGCGATGAGGTAGAGGAGAAGGACGAATCTGAAAACCATGATGATGATAGCGACGAATCACGGTTCAAGAAGAAGACCGATAAAGGATGTGATTAAATAAAAATGATGTATTGTTGTTTATAATAATAATAATATATTTTCAAACGCTAAGCTTTCCTTCAATTGTGTTAATAAACTCATTTTTCCTAACGGTGTTTGAACCTGCACTAACAATGCTGCAGTTAATGCGAAAGTGCGATTAGATGGGTAGCTACAATAAATGTGACATTGGCTTTCTTTTGCACTCTGTGCGTTCAATCATACTGCTATTTTTTGAATTGTGAGCTGATTTTGTGTGAATAAGTTAAATCGGTTTGGTATTTAATTTAATTGATTTGATTAATTTGATTTGAGTAATTGATTTGTATGTTTGAGAAAGAGACGAGGGAGAGACGAACACGATCAACCCCTATTACAGAAAATATTCATTAGCCTTTACACCACTATATTGCACCACAAACAACCCTAACTAGTCCTAGAAACATACCGCTAGGTGGCGCCGCCTCTATTACAGAAAATATTCGCTAGTTTAAAAATGTACCACTAGATGGTACCACAAACAAAACCCTGATTAGTCCTAGAAATATAACGCTAGATGGTGCCACCTTTATTACAGAAAATATTCATTAGGCCATACTCAACTAGGTGACGATACAAATTCAAATTTCCCAACAAGCGCCACGACAGGAAGGCGCAGGCCCTAACACAGGTTCCTATGTTTTGTCTTATAAGCTAGCAATATGTCCCTTATTAGAATATAAGTTCAAATTTCTCGCAATAAGTAATCAGAATGTAAACACTTAAATACAAATCCAAAATCAAATATCCCGCCAAGGGGCCAGGGGCTAAGACCCGAAAGTAAGTAAGTTGCGAAGCCCTAGGTCTGTCTTATAAGTTAGCATTAGGCCTCCTTATTATTATAATACAAGTTCAGATTTTTGGTCGACGGGCGAGGGCCTGAAAGTAAGTTGCTAAGCTGTCTTACAAGTTAGCATTATGCCCCTTATTATAATACAGGTTCATATTTCCAGCCATAACCTGCAGAGACTTAAATACAAATTCAAATTTTCCGTCATTGGGGGCACGACAAGGGACAACGTCCCGAGAGCAAGTTGCGCAGCCTTACACCTGTCTTACAAGTTAGCATTCGGCTGCTTATTATTATAATAGAAATTCAAATTTTCCGGCAAGGGTATCACGACAATACACGAAGGCCCACGGACAAGTTGCGATCACGACAAGGGGCAAAGACCCGAGAACAAGTTGTGACACCCTACACCTGTCTTACAATCTCGGTTATGCTCGGGGAGGGTTGGAGTGGGATGGTCGAAACAGCCTTCGCCGAAATCCTCGCGTCGCAAAATTTTACGTATATGATACATGTTAACTTAAAAAAAAATCCAAGGGCGACCGCTTCTATAAAATAAAAATAATCTTGGCACATGTTAACAGGTTAAATTAATTAAATCAAATCTTTTATTATAAAACACTTCTCATTATCTTTACATGTCTTTGTTCTTTATGAGAATATAATTTTTATGACAGAGGATAATTATGCAACCTGTTTATAATAAATCCTAGGTGCATACCAATTCCAAAGATGTATGCGGTACAAGTGTTGAGATGCTTGAAATCGATCCCCAGCCACAAGAAGAATGTGTTTCGGCTTGTACGTGCTTCTAATCAACAACCGAGGTACGCACCTAGATCGTGTGCAATGATCGTAAACACGGATCCTGCAAACAAACCAGGTCAGCATTGGACCGCTATCTACATTGATGATAATGGTAACGGAGAGTATTTTGATTGCTTTGGACGAGCACCTCAAGGGTATCATTTACGTTTCCTAGAGAAGAATTCTAGATGGTTCCGTTACAATAAAACAATACTGCAGGATTACCATTCGGATGTGTGTGGACTTTATACGTTAACGTTTCTATATTGTAGATTAAACAGTTTATCAATGATTGATTTTGTAAAAAACCTGTTTAGTACATGTTTAATTGTAAATGACGAGATAATTAAATTATTGTTTAACGCCTGTTACCCAACCATTCTATTCTGATAAATAAAGAGATTTTTTAGTACCGTACTTTTTAATTAAGAGTTGCGTAATATCAGATGAGCCTATTGTTTTTCTTTCTTTTTAATTCAGCACGTGTGTTTTTAAAAATCGTGTTATAAAATTTATGACTTTAGCGTTTTAAGAAAAGTGAGTTACTCGGTTGGTAGATTATTAAAATTAACAGGTTTATATAATTACACGTAATTAGCTAAAAGTAAACATGAATAGTGGTTTCTAACTACATATTGTTGTTGTGGAATTTAAAACATGTAATTATTACATTCCAAACTTTTAATGCGGTTTTTATTAAAACAATTTACGTGTGTATGTATGTATGGACAACATAATATTTTGTTCAAACCGCTTTGTTATTAATTACTTTAAGGGAAAGGTAAATACCAGTTGCAGTAAGTGTGTTAAAGATAATTAGGTTGTTTGTATATTTACACTCTAAAAATTAATTATGGGGAAATCAATAGCTAGTTTTACATCAACTATTCATAAACGTAAAACATAGAAAGTGCTTTAGTTTGATTAGTCGAGTAACATAAAGCAGTTATACGTAACAACAAGTTTCTTTAAAAATATTAAGGTGTACAATATACAACAATTTAACGAGCGGATGGATATTAAACATATTTCAATGCAATCAATGCAGGTAAAACAATCAGTGTTAATATTCGTTTAGAAAACAATATTGTAATAACTGTTATGTAATTAATTAACTTAATAAAAAATTTCATTAGAGAATAATCTGAACGTCAGTAATTTTTTTTTATAACTCACTGAGGCTTTTTTAATTATGATATTTACATTAAAAATAAGTGTTCTATAATTAAATTTTACTGTCATTCAAATTCCACACGCAAGATCAAACCCTAACACAAGTTCAAACACCTGTCTTACAAGATAGCAATAAGGCCTCCTTATTAGAATACAAATTCAAATTTTACTTCAAAGGTCACGGGGCTAAGTCCCAGCAGTAAGTTGCGAAGCCCTATATCAGCCTTACAAGATAGCAGTAGGCCTGCTTATTAGAATACAACCCCAATATATAAATAAAATTTCGTAAGATCACAATCTATAGCTAGAAATTAAAAGAAATACAATTATGCAGTCTCATTTGATAAAATAAAAATGGGCCCTAATACATATTAATAAAGACAGCTTAAATAAAAATCTGTTTCAATCAGAACACGTACAATTGCCTAACCTCCAGGGGTTGTACTGCTCTTAATATTACCAAAAGTACCTTAATTAGGGTTGAAAAAGGCCCACCGAAAAGAAGCCGTCACCCAGCCCCAGTGCCCAAATCCAAGACCAACGCCTGGACCAACCCCAATTCCAAGACCTACCCTAAGACCAAACCCTAAATACACCCCTCACGTGAGCAAGTACAAAAAAGGTATGGCTGTCAAAAAGGCTCTTAGTACAACATTGAAAATTCCGTCAACGGCTGAAAAAGGTCTCCGAAAAGAAACCATGGGGGTGAAAATCAAGGGGTTGAAAACGGCCTCCAACAAGAAACCATAGGGGTGAAAATCAAGGGGTTGAAAAAGGCCTTCGAAAAAAACCCATAGAAAATAAGGATGGAAAATACGGGCTACCACGTGGGCATCCTTGTGACGTCAAAATCCAAGATGGCGCATGGTGCCTCTCTTCTACTTGTAACAGTTTCATTAAAAAATACTGGACTAATATATGTCTTCTCGAGATTGCTACATAAACACCAATTTTTATAGGATGTAATGCAGCTTGTACAAATGCACCAGGAGCCTCATCACGCCAAACCCTATAATTTTGTGAATTTATTTAACCCGTTACATAAAACCACGCTTCATGACTACAAAATGATATATGTAGCATACCGTCATGTCTCAAATTGTTATTAAACCACTGTCATGCGTGTCTCGTAATTCATGCTTTACAGTTATTTTGTATGGGCAATAATATACCTAACTTTTGTTTAAGTGTCTTTCGACACGTTCCATGACTTAAGCCTAAAATGCATAAAATAATTAATTATTACAGATTAAAGATTTTTTAGGACTGCGATCTATGCGCACACTTATACCCTCCACAACATTTTCAGTTGAAACAGATCTACGTCCAAATGGTTTACCCTTGTTAAAACTGCCTGTAGTTCGGAAATGTTCGATAACCCTGTGAATATGTCCGCTTGAAATCAAATTCATTATTAAGGAAATGATTCACTACTACCTCTATACACAAAGCAACTGAATAAATACATTCACCATTTTCATTCTGCTGCACATTTCGAAAATAAATT
Organism: Vesta saturnalis; assembly: GCA_036346205.1. NCBI lineage: Eukaryota > Metazoa > Arthropoda > Insecta > Coleoptera > Lampyridae > Vesta > Vesta saturnalis. Next base: position 303,977 of record JARFJB010000512.1, on the reverse strand, counting down.
GGTTTTCTTGCAGAGAGTAAGCCATTGCTTAATTTAAGTAGTTTACATCTAGGTTAATGGGTTACTTTTTGTTTATGCTGTACTTACTTGTTTTAAAGGTTTTTGTAAACAACCAGTCTTAAAAAAAGACTAATTAAACAATAATAAAGAAATTAAAAGAATAATAATACAAAACACCAATTCCCTAACGCATTAAACTAAAAATGTCAAATATGTAAAATTAAACTGCTAATTTCATGGTATGGACTAAAGTTTTGATATCTCTAGTGGAAAATAATATCGTCTGGATATCTATTTATGCTCTCTCCGTATATGTTGATATAGACTGAGAAATGCCCCATGTGCTGTTTGTACCTTTTGTTATTATAAACGGCCATCAAAGAAGACAGAACATACCATTAAAAATCCTTGTTAGCCCCAGATTGCAGGTGCAGACCGATCACAAAACAGAAATATGGTCAAAAGAATTACCGACAAAGGAAAGATGTTCATACGGAAAACCAACGCTTTTTTTGCAAGACACATAGACCTTTTTAAAAGTCTAAATAAGTCAGCAGCTCAATTAACTGCAGATACTTTGAGAATATCAACAAAAACAGTATGGAGAACAAAAAAAAATCGTTCTGACGCCGAATCTAAAAGAACTCTCTTTCTCTCAAAAACTTATGAAAACAAAATCTAATTGTACACCTCCTATTCTAAGTAGTTTACGACAAGTGAAGCATTAATTGTACAGCGAGAAAAAAACATATATCGACAAAAACAATTGGTGAGAGGTTCCGAGAAGAAATCCAAAAGCACTATTAATCACTGGATACATAAAGTTGGTCTTCGGTTCAAAAAAACTAATAACTGAACATTTTTAATTGAGCTTCCTACAGTACGATCCAAGAGGTTAGAATATCTTAGAAACTATTTTGAAGAAAAAGATATTAAGATAAAAAAGGCGTGAATTTTCAGCGAAAGTCAGATGAGAAAATGATGGCAAGGTAATACTGCATTAACTCAGTGCAACATAACAGGCTAGCGCTCAAGATATATCATCGTTCATTCTGGAGGACAGTACGGTTGTGTTGACGGCGCAGGGCCAGTTTTCACCAATAATCGTAAAACCGGCGACTCCCACTATAATATGAACTGCGAAAATTTTGAAAAACCAAAACTTATACCTAACCTATAGGAATCCAATTTAATTATCATGGATAACGCCAGTTACCATTCACGATTGTTGGAACCAATTCCATGTTCCAGTTGGTCTGAAACAAAATTACTAGAGGGGGCCGACTCTAAGAACATCAATATTCAAGGGGAACTTACGAAGTACCAAATGTGGGAAATTATAAAAACTAAGTTGCCAAAAAGAGAGTAGTGTTGGACTTTTATGCTGAAACATGGGTTTTACTTTATCGCCATATCATTACCAGTACAGCGGCATTGAAATGGTTTGGTCAGAAAGTAAAAAAATCTACGATCAAGAAATTATTAAAACTAATAGATCTCCAAATGACGTAATTCGGACTTCAAAAAGTTAGTAAAACCCATTAGCAAAATTACATGGAAAGAAAAATACTGTGTTTTGCTTTATTCTACACAAAAAATATAAGAACTAAATACAGCAATACCTCAAGGTAAAGTTAAACCTCAATCAAATGCTGTATGTAGGATAATATCTTCTGCTCGAGTAAAACATGATGAAATCCCGTGTCCAGTTCGAAATAAAATAGGAACAATTTGTGACGAAATTCCATCATGATTCATATTTATCTTTGAATATCTAAAATAGTTTAAACTATGAGTTATCATTTTTTCATGTCTTGTAGCTCTCCGGTCCTTTAACGAAAATCTTTCACAACAATGGGCGCTTCACCAGTACTCAGCGGATGGAGACTACCCTTGTCTAGGTTGGAGCTCAGCGAACTATCGCTGTCGCTCGCATCCAGCAACTGAGCACAAGTGAAAGTGCCCAATGGCTGTTTTGTCTATAAAATGTAGACCCCGATTGTTCGATCCTTCAAAGTCAGACATTTTCCAAGCATTAACAATTCAAACCCGAAATAAGAATACACGTGCATTTTGTCACTAGATTTACAGTATGATCAAATAAAAAGATTAGCCTTATTTCCTCGACTATAACTGCCCTTAACACAAATGTGAAGTAGAATTCTGCGATTTGCAAATACTTGCCCCCAATGTAACTAAATTTTAAATGAAGTTACCACACTTGTGGATATCAAAATTTTGGTTAAAATTTATTGTTCAGTGCACTTAACCCATTTTGTGTAGAAAGTGCGCTTACCATATTTATACACTACACCATCGATATGTCACAACACTACTGGTTAAACGAAATATGTGATTGGATAATCCATGTTGTGGAAACTAAATGGTGTAAACATAGTTTTAGATGCTGTGAACGCATCCAAAGAAATGTGGAAATGTCTGTCAAACGTCACTTTATTGTCACTTTACCATTTTATTAACGTCACGATAAAATGCAATACATGTGTAATTTATAATAAAAAAATTATTAAAACGGTATTAAATCATGTAATTGAATGTGCAATGTTAAAACTAGTGATGTACACCTTCTACCATCAATAATATATTAACAACTCAATGTTTGAAATTTCTCCATCAGACAACCAAAATGAAAAAACTCTTTTCTAAAATTGAAACAAAAATTGATAACACTTCAAAAGAAACAAATAATGTTGTCGGAAAACAATTTGTTGTAGGGAGGTTTTCAGTGACTGTCGAAGATATTCTGGCAGAAGGTAACCTAACTTATTGGAAAGACTCATTGTACTAATCATTTAATTACAGGAGGATTTGCTATTGTTTACTTAGTTAAAGCTAACAATGGTATTCGTTATGCCCTTAAACGTATGTATGTTAACAACGAACAAGACCTTAATGTCGCTAAAAGAGAAATTCAGATAGCAGTGAGTAATTCATGCTGTTTGTGCATATTTACGTAACACATCAATTTCAGAGCAACTTAAATGGTCATAAAAATATAATTGGGTATGTAGATTCAAGTTTAACACCAACTGGTGGTGGAGTTTATGAAGTACTTTTGTTAATGCCTTATTGTCAAAATAATGTATTAGGATTAATGAAAGTACGTGCAAAAGCGAATTTTACGGAGCAAGAAGTTTTAAGTATTTTCTGTGATACATGTGAAGCTGTGTCGCGATTACATCACTGCCAAACTCCTATCATTCATAGGGATTTAAAGGTAAGCTGCTTCTTCAAATTGTTTTTATCACTATACCACTTCCTGTTTAGTGAACAATAGAAGTTTTTATTACTTAACTAATTTGTAATTAAGTATTGGAAGCTTAATTGTATATAGGTACATAATCTGCGTGGGAGTTTGTCTGTTAGTATTGTTTATTATTATTGTAAAGGATTATTAAAGAATACACACTGTTAGAGTGATAATTTTATGTTTATTCAGCAAATTTTGAAATATGCAACTTTTTGTAGTGTTGTACATCGTTAAAGGTTACCTAAGAACCGAAAAACTTGTAAGATATCTGACGTTTTTGATAGTATATTAGTAACTAAAGTTTAAAATATGGTGTTGTATTTATTTTCCATTCATGAATATTTTGCAGTAGGCCCATCTTAGGGCCACAATTTTATTGTGCTTTCATCTGGTAATATTAACATTCTCAAAATCGACCAGGAACTTATCGTTTGAACTCTAGACCAATATAATGCTAACATTTTTATCTCGACACTGATTATTCAATTTCTGACAGGTGTCATACACATTACAGCTGTTGGATGTGTTGATGTTCAGTGTTGCCAACATAATTTATAAAAAAAAATTTTAATATGAAAATGTAAACTTGCGCGATTGTTACACATAATTTTTGGGTGTATTTTTGTATTTATATTTTATATACATTTAAATGTTTCCACAATAATTACATTGTCCTCAGTAAATGGTCAATATCTTTAAGAATTAATTAAGTTGTTAAACTAGTTTATGAAGTATGAAAAGTATTGCTTTCTCATATATGTACTTTATAAAGAGAAAGCTATGTAATCGGTTTACATTTTGAAGCACGTTTATTTTACAATAGCAATAACAATACATTTTAAAAAGAAAATCTCGTATCTGATTGTCTCTCTTTATGTGAGTGTGTGCGATAATCTTTTGAAACATTACAGCTATCAATAAAAAACTAGTTTTTAGAACTAAAAATTCGTGTCTGTATGTGTTCGAATATCTTTTGAACCATTAAAGCTAAAATAAGGAACAAAAACTCTTTGCCATAAAATCTAGGTCAAATTCGTTAATGAATAAAATCCAATCAGTGGCGGAGCATTTTTAGGGGATTAGAAAATTAAAAAAATTCATTACTACAAATTTTAAAAAGTTACATAATTAAAAAAACAAACTAACACCTTTTAAATAATTTCAAAATAAAAAAATATATAATAACCAGTGGCGCGCCGTTTTTAGGGTACAAAATTGTGCATTTTTTAATTTATCAACCGATTTTTTTTAAAGTCTGGTATTGGGGGTTTTTAAGACTTCTAAGTATAAATCATTTGTCAAAATTAAATAATTCAAAATGGCGGATCAAAAATGGGGGATTATCCTGTTTCTTTAATTTATCAACCGATTTTTTTGAAAGTCGGGTATTGGGGTTTTAAGATAGCTAAGTATAAATCATTTGTCAAAATTAAAAAATTCAAAATGGTGGATCAAAAATGGGGGATTATCGTGTTTAAAAACCGATATGGCTCAAATTCAGGTATTGTGGGGTAATGATCAATTTTGCAACTTTGTTAATTTGTAAAACATCTAAATAAAAACAATTTAAAAACTGCCAGTGGCGCACCGTTTTTTTTTTAAAGTCTGGTATTGGGGGCTTTTAAGATCGCTAAGAATAAATCATTTGTCAAAATTAAAAAATTTAAAATGGCGGATCAAAAATGGCGAATTATCGTGTTTAAAAATCGATATGGCTCAAATTCAGGTATCGTATCGAAAAATACTAAGAACAATTCTAGGACCAATGAATATAAATGAAAATGAAAGTAGACAAAGAATGAATCATGAAATAGTTGCATAAATTGACGGTAAGGACATAATAAAGTACATCAAGTCTAGAACACATACGCAGAAAAGAAGAGGACGATAAAGAGATTATTGGAATGGAAACCAATGGAGGATGGATCAAAGGAGAGGCCAAGGTTGAGATGGATCGATGAGATCAAACAAGATTTAAGGACAATGGAAATCACAAAATGGAAAGAAAAGACAAAAAACAAAAATAAATGTAAGGAAATAGTTAAAGTGACGAGGGCACACGCAGAGTTATAATGCTATAGTGATAGCGTTTCAACCTAATTTAAGTTAAACAGTGAAAGTGTAAAAAACTACAATGGGGCTAATCTCCTAGAAAACAGATATGGAAAGCCCGATAAGGGCGGCTAAATTACTTTTAGGAATGTAAAACCAACTTTTAGATTTTTAGATTAGAAGAATAAATCATTTGTCAAAATTAAAAATGGCGGATCAAAAATGGAGAATTATCGTGTTTAAAAACCGATATGACTCAAATTCAGGTATTGTAGGCTTTGAAGTTATTTATTTACATATATGAGAAAGCATTATGGTAGAAGAATTGTGAGGACGAGTTGAAATTCTCGTGTTGGTGGTGTACTTATTTCTTTATTTCAGCTAATGCTAATATTGAGTCAAGACAGTTAGAAATTGAATGCGATTCAGTAGAACAATTATTATGTTTTAATGGCATTTTACTTAGAGATTACAGGAAAGCAGAAGAACGAGTTTGAATCCAAACAATGTTTATTTACACAAAAAACAGAATTACAATAAAATTTACATAACACGAGTTTTTTTTTTCTTTTCTTGGCAGAAGTGTCAATCAAAAATAAGAAAAGAATATTTTATTTTTAATATTTGCTCTCAACGGATACCTATGAGCTCAGAAATATTTCTGATCGTCTGTTTTACAAGTGGCTTGGTGAGGATATATGCCAGCTGATCTTCACTAGCTACCTTGTTGATTATTAGCTCATCGCCAGTCACTAAGTCTTTTATAAAGAAATGTGGAACCTGGATATGCTTAGTCTGTCGATGGAATTCGGAATTTTCATCTAGCCTTATTGTTACCCATTATCCACTCTCAGGCATGGAATGACAAGATCGCTCATAAGCCGAGATCGTCAAATAGTCTCTCTGGCTGCTTCGCTAGTGGCTACAACTTCAGTATCGGTAGTCGAAATTGAAACGCTCGCCTGTTTTTGGCTCAGCCACGAGACTGCTCCCACGTACATACAGAGCACTCCACTAGTGGATCTTCCAGTGCTTAAATCCCGATATCGCTATAACATTCCAAAATGCCCTTTTTTGAAATTTTACTTGTACGTTATACCATTATCTGGTGTGTACCATAAGAATCGCAATATGCATTTTAACGGGACAAAGTCAGCCTTCTCCGGCTTTTCTATGCTACACTACACTTGCAGCATATGCAATGTCTGATCTGGTGCATACCATTAAGTAAGCTAAGGCTCCAACGATTTGCCTGTAGTCATATAATTCATGTACACTTTCTCGCTTGATGTACAGTCTTTTGCAATCGGAGTCCATTCCGAATCTCCCCTAAGATCTTATGTCTGGAATATTTTAATTCCGTCTCCTCTTGTTTCTATTTCTACCCCTAGGAAACAGGACGCAGCTTTCGTGGTTATTTTAAACTGACGTTTGAGCTCCTCCATCAACCCGTCTTATTAACGGTTGATTGGTTCCAGCGACCAGCAAGTCATCTAAGTATAAGCTACCATATGTTTTCTACATCCTTTCTTTCTTATTAGAGGGCAAGGGTCCGCTTCACTTGCTTTGAAACCGATGTCTTTGAAGTAGTCTAGAATGCACCGGTTCTAGCACCGTGGTGCTTGTTTTAGCCCATACACACTTCTTTAAAAGATAAACGCTATTGGAGTTGTCATTATAACCAACCGGTTGTTTCACCCAAAGAACCGTACAGGAAACGTGATGAAACTTTACCATCTAGATTTCGTTCATCTATATCCAATGCTGGGGTTGTCTGTTTCGCTAACTACTTCAATATTGGGTATAACAGCAGCACTTTGCCTATTATCTCTCAAAGTGTTTCTTCTAAGATCCACTTCACTCTCCTTTGCCTGATTACAGACTGTTTCAGTGTTTCGATACTCATTCATGGAAGTGTCGATCGTTTTCTCACAAAATAATGTCTCTAGACCTGACCAATGAATTTATTTCCCGGTTCCAAAGCGTATATCCATCATCATTGTCATATCCAATCAAAATACAACGTACAGCCTTCTTTTGCGATTTCTTCTTCTTTGGTACATGTACATAGCAAGGTGAACCGACTATCCACAGGTGCTTCTTGTTAAGCCAGAGTTTATAAGGCGACTTGCGTTCCACTGAAGTACGTCCTGACCTGTTTATTATGTAAACAGCAGTGTTTACCATATCAGACTATAAATTCTGAGGAATCTCCTCATGCAGGTTCAACTATAGTGCGATTATCCCTTTCGCTACATCCATTTTGTTCTGGAGTATACAGTATAATGATTCTTTGCCTTATTCTAGCTTGCTCAAGTAGATCTCGTACTTTCTTGTTATATTCGCCACCGTTATCGCTTAAATCCTCAATAATCGGCATTTGTAGGATATATGTCTCCTTACACAATAGGGATAGAAAAAAAGTTTAAATACAAACGTTTTTCAGTAATCAAATCGACATTTAAAGAAAATATTTTCGTTTATACAGGGTGTCTCATATGGACTGGAGAGTATGCAACTTAATTTTTTTAAATAGGACACCCTGTATTTTATTACATTTTCTGATTTTTCTATAAATTCTGAATCGGTTTTATTAAGGTCTATGATCATCTAAAATTAATAGTTTTTGGGATATTTAATGTTTTTTTAAAAATACCGCTATTTTCACGTGTCGTTGACAAAGAGCATACTTTTTTTATTTGATATCCTTAAAGGGAAATATTTTGCAGGTTTTAGTGCATAGACACACTTACTTTGTGTTCCTATAAATGAAAATATACAGGGTGTTGCCAAAACTCTTCACAAAATCATAATCTACAAAACACAAAATCTCAGTTTTTTTAAATAGAATCACATTTTTTTTACGGAAAAATGTTGATTAAGTAATAAGCTAACTTTTGTATAAAACTTGTCCTATACCTATCGTTCATAGTTAGAGTTATTTTAGTTTTTAAAATCTATTTTTAGTATTGAGAAGGTATTGTAATCGTGAAAAAAATCGACCTCGCGATTTTGATGGTTCTGGACGTTTTCGAGGTTCCCGAGTCCGACAAAAGCATTTTTGGAAAATGTCTGTGTATGTGTGTGTGTGTGTCTGTATGTAAACACGATAGCGCTCGTAGCTTTGAGCTAGACAATTGAAATTCGGCATGGAGCCCTTATTTCAAAATCGTAGATCTCTATTTTGGGATAGATCCGGGGACCGGAAGTGGCACTTTACCTTAACATATTTGTGTCACGCTTCACATAAACTACTTCAAAATATCAACGTATCTGTTTCAAATTTAGCAGAGGTAAGTTATATTAGGCGACACATCTAAATATAACGTTTCATCAAAATCTGTGTACCGGAAGTGGCACTTTACCTTAATAGTTTTGTGTCACACTTCAAATAAACTACTCTAAAATATGAACGTATCTATTTCGAATTTGGCACGGTTAAGTTATATTAGGTGACACCCTTAAATATGATGTTTGAACAAAATTAGTGTACCGGAAGTGGCGCTTTACCTTAATAGTTCTGTGTCACACTTCAAATAAACTACTCTAAAATATGAACGTATCTATTTCGAATTTGGCACGGGTAAGTTATATTAGGTGACACCCTTAAATATGATGTTTAAACAAAATTAGTGTACCGGAAGTGGTACTTTACCTTAACCGATTTGTGTCACGCAAACAGATCTTGTGAAATATTCTATTGGTTTTATTGAGCACAGACGTCTTGATTTTTATTTTCCCTTATTTAAAAGGGACAGACACCTATTTTTATTTCACTCTAGTATAATTACGTTAGTATACGAGAAAATCTAGGTAACCACAGTTCCGATTTTTTAAAATACGCACCTCAATTTCAAAAATTTATATTAGTTGGCCATGGTTATCATGGAAACATTAATAAACAAATGTTTGTTTGACACTGACAGTTTAAAAATTCAATTCAACAATATTTAAATACTAAAATGAATTTTTTAAAAGAATAATTGATACAAATGATTTATTGCATTGGCGCATCCGACGGAAATTGTATATTAGAGAGTAGAATTTGCGCTCAAAAATTTCCAAATACAGAAAGACATCCAAATCGCTTGGCATTTGAAAGGCTCAAGGAGAGGTTTGAAAGAAACGGAAGCATCAATTATGAATCAAATGGTGAACGATCAACCAAAAACGAGGAAACTCAGTTACATGTCATGCAAGCCGTCGTGGAAAATCCGCAAGCTTCTTGCAGGCAAACCGCACTGAACGACAATATCGGAAAATCAACGATAAATAAAATAATTCGCAAGCAAAAGTTTCAACCATACCACATCCAAGTAGTACAAGAATTAACGGATCAGGATTTTATAAATGGGATAAATTTCTGCCTTTGAGCATTAAATAAAATAGAGGAAAAACAGGACTTCTTTGATTACGTATTGTTTACTGACGAAGCTCCCTTTCACAAAAATGGATTTGTAAATCGTCCTAATTTCCATTATTATAGTGATACAAATCCAAGATTTGTGATGCCATTAGACCATCAACATCGATAGACACTTAACGTATGCCCCGGTATTATTGGAACAAGAATTTTGGGACCCTGTTTTTTTGATCAACCAGTTAATGGTGAAACCTTTTTGAATTTTTTGGAAAACGATTTACAAGATTACCTTGATAATTTACCGCTTCAAGTTTTACGGCAACTGTGGATTCAATTGCCTGCCCATTTTAGTGGTATTGTGCGTAATCATCTAAATTTGCAATTTCCAAATAAATGGATTGGCAGGAGAGGGCCAATTTCTTAGCTATCTAGATCCCCGGATCTTACAGAACTTTTTTTTGTGGGGATTTGTAAAAAATCAAGTTTACCAACTACCTACAACAACAAGGCATAAATAGAGAAGTGCTTCAAAAAGTAAGCAATTCGTTTGTTGAAAGAGTTCGTTTGTGTGAGGAACATCAGGGCAGACACATAGAACAATATTTTTAGTTATTTTATGATATTTTTGATTTTTAGTTATATTGTTTTAAAAATATCTAACTTAAATTGTTTTTTGCTTCTTTTGCTTACTTGTTATTAGTATTATTAGATAGAGTTAACGAAGTTCTACGCCAATAAAATTATTGTTCACATTTTTCAATATTGTTTAAATTGAATTTTCAAACTGTCAGTGTCAAACAAACATTTGTTTATTAATGTTTCCATGACAACCATGGCCAACTAATGTAAATTTTTGAAATTGAGGTGTGTTTTAAGAAATAGATTTTAAATACTAAAATAACTCAATAACTATGAAAGATAGGTATAGGACATGTTTTATGAAAAAGTTAACTTGTTACTTAATCAACATTTTTCCGTAAAAAAACATGTCATTCCACTTAAAAACATTGAGATTTTGTGTTTTGAAGATTATGATTTTGTGAATAGTTTTGGCAACACCCTGTATAATTATTATAAGTTTTTGTTATGAACGAATAAGTTCAAAGGTAATTATGTAATTAAAAATTATTATTAAATTTATTAAATACATAAATAAAATGTGGTATAGTAAATCGATGTAACTTCCATTATTATGTAAAACAGTCACTTAAATAGAACAGTTGATCAACAGTAATGGTGGAGTTTAAATGTGTATTGTGGAATAGTTGGAGATTACGTTATAGAGACATTTGTATTCTGCTTGAGGACATCCCTCTAAAGATTAGCAAAAGAATGTGGCTTCAATTAGACGGTGCTCCTTGCCATTTTCAACAGTCAGAAATTGTCATAATATAGAAAGTTTCCAAACAAATCGATAGGAAGAGGTGGTCCAGCTAGATCCCCGTTTAAACAGGAAACCATTAACACTTCTCACTTAAAGGTTACTTACTCTGTAAGATCGGGTTGGTATGGTTTTAACAAAAGTGGAATACTTAGAAAATTGTTTATTAGCGGCGAAGGTTTACGCTCAAAGGTTTCCAGATACAAGACATCTCAATAAAAGACAACCTTCTGTGGAATGGAATCAACTTTCATGTTTTGTTAGCCCTGACATTCGACTATCTTGATTTAAAAAAATATAAAATATCAATAGAAACAATATTTAATAAAAACACTTTTAAAATTTAAATAACTTCGAAAATTTTAGATTTAGGTATGGGGAAGCCTGATATCGATTGAAACAATTAAATAAACAATTGTTTAACAGAAGAAATTACAGCGCGATCCATTTAAGTAAAGCACGTTTTTTTAAGTTTGAAGTTAGATAAAATTGAGCCTTAAATATCTGACACTTTGTATATCATTCAAAAAAATTTTTGTTGTAGCTCAGCTTATAGTAGTGGTCTATAGTCCAAATTTTATTAGACTTAGGTGTAGGGAACTTAGAATAAACATGAATTGGAATTGACTGTAGAATTCAAATTTGCTAAACAAATTTAGCATTCCCATTAAAAAATATAGGTTTGTGAAATAAAAGATTTTTGGATCGCCCTTTATATTTCAAAATATTTTTAAAACATCCTTATATAGACCCTCTACATTCATATGGTGGTCTACGTCTATATATATATATATATATATATATATATATATATATATATATATGTCAGAACTGGAAAGGTTGGTACTTAACGCATTCCAAATCTTCTACAGTTAGAAGATGCTATTTATGTTTGGAGAACGAAGGAGGGCTTTTCAAGTATTTATTATAATTTTTTGTTTAATTATTGTTATGCGTTATGTTGAAATTTTCTTGTCATCCAATGTTATCTTTCCATTTATGTGTTGTTGATTGTAATTAATAGGTTATAAAACTTGTATTCAAAATTGAAAAATTCTGTTGTCATTTTATTAATTTGATGAAGAAAGCACAGTTAGGAAAAGCCTATTTATGAATAAAATTCAGTTTAAATGTTATTAGGAGGGATACAGACTCATACTTAGATTTTCTCCGACAATCATAAAATAAGTTTAAAAATCGCAATTAAACCATAAAGGTGCATGCTTGAATGCCGAATAAAAAGCTCTTCTAATATTATGTATAAAAAAAATCAGGACCATATTTAAAAAAACAAAGTTGATGATGGTTACTCGAAAACGAAACGTCGGATTCCAATTTGCTGCATGCCATGTTAAAAAACGTTAAAAAGTACCTGTCAGTTCGGAATTTCGTCAGTTTAAAAATGTCATTTTGCTAAACTCCAAAATGCCCAACTTTCCTCCCATTTAATCGAAACTATATCTTACCGTTTTGGAAATCCCCTTGTGGCCCTCCTTATCTTGGACAGTGTGTATATATTTAATGTACCCAGGCCAGTCTAACGACTGCACAACTCGAATGGCAGAACAAAGTTAATGCGCGAACTTATTTAAGCCAAATGATCGTCATGAAAACCAGGTAGGACCACTTACTTTGTAAAAGAGTTGTTATGCATATATGTGGTGCGGGTATCTTAAGGAGGATGAAATAAAGGTAACACAATAAAACACAGTACAAATTTATAAGCAAGTCCATTGGTAGTTCTGCTGTCTTTATTGAGGAAAAGAACTACAAAAGAAAAACCTCACCGCTGCATACCACAACAGGAATAACAATAAATAAACATAGTTCCACAATTAATATTAACAATTTACATCCATAGATAAATTTAAGTACACTAGAAAAAGAACAAAATAGAGCTATTAATTTTCTAGATTTAAAATTAATGCACAGAACAATTTTGAGTTCTCCATATTCAGAAAACCTTACCTTACAGAAAATATGTACCCCGCTAAAACAGCTAAGTAGCTTCATAAATAAAGTATCAGTATCAGTTATAAATACTTAGATCAATACGTACTTAGACTACTGTTATTGCAAAATTAAATTGCTATCACCTTACTTTAACCTTCATAAATCAATGTGGTAATATTTAATACAGACATGTATTTCATAAATTGTGATCACCAGGTTATACAGTTAGTTAACAGCAGTATAAGTAAAGGGTCTTCATCTACAATTAATGAACCAAAAGGTAACATATTTAGTAATAGGCATACACAGTATTCCAACTTGAACATGCTTCCATGTTACACCAGTTATCTCCCCAGGGTCAGCATTATGCCATTTCTACCTTACAGGGACTATCCATCAAAATATGCTACATTTTAGGTGTGAAATGTCAAAATAAAATACACCAATAATGAAATCAAGAGACCTCTCTACATTGAATAAGAAGATTGTGATGTAATATTAACTTTCAAATTATCATAGATATTGGTTTATATTAGATGAAATAATCACTCTTACCATGGTATTATAATTAAATAAGAATCATATACTAATTTAAATTATTATTTTTGTTTACTTTATAAAAGAACCTTCTATCTTCAAATCAATTTATATTAATCTTACAATTAAGCTACCCTTTTGTTGAGATCATAATATCATAAGCATGTACTGAAAGAAAATACAATTAGTGAATATATAAGATTACCTTTTATTCTATTTTATAAGCCCGAAAAACAGTCATTCTTTTTCAAAAACTATCAAAAATCAACGATAACGTCAATTATTTTCTCAAAAAAACATCTCCAAGCACACCTTATTTCTACTATCAAAATATAACAGCCGTCCATATTTACTAGATAGTTTCAATTAAACCCGCCTTCTAATTTATAAAATAGAATATGCAAAGATGTCCATAAGCCCGTCGATGCCTCTTAGCAATCTGATATTTCCAGGAAATCCAGTTGTGGCCCTTAAGTTTTGTGTTTTGAATTTTCGAAAGCTCCATTTTAGTTTTCAACTTCTGGATGATGGACCCATAACCATTTAGAAATTAAGGGAGAGCAGAACACAACCCTCATGGGAGTTAAGTTGGGAGATCGTGTATAAGCAAGATGGTATCCTGCTAATGGTAATAAGCAAACCTGGAGGCTTGGGACCTTTATCGAAAAACTGGGAAAACTCCATTATATCGTCAAACTCGATGGTGACGGTATAGTCTAAAAAGATACATAAATTAATTACTGCACGTCTTTAACCACGATAAACCAAACAAAAAGTGACATTTGCTTCGTCACTAAACCTAACGAATCCGCCAATGGCAAGTAGCCTACCAGATGAGGTTCAACCATAACCCGTCCTTAGAAGGACGAGTTAGAAGGCCCCCAACAAGGTTGCAAGAATACGACGTATTCTTTTAAATTTCAATGTTCAATAGAATTTAAGTGTTCAAAATAGTGGGGACTGTTGTATATCGATAATAACAAATAAGATCGAAATATCGAATGTTCGAGTTGTCAGTGACGTTATGAATTGTCTAACGATTAGAAGCACCATTTTTCTTTGCGTTCAATTTTCATTGATTATTCTGTGTAAATATAAATACATGGTGTTTTTTACTGAACGAAAAACAGTAAATATAGAGATATGTCCTCATTATAAACGATTTGCACTGCGGAACTGAATAATAAATCATACTTTTCGGCATTTTTGGTACAAAAAAACAGGTATTCGGCCTAAGTTACCACATACGCTTACGCATCAAATGTTTGTACTTGTTTTGTATCCGTCCGGCGAGACGAATCGAGTTTCTGCTAATAGAAAGACAACTTGATTTTGGCAAAATCGTTAAACTTGATTCATTTAACCCTTTGTGTCCCAATGAATTCATTAGACCTCTGCTAACTCCACGTATGAAGTCTAACAGGGTTATATTTCCATCTCGGTTTATTTTTTTATAAACCACGTAACTGTTGACAAAGGTTATATCAAGAGGGCCAAAAATAGTATGTGCTACAATTTTTTGGAGCGCCTGTCAGTACAGTATGTCTGGCGTAACCTGTCCGCCTGGTCAACACAGCCCATATAGCGATTATATTCTGGGATTATACATGGACATTGGACATTTTTATGCGTCTCATCTTTCTGCTCTCATTTTACTGTTGCTCTTTCGATCCCATGAAAATAATTCAAAAGATGAGCTGGCTTTACTGTCGAACCATTTAAAAAAAGTAATGCCCATACTACGAGAGCGAATCAAATATTAAACTGACTTTTATTTTAAAACATTTATTGGTACAGTAAATAAAATTTTGAATACACGTTATTTTTCCATATAATCTCCTCTGTTATTCACACATTCTTCCCACCGAAGTTTCTTAATTCCGTCATCAAAGAAAGAATCTGGTCGCGTCTGTAACCAATTGCGCACGAACGTTTCTACACCTTCATCGTCGTCAAAGTGATGACCTCCCAGTTCTTAGTTTGGTAACGCAAACATGTAATCACACGGCGACAGATCGGGATTGTAGCACGGATGTTCCCGTGTTTTCCAATTAATTTTGTCCATTTTTCTTGGGTTAATGCAGCTGTCATGGAGCAGAATCGCACTTCGAATAGGCATGCCTCGCACTAGTACGCAGCATTAACTGTACGCCGTTCATAGAGAAAATCAACGAGCAATATGCCTCTGCAATCCCAAAAATCGTTGCAAGAACTTTCCCGGCAGAAAAACGGGTCTTGGCTTTCCGCGGTGTTGCTCTCAGGTTTTCGCAACTCCATGCTTGCCTGCTTAGGCTACGGGGTGTAATGATGCACTCAGGTCTCGTCACAGGTAACAATGTGCCCCAAGAAATCATCCCCCTGTGTTCGATATCGTGTCAAAAGTCTTTCACACACGGCAAGACGGTTTGCTTTATGATCTTCCGGCAAGAGGCGAGGAACCCATCTTGCCGGTAACCCAAATCATCTGAAATGATTGATTGGGCACTCCCATGCGATATTCCGGCGCAATTTTCCATATTTTAAGGCGACGGTCTCTTTCAATTATCTCACGACAAGAATATTCGGCTCACTGGTGCTTGTCTTGGGTCCTTGATGCCGTTTTTTTCAGCGAACTATACAGGTAGTCAAAATTTCGGAAAGTTTTACGCCCTCCCGCGACAATAATTCAATAATAATGCGTTGCTCAACAGATGTGTGCACCCTAGTGTGCACCTTTGATCAGACATGATGCTACTAACAGCCATTCTTCTTGGACGAGCCGAACCGATTTACTCCCCTCCATTTCACATCACCACCCAACGTATATCAAGACGTCACGTTACTCACTTCACCGAGGGAGCGTTAAAAAGAAAAGTCCGGTTAATATTTGATTCGACCTCTTAGAAACTCTGTATCATCCCTCTCCATATCTTTATCATTTATCAGGTTTCATATTTTTCTTCTGCTGCTTCGTCTGATCCTTGGTAGACATCAAATTTTTGTATATAGCCACGTTGGTCTGCTATACCATAACTTATAACCTCTTTTTATGGGTTTCATGGGGTTATATTGTTTGATTGGCGATCTTTCTTTTGAACAAAATAATGCTTTCATCTACTCTCGACTACCTTATATAACATATCCAATTGCTTAGTTAGAGTTTACAAATGGCCTGATCTTAAATACTTTGTCTTTATTCTGAGAAGGGATTGTTGAGTTGTCATTTAGATGTATAAAAGACAGTAATGGTTGGAATCTGTTTCTAGGTATACATTTTTACCAATTAAATGCCTAAATCTTCAGCTGAATTCCAGTAATTCAAGAACAAAAAATCGCCAAGAGATGTATCTTGACTTTACTGACAATAATGCTACTCCTACTCAAATTATTTGCTTGTCTTGCATTGACTTTCCTGGCAAAAATTAAAACATTAGAATTTATTTATAAGTCTGATATTGAATTACTCGCAAAACGCAAATCTGATAAAAAGAATTGGCGTCTAGTGGTAAGCTGTGCTATGTGAATGAGATAGGGTTGGATGAGGTTAAGTGTTGCATCATAGTGGGACAGGTAAACAATGAAACTACCCAAATTTCAATTAACGAGCTTTGCGCAATGATGGTTCAGCCCGTTAATTTGCTAAATTGGGAAAGAACTACAAAGAAAGCCCAATTTATTAATAAATGAGTAATTGCACAAGTACATTAATAAATCAAAGAACAAAAAAAACAAAGAAAGAGTTCAACATGTAAAAAAGAACTCCAGTAAATCAGGTTAAAATGCGTACAAAATTACAAAATTGAGTAACAGAAAAAATAAAAAGCAAACAGTGAAATTATTCCCACAATTGTGTCATAAATAAATCAAAAATTGTAATACCAAACATATGGCCCTTATACAACCAATCTGGTCTTTAAGTTATCACTAAAGCAAGTAAGAAAATAATAATGCAGGTTACGGTACATATAAAATATAACAAACAGTAAAATTAAACAGGTAACAATAAGGTAACTGCAATGCAGTTTAACTACACATAGACAAGGACAAAAATAGGCAAGGAATTTAGACATACACAATTGTATAGTGAATAAAGGCACAACAATACATACGTACAATTACAATAAATTACATGTATACAGAAATCAGTTCCTAGACAAACAATTCAATATAAGCTGGCTGAATCAAAGACACAATAAATCATTAAAACAAAGCCTTGCAAGGGTAACGTGCAAATAAATCATAAACTAACCGGTAACCTATCCGTAAGTAATGACCCGAAAGATTGAGTGACTACGTTACAAACTACAGCATCTCATCCTCAGCTTACACGTTCATCTATACATCTCTCTGCATTTAAAACAATAAGAAGAACGGGTTAGTTTAACAGTAACAATGGAATTCGAGGTGGTTTTAATGTCATCTGAACCCGTGTCTATAAACCCTGGTATCGTTTATAACAATTAACTGAGAATTATAGTGTCACGTTTGTCCACACACGGCCGAAAATGTTAGTAAACAGTCAACTATATCAAGATATACCTGCAGTGAGGGGGAGGGGGACACTGCACTGTCCGACGCGGAGTCCTTTTAACAAATTTCAGCTTAATGAGTGTGCTTGCGAGATGGCGTATTGGCAATTAACTTACTACCCTGTGTTATCAAATGACAATTCTGTGCGATTTAATACCCTAGTAATTAAATAGAGAATTTAATTATAATACCCTCGAAGAAGAATACAAACACGTGAAACGTAGCATTAAACAAGCAGCGTTAGAAGCGTTAGGCGAAGAAGAAATTAGACAGAAGAACTGGAAAGTAGCCATAAGTCAGAAAACGAAGGAAGTAATAACACAGAAAAAAATCCTTTACAAAACATGGCTTTGTATTTAGAAAAATACAAAGAAAAGAACAGAGAAACGAAGAAACTTATGAACAAGAAAAAAAATGAAAAAAAACCAGGATACTAAAAACGAATACAACAGAGGAGATTAATATCCAATACATACCACAGAAAGAATGGAAAAGTTACTATCGACAGTCTGTTACTAATAGAAAATAGGTATCCGTTTTTAGAAAATAGAATAAATCCGGTAGCGACGAATTTAGAATCAGCACAAATAACAATAGAAGGTGAAGAAATAAAGAAAGAAATAAAACACGAAAAAACAACAAATTGACCGAACCAGGAGGCATAGCGAATGAGTTGATAAATATGGAACAGCTAAGCTATTCAGGATGTTAAGAAACTTGTTTGAAAGAGCAATTAATGGAGAAAGGATACCAGACGGATGGACTGAGGCTTATGTAATCTCAATCTATAAGAAAGGAGATAGGAAGAAATGCACTAATTACAGAGGAATCAGCATAGTATCGTGAATAGGCAGATTATACGGGAAAGTAATAAAAAAAAAGTAGAAAAACAAATACAAGAGAAAATCGGAAGAGACCAAGCAGGATTTACAGCTGGGAAATCTTGTGTGGACCATTTATACACAGTCAGACAAGTAATGGAAAAGAAAAAAAGCTAAAAAACAGGAAAATTTATTGACATAAAGAAAGTATCCGATTCGGTACCGAGAAACATGTTATGGGAAGCCATGATAGTCATGGGAATAGAGAGAAGCCTCATACAAGCGGTAAAAGCAATTTACTGGAGCAACAAAGTACAAATTAAGACAGGACAAAAAATAAGCGCTAAATTTCAAACTACGAAAGGCCTCCTACAAGGATGTTCGACGTCACCTAAACTCTTTAAGATATACTTAGAACATACCCTGAAAAAATGGAAACGAAAATGCGAAGGAATGGAGGTCTCAGTACGTGATGATTATTTATATACCTTAAACTTTGCGGATGACCAAGTAAGAGGAAGAAGATCTCAGTTTTATGGTTCGTAAGCTTAAAGAAGAATCTTAACAGAGCGGAGCTAGAAATCAACTTTGATAAAACAAAATATTTAACAAGCGAAGAAAGACAGCTTCAAATATTTAGGAAGCACAATAAGAAAACAAGGAACACCAGAAGATATAAAATGTAGCCTCGGACACGCCAGTACTTGCATTAAACAATTAAATTCGGTACTTGGGACAAACACATAACAAAAAGAGGAATATATGAGTCAATAATAGAGAGTATTATGACATATGGAGCGGAAACGCAGACAGAATTCCCAATGAAGAGATAACAAACAGTATGGGTACACAAAAAGATGATGTTGGTAGAATAGAAAAAAAAACAACTGAAGAGGTACGGGCATGTAAGAAGAAGTAATGATAACAATTGGTTAATGAAAATAACGGAAAAGAGCCCAATGGGAAGAAGGAAGAGAGGAAGACCGAAGAGATCTTGGAGAGACGACGTAGATGAACCTATGGAAAAGAGAGGGTTAGAGGACGGACACTGGGAAGACAAAAAAGAATGGAGGAATTGGTTGAAAGAAAGGAAACAGCGTCAGCTGTAAAAAAACCCTTGTTTACATAGAAGCTTCTGTATTATGTCGTAGTTGGAACAATAGATTCTCTATTATAAGTTTTTTGTAACTGTAGTTTCATATTGATTGAGTTGATCGGCCTATTTCTAGTTTTTGCTTTTTTAGCACGACGTTTCGGAAGCGGACTGTTTCCGTCATCAGGCTTAGTTCTGAGGACTGTTTTCGTATGTTATGATTTTTTTCCCAAGCACTTAACTACTCTCAGATTCGAACTTACTAGTCTGACACCTTACCGCTGAGTCACTGAGTATTCCAATATATATTTTTTAGAACATATATGTATTAAACTTTTTCGTGGTTGCGCAGATGTATTGCGCTTAAGCTTTGCGCGCATTATTGGAATCCATATGGGTTTCATTTCCACACTAGCTTTGCTTATTGGATTTTCTGGTAGTGCGATGTAAGTGGCTTCTTTGAGTTTTCGACGATTTGTGTTCTAGTCCTTGCGATGTGTCTTCGTTCCAGACATGTTCGGCGATTCTAGATTTTTCTGATTCGCTCTTGCGGACATTGTTCTTATGTTCCTGTGTTCTCGCTTTGAGTGGTCTACTACGCTCTCCTACGTACTGCCGCATTCGTATGGTAGGTTGTATACACTATTCTTGGAATCCTGATCTTCATTGTGTGGTTTAGATTTGGTTAGTATTCCCCTGAGCGTTCCGGTTGATTTGAAGGCAGTGCGTGTCTTGTATTTGCTGCCTATCTTTCGTATTTTGTCTGAGGTACCTTGTATATATGGTATTATCGCTGTATATTTAGGTTCTTCTTTTCCGGTTACCCTTTCCCTGTTTACGTTAGGTGTTAGATCGGGGTAGCCATTTTATTTGAGTGTTTTAGCGATATTTTCCTTTTCTTTGTTCAGGTCCTGTTCTGAGCATATTGTTTTCGCTCGATCGTACAGGCGTTTTGCCACGACTAACTTCACGTTTGGTGATTGGGAGTTGTAGCGTAGGTACCTCCTGATACGGAGAGGTGCCTACAATTCAAAATGAGAGCAACGTCCGCAAGAGCCAAACAAAAGACCCTAGAATCGTAGAACATGTCTGGAACGAAGACCACCGCATCCAATGGAATAATATTCAGATAGTGGCATTGGACGAGAACACAACTCGTCTGAAACTCAAAGAAGCCACATACATTGCACTAGCAGAAAATCCAATAAGCCAATATAGTGTGAAAATGAAACCCATATGGATTCCAATAACCCGCGAAGAGCTTAAGCGCAATACACCTGCGCAGTAAGTTACGGCGCAACATGCGCAATAAATTTCTGCGGAACCACGAAAAAGTCCTAAAAATATATATATTGGATTAATCAGTGGCTCAGCGCTAAAGGTGTCACACTAGTAAGTGAAAGGTACCCAGTTCGAAACTGAGAGTAGTCAAATGCTTGGGAAAAAAATCCTATCAACTCAACAAATAGAAACTTTTTGCAAGGCAATGATTGATTTTTAATAGGTTATATAGGCTTGTTAAATTGCTTGCTGCGAGCTTTAATCTACAGTCAAATACCTACTTATGTTTTAATTTAATCTTTTAATTTACTACTCGATCACAAACACTACGAGTTAAGATACGCGGTTTAAACCCAAAACTGTAGCGATTATTTATAGTTATATTGTGACACGCGAATATTTAGCGATACGACCACCTTAATTTTGAAAAGAAAGAAAAGGACAAATTCGCGTTTTTAGTGTTTACTAAAATGGACACGATAAATTGAAGAATGAAGATGCACCCTTCACTCACTGTTAAAGTTTTCTGTAAAACTGTTTATGTTTCTGCTGGTGAAGGTATTGTATCATGCTTACTAGGACTTTTTCTTATTGTCTGAGATTTTGCTTTCTTGAAGTAACAACGTGAAGTTTCCTTTAAGGTCTGCTGGTGCTTTACCTTTCTTCAAAATATGTTTCCTTCCAGGCTTCCAAATCGTTGAACGTTTCTTTGGTTAGTACTTTCCCAGTTTTTTTCGAATATATTCTTATTTGAACTACTTTAGTAATATTCATTGTTTTTGTATTAATAGCTTCGTCGGCTTGAAGTATAAATATTAAAAAATCCTAAGTTTTCTATGTTCACGATGGAAAAAGGTGGATTGTACTTTGCTGACTTTACAACTTCACTCTTTTTCTCTTTTCAATCAACGCGAAATCTCTTGTCACATGCCATAAAGGTATGACCACTGACTAAAAAGTTGTGTTGTATGAATAACATTACAAACAAAACCATCTTGTTTTTATTCTGGCCGGCGCAATTATCACTCCACATTATGAGATTCTTCTTGCGAGTTACACCCATATTTAGAACTCGTAAAATACAAGAGGATATTTAATTTCCTCCCTTTCCTCCATCACCCTCGTGCCACACACACATGAACGAGGTGTTTGTGTCGCTAAGGTGTACCCCAAAGTTGTAACTGGATAGTTGACTAAGGTAAAACATATCAGACTGAGTCAGGGTAGGCACAAATATAACCTCTTTGTAAATCCATTGATATCACAGAACATGTACTTCCTGGTTTTTGCGTTCTCATGATACTATTATTCATGGTAGCTAAAGAGTTTTCTACTTTTCTGTGACTTTTAGCAGTCTTACTGTTTGAAATGTGTGCTTGGATTTCGCAATTAAGTTTATCGCAGGTTCTACATGTGTCAATAGTTGTATGTAACACAAGAACCTGGATACTTAAGTAAGAAAGCTTTGTGCAGCCGATGAAGATTTAAACCTGGGCTTAAATACTCTTTTGCTTGATTTTAATCTTGAATAATGACTAACAGGTCTAGGTAACGACAAGATGTCATTTTTGACTTTTTGACGATTATTTTCTGTAAACTTTGAAGTCTTGTGGCCCTTCCTGCTTCACCCATCTGTTTCGTTCTGACAAGAATCTCAATTCTTTTGGAAGTGATGGCAAATATGTCTATAAATGTACGTTTACATACATGTACTAAACTTCCATTACCATCGAGAAGAGTAGATGCTGCACTGCTGCTTGTTGGAGACTCGTATGTGCAATGCCGTCGTCGTTGTATTGAACCTAGGTTAATTAAACCCATGAGGTATGTACCTTGTTCCGAGAAATCTGTTTCATAGAAGCTTCTAATAATTCTAGTTTTCGTTCATGTGTAATGTTCTTGCTTCTATATGGACATTTACACACTATCTGTAATATTAGAACGTGCTACTTAAAAGAATATTTTAGGTTATGTTAAAATTACCTCTCGTTGTGGTTCGGGTTTAGCAGGGATTTCTTTGCCCTTGAAACTTGTGTACGCTTTTCCCTGACATCTGAGCTTATTACAACTACGGTAACATCCGCTTCCATTAGTTCTGCGCTTTTTAGCGTTATTATTACTACTTTGTACGGACGACATGACGTTTATTTTTACCGAATTGACAATGGCGCATAACCCCTTTGCAACGAAAATTGCTCTGGTATATACACCTCCTGCCTTCTATGTGGCAATGTTCTAATCTCTAAATACGTCACTGGCACATAGCGGCTTTCACACTACATTAGCCTCGGCACGTAATCCCTTTTTCACGCAAAATCTGTATGGCTAAAAACAGCACTTAACCCCTTTTGCATTTCCACTCTTCAATTGCTTGTAGCCACCATGGTTTACAATGATGGTTTGTAATCAAAACAATCAGAACGGTACGACTCAATTGAACCTCTAACTGCAACTAATTGTTTTTACTCCCAAATCCACCCCCGTTTTTTTCAAGTTATAAAAAAAAACAAGAAATATTACGTGGGAATATTTTCATATTTATTACTAAAAGAAGTATTAATTTTTAAAGTATTCACTCGTCCGTAACAAACCCTATAGATCTCGGATTTCCAAGTAACAAAGACGCCTTTTGATTTTCGATGTTCCGATGTAATTAATTACTAACGCGACGTTTTTAGCAAAAATCCGTGTGTATAGCAATTTTCAACGATTCGTCACAGTGTTTCGGTAAATGGAGTTTCGAGAGAACACTTGTTTTCTACCCCCTATGTTTTTTTTCTTTTCAACCCTTAGTCAAATATCAGTTACATAAAACAAAATATCCCGAAAAACATTATCAAATTACGATTTATTACCAAGATATTAAAACCTATTAATTATTTTTCTTTCGCGGTAACAATTGCGATTTGAACATTTCTATTACAATAATAACATTTTCTTGGTCCGCTACCTGCAAGTTCGTGTTGTACCATGCGGTCAAATACAAAGTTAATATCACTATTGTAAAGTAACTATTTTTTTATAAGGTCTTAATACTACACTAACACTGTTTTCATAAAAAAAGCTGGTTCAAAATCTCAATAACGATTAATAAAATGCAATTGCAACTACACGTGGTAAATATATACAAACCACCATGCAACACCGGCCATTATATTGACAATAATTTAACAACGCGCAACCTATGAATATTGAGCTCTTATACCAGTACAGTAAGGTGTACCTTCCGTCAGTACTCTATCGTGATACGGCTTACTGTTGTAAGTATACAGGGTGGGTGTCTACTGCGTGAACGGAGGATTGCTCCTTAACTATTAGAGATATAACAACCAATTTTGGTGTGGCAATACACCATTTTTAGGTATATATAAGGTGATTGACAAAAAACTGTCAACCCAAACCTGTGTTTTTTAAATGTAACATCCTGTATATTTTTGCAGTTTTGGATTCACTGTTACATTTAGAATAAACGTATAGAAATTTGTATCTGTATCTCTAACCGTTCTGCAGATATTGTCACTTTAGTACCAAAATAGAGTTAACTTTGGAACCACGATGCGAGCGTTGTCACCACGATTTTGTAAATCTGTTTATACCACCGACTATTAATAATAGTCTACTAACAATTGCATCTATTGTTTCGACGTTTGTATAATCATTAAAATATTATTCCATTAGTTTGTGTGTTTTTGGATTGTCGTTTTGTCAATTTTTGTATAAAATGAATTTTTGCAAAGAAGAAATGGTCGATATGATCTTTATTTACGGCGAAGCTCAAAGAAATGCTTTGCTGGCTACCCGTTTGTTCTGTGAACGATACCCATAGACAAGATAGCCGCGGAAAGAATCGTTTATGAATGTAGCTGGAGAGATTTATAAATTCTGGAAGTGTTATCCCAAGCGCGCAAAAACAAGCCCAAATGAAGAAATTGAGTTTCAAGTTGTGGCATCTCCTATTGAAAATTCGCAAATTAGTACCAGAGAGCTAAGTACACACCTAGACCTAAATAGAAATACAGTTCGCAGCTTTATTAAAAAAAAACAAATCGCATCCTTATCATATCGAGCGACATCGCGCTTTAAGTGAAATAGATTTTCAAAATCGTGAATCTTTCTGGGTAACTATTAAAGTCAATGAAGAACCCAATTTTGTTAATATAACATTCTATTTACGGATGAGAACTTTTCACAATAATGTCAATGTTAATACACATAACTATCATCACTATTCAGATACTAATCCACACATCTTAAGAGTTGTTGATCACCAGCATCGATGGTCAGTTAATGTGTGGACTGGTATAATCAATTTTAATGTGGTTGGCTCCTTTTCTTTGACAGGGGTCTCACTGGAGAAAGATATTTACAGTTTTTCGAAAATGATTTACCCGAACTTTTGGAAACTATCGAGGTAGATAATATTCTTACGATGTGGTTTCATCTGGATGGCGCCCCTCCATACTATGCAATCAACGTTAGGCAATATCTCAATAGAAATTATCCGATGAGGTGGTTTGCAGAATTGGCCAGCCAGATCACCGCATCTTAACGCCCCTTGATTTCTTCCCTTGGGGCTACGTTAAAGAAAAAGTTTACCAACATCCTCCCACCACAAGCCAAGATATGAAAAATATAATTAGAGCTGCGTTTCAATCCATTTCGCCTCTAATGTTGCAAGCGAATCTTTCGTTTACCGAGCGAATTGCAAAGTGTTTAGCTAGGCGTGGTCAGCATTTTAAACATTTAATTTGAATTTATGGTTTTATTCGTTTATGTTTACTTGTTGAACTTATTTTTAGGTGTAGAGAATTATTTTATTGTTTAGTTATTAATTAAGTTTTCCTATCAGTTAAAGAATTTATTTGCCATTCGTATTTTCTTATTTGCTCTGGATTTTGTTTTATTTGTTCTTCTGTATGTCAATATTTTCAAATAAAGCTATTATCAGTTAGTATCTACTTTTCACGTCGAATCGAAATGTGAAATAATATACAGGGTGTTGCATTTGAAAAAATTGAGAAAAATTACATTTGGCGTAAGTTAATAATTCTGTATAGTTTTACATGTTTTCGAAAAATTTCCCAGTTGGTTTGTTGGTAGACTATTATTAATAGTCGGTGGTATAACA
The DNA here is from genome assembly GCA_036346205.1 of Vesta saturnalis. Classification (NCBI taxonomy): domain Eukaryota; kingdom Metazoa; phylum Arthropoda; class Insecta; order Coleoptera; family Lampyridae; genus Vesta; species Vesta saturnalis. The sequence goes on along the minus strand of JARFJB010000512.1, from coordinate 277,588 downwards.
GATTTACAAAACCGTGGTGACAACCTGGCATCGTGGTTCCAAAGTTAACTCTATCTGGTGCTAAAGTGACGATATCTGCAGAACGGTTAGTAATACAGATACAGATTTCTATACTTTTATTCTCAATGTAACAGTGAATCCAAAATGCAAAAATATACAGGGTGTTCCATTAAGGTAGACTATTATTAATAGTCGGTGGTATAAACAGATTTACAAAACTGTGGTGACAACGCTCGCATCATGGTTCCAAAGTTAACTCTATTTTGGTACTAAAGTGATGATATCTGCAGAATGGTTAGTAATACAGATACAGATTTCTATACTTTTATTCTCAATGTAACAGTGAATCCAAAAATGCAAAAATATACAGGGTGTTCCATTAAAAGAACACAGGTTTCGGTTGGCACATTTTTGTTCATCACGTTGTATATGCCTAAATATTTTTAGAATGTAGGTCCAATGATCGTGTATTACCACACCAAGATTGGTTTTGATATCTCTAATAGTTAAGGAGAAATCCTCCGTCCACCCTGTATATGTGTAAAAATTGCTGGGACTCTCAAGTCCCGTCGGGACACAAACGGTTAAACAAAAAAAAATGTAAACATTTTATTTTAAGTGTTTAGTGTAGTATGGTTTACATTCTCTTAGCTTGACATGGTACTTCTTTTATGTTCGATTTTTAAGTAAAAGGTAACAAACGAACAAGTTAAAAAAGTGTGATTAATTAAAAGCCTATCTCGAATATCTATTATCTTTTGGGCCAGAAGGCCGACATGGAACGTTTTTTTCCGCCAAATTCCTGTTGGAAAAAAATTGTTACTGTCATTTATATGTAAGAAATTAGGAAATTGAGACCTTTGTTTAACCCTCGCCTGAAATTGTTTTTGTACTTCATACAATGAATCTGGCGTTTGTTTTGGTGTAATTTCCAGTATAGATCCACTTGTGTTACACATTTTATGCACCAAGCTTGAGTGATAATCATATTCAGTAGAAGCTACCACCTTTTCTACGGGAAGCTTTACTTGACTTTTTATCAGTACTTTTTCAATATTACTTGTGATTTTTTTAATTAATTCGAACATTGGATTAACTTTGTATAAGGCTGCTTCATTACTTTTTCCGTTTTTTCGAATTGCCGTAATTTTTTGATTTATTTGTTCTAATTTATTGATACAATTATCAGAATTTTGTAATGTTAGAATAGCTAAGATATCTTCCTCGGAATTGACTGGAGCATTCTGGAGATCACCACATTCAACTTCTTTATCTATACCCATTTTAATGGGTTCAAGATTGCAACTGAAAATATCTGGGATATTAACTTCAACTGAAACGTTAGATTAAATTTATGAAAATCTATGAAAATTTATTTATATGGTACATTCTGATCCTTTGCAATTTTCATTGTACTTTTTAAGCATTTGGAAGAATATATTTCGGAGTGTCTCTTGTTCTTTACGTTTACACGGTTTTTTAAGATTGTTAACTGTGTTTTCTGACATTTTAATTGTGTTTGTTAGTATTTTCAGAACTGACAATTTTGTGTTGTTTCACTCAGTGTTTAAGATAATTGACAAGTGTCAATTTGTTTTACAGTAAATGATTGACACATCGTAATAACGTACGTCACATGAGTTTTGAGACAATAGTATATTACAAACGAATTTCATATGCTATTTTGTCGTCGAACTAGTCATTTTGAGACACCATTTAAATGAAATAATAATTTCAGATCATTACAAAAAAAATATTTCACAGGAGTTCATGAACAGTCTTATTATAGTTGCCATACTTTTGCATTATAAGTGACGTTTATTTTTTGTAAATAAGCAAATTTTGTAAAAATAGATTCAGATGTGGATGAAGAAATCATTCAAAAAGCAGAAGAAGCTTAGTTGAGTCTTATACCTAAAAAGTCCGAAATCATTTATAAGAAAGAGTTCGACAGATTTATTGAGTGGATGCGCAAGAATAATACGTAAACTGTTACAGAGAAGGTTTCGCTTGCGTATTTTCTTGATCATGTAAGTTCATTACATCATTTATTAATTCTTTGTATTTATTTTATTACTCGAAAAACTACAAATTGTCTTCATTATGGTGTGTGTACTCCAAATTAAAATGTATGTTATGTCTCAAAGAGGATGTGGACATCAGCAAATTTTCAAAACTTTCAGTGTTCTTGAAAAACTTTTCTGTTGGGTGTACATACAAGAGAAGTCATTAGTGTTTTCAAAAGAGCACTTACTTAATTTTTTTCTTGAAGCACCCAACGACAAATACTTATGAAGGTAAATTTTTACTTTTAAAACTGTTCTTAATAAATACCGAGCGTCCCAATAAAATGTATACACTCTTTAAATGACTATAACACTAACAATTATTATAATACAGAAAACTTTCAAAAATGAAAATAATGTTAACAAATGTAGAAACTAGTCAATTATCGAAAATGTTCAAATTGTTGGCCATTGTGGTCCATGCACAGCTGATGACGCTGATTGATTGAATCCAAAACGTTCCTAATCATTTCAATTGGCCACACCACACTGTAACCCCTGGTAAGTTCACATGGTGTTCCACTGTCACATGAGGATTGTCAGCTGCCCAGTAGGTGCAATTGTGACGATTTATTGAACCATTTAACTTGAACATAGCCTCATCACTCCAAACAAACTTGTATGGGAATTGATTGTCCTCTGCACATTTTCCTTGGTACCACTCACAAAATTGGATTCTGCGGTCATAATCATCTTCATTGAGAGCGTGCACTAATCTAGGAATAAAACTTCTCCATTTGGCACGCTTCAAAATGCGATGGACGTTCGATTTTGAAACTCCTGTCTCACGAGCCGCTTGCCGGGCAGATTTTCTAGGTGATTGCTGAAATCTCTGAATGACTTCTCCTTCTCTTGTGGGGCTGGTGGATGATCGTGGTCTTCCGGAATGGTTCTTATGGACATCCTTAACAGTTCCTTCTTCCTCAAACTTATCTCGCAAACGAGTAATGGTGAGTCTCGTTGGTGCATCTCGTTGAAACTCCATCCTAAACCGTCTTTGCACTTCACTTACGTTCTCAGTCTTCCAGTAGCACTTTAGAATGAATTTTCTTTCCTCAAAGTTTAGTCTGACTCCAGCCATTATTTTAAGTAGTCACAACTGAAAAAAAAAGTGTGGTTGTTATGAACTGTTAAAGAGTGTATACATTTTATTGGGACACTCGGTATGATTCCATTTTAGGTAGTTGCAATATTTGGTGTGTTTGGCGGTTGCAGACGCATAGAATTGTACAATCTGTCTGTTGGGGATATTAAAGAAGAAAGTTCAGTCTTTGTGGTTAATATTAGAGATACCAAAACACATGGACCCAGGGTTTTTACCATATTCAACGATGACAGTAGAGTAAATTATATTGACCTCATTAAGAAGTGCATGAGTTTAATACCGAAGCGTGTGAAAATTGAAAAGATTTGTTTATTCTACAATGGGTGTAAATGTACCTGTAATGCAATTGGCATTCTCATTTGGTCAGATTCCTTGACAGATTGCCAAGTATTTAAATATTCCCAATGCCGATCAATACACAGGGGGTTCATTTCGTAGAACTTCTGCCACAATCTTGGCATACAGTGGAGCTGACATTAAAACTTTAAAACGGCATGGGGGTTGGAAAAACGATGCTGTTGCTGAAAGGTACGTGGCAGACTCCATCGAAAACAAGAAGAAAATTGCCAAAACCTTAGGATCTAGTAGCATACAACAAATGAGTAACCGAGAAATATCTATATCAACATCTTCCAGCAGTTCAAGCGAATGCCTTCTTGAAACATCTGGGGGAATTTCAATTACGGGAAATTCCAATTGCACCATTAATATTAATTAGAGACCATATTCTAACTATAGTAAATAAATATTTGTTCAATGTCTTTGTTTGTATTTCGTCCTCAAGACGACTTTATGGCACAACATTACAGCACGCATGCCATAAAGTGACAAATTATTAACGATCTTGACATTTATAACCAAGGCATTCTAATGCTAGTCGACGACAAAAAATATTAACCTATACGTACGTATTTGATAAAAAACTTTATTTAATTTTTTGCATATTAAACAATTAGTAATTTATATTATTCGAACCGCGGGGTCCATGATCTTCAATGTGCCGCAATTTTCTTCTAACGTGCAATATAAGTCTTTTGATGGCGACTTCTTCTATCTTCTGGTATATTCGTCTTCGAAGATGTTCTTCGTCAGCAGCTTCCCAACCTCCATCATAGACTTTCCGGGGAAGTAGAGCCCAAGATTCCTCGTTGAGTCTGACCTGGGGGACATTAGGAGGAGGTTGTCCTTTGGAACAAAAGGTATCTTATTAGCTTCCAGCCAATCCATTCTGGCATAATGATATGACGCAAGATCCGGCCAGAACATAATAATATCGTAATTATTTTGATGTGTATTGATGAAACGCAAAAGTTTTGGTAGGCATCTTCTTGTATAAAGTTCGGCAGTCACCGCTTCATCCCTTACATGTCCAATGTAAGGTTGAGACACACCGATCGAAGAAATTGTGCACCACACAAGAACTTTTATCAGAAAATTTGCCCTTGTATTTCACTTTATCCGGAGCATTATTGATGTTATCTGTATAAAATTCCTCATTGCCCTTTATCTCTGTATTTGTTAATGTCCTCACATACAATCATATGGTGTACTATGAAAAACATAAGTCAATAGTTATTTGCCTAACTAGTTAGGAAAGTTAATTTTCACGCACTAGCACTTTGTTTGCAACACAACCTCAGGGAGTGCTGCATTAGTGCGAATTCGGCAGAATATATTCCGAACAAGTTAGGTACAAAGTTTTTATAACGAATATATTAATAAAATTAAAAACAGATAATTTAAAACATTGTTTGGTTTTCTTATTATGAATGGATTGCTAGCATAGCCGGCATTGTAATGTTGCATTATTGTTATGGCTACATGTCAAAAAAAATTCAAACGTTAAGTCGCCATTTTCCTTAAAATTATTTTTGTTGAATTTGTAAAAAATGGGTGATTCCAAGACATTCTGACGCCACCAGATGTTAAAGAAGCAACCATTAGCCATTATATCAGCAGCATTTCAATTCTGCTACCAACTATACAACGTAATTACCCTAGTTTCTGTTGGAAAGTAAAATACAACACAGTGCGGAAAACCAAGTTTTCGGTGCATCGGGAGTAACCGGGAAATACCTATTTTAAAGCCATGAATACAAAAAATTATTTTCGGTATAATAAATTCTGATTTAAAAAAAGATACCTCGAGATGGCAGCGTTTAAAGCTGCAGAATTCCAAAATACAATTTCTTATTTATTGTAATTTATTTTGTAAAAATTAGAGAACGTTGATTATCGTAGTGATAACGGTTGAAAAAATATCCTTGAAATCTAACACGTGTTTGGTACGTTATTTTTGCAGCCTGCATGGTATGTAGGTTATAACACATTGCTGCACTATTACAAACAATGCAATATTCAACATAATGTAAACATTTAATTAATTGCATAGGAGTTATAAAAAGAGAAGAATGGTTGTGTGATAAATTGCTGATAAACAATCATACAATTGATAATTTGAAAATTCAATTTATGGGTTAAACAATTTGCATGGAACAACTATCAAGCTGCACTGTTTACACCTCGCAAGGCTACTACGTTTCATAATCATAATTTCTTATTGTTGTTACCAATTCAGTAGCAATGACAGTCCACAATAGATGGTAACATTATTACACAAAATAGATGTTATGTTACGTGCCTAAATAATATTCGTACGAAGATAACATTTAATGTGGAATATAAATTCTATGAGAAAATGTGTGAATTAACATCTTAAAAGCATTTTACCTCAAAATATATTGTACTTACATAATTGAAATACATTACTAATAGAAATTGTATTAAATATGAACTAACACACTTGTATTACTAATTGTAAGTTGTAGAAACATGGTTGTCAAAGTGTAAAACTTCTAATCGGAGTCACTATTTACAATCCGAGCTTTCAGAATAGTTTCCAATGTTAACAATCAGGTTGTCAACTGTGATGTCCAGTATTTCTTCCCGTTTACATCATTGTTTTATTGTTTCTTCAGTATGTCGCACACAATTAGCTCATAATGATTTTAATTAAAAGTTTACTTGCCGACGATTAGGTGAATTGATTTCTTTAATGTATTGTTTAAGAAATTTAATTCACATTTCTGCTATAAGTTTTTGCAATAAAGCTCTATGGTTGGAGTCTTTTTTGAATTTGAATCCTAGCGACTTGATCGCTCAATGAAGCCTTCTGTCACTTATTAATAAGTGACTGTTACGAATTTTTGCATTTAAACTTGCAACTGTGACATTTTTCTGTAAATAAATTCGTATGTCAAACATGTGTAAAAGATTGTGATGTAATCTTACTCACTTTGTGGATGCATACTTGTATAATGTATTCCTTATGCCCATTTTGGTATTTCAGGTAGATGGTCAGATTTTGTTTTCTTACGTGGTCGTTTTTTATCCGGATTTAATGTTATACTTTCTATAAAGTGTGTAATAAATGATGTTTAAAAGAAGTAAATGTAGGAAACGCGGAAACAGTCTAAGGACAATCTAACGAATGGAGGTTACGTAGTATTAGTCAAACGAGAATTAAATTTATATACATATAAAACAAATTGATTTCGCGTCTATAGGTTTACTCTTTCTACTGCATTTTCTTGTTCAATACAGTATGTCGATTTCGTTAAATGCACTACGAATGTTCGCCATCTTTATTTAATTCACTGTTTTGTATGAGAAGACAGTATAAGCAAATAGAATAGCTAAGTTCATAAGTTAATGACATAGCGATAAACACTCCTGGCGATGATAATAGAGTGGTACATTTGCAATAGATCTGGTCGATGGACTTCGGCACAACACTTTCTCGTATAAGAAAACTAACTGTTTCCCGCAGCAATTCCTAACTCCATATAACTTGCAATATAGTAAGATATACTTACCTACAAAATATTTTTTCCTTATTCACCCTGTATTTTGGAAATAACTGTATATTTTTACATATTTGGATAGCATGAGAAATTAACTTTAAAATACTTTAGAATTGTTTTTGTAACTTTGATATAAAATATGAAAGTTAAAATAATTTTTTTTTATTTTCGGCAAAACCGGAAGCACTAAAAATAATCCAAAAATAATCCATTTTTATTAGAAACAGTTATAAGGGATCGAAATTTTTAAATTTTAAAATTCCTAACTCCGGTCCTGGATAAGATAGAAATCTCATAAAGCTCATTATATTTTCGTTATATGTGACTATGAAATATGTAAATTTAAAAGCTATATGTTGATAGGCCAGTCACTATAACTTGCAATATAATAAGATATACTTACCTAAGAAAAATATGTTTTTCTTATTCTCCTTATATTTTGCAAATCACCTTATACTTTTACGTATTTGGATAGCGTGAGAAATTAGCTTTAAAATACTCTAGATTTGTTTTTGAAACTTTGTTATAAAATATTAAAAAAATTTTAAAAATAATTTTTGTTTATTATTTTCGGCAAAACCGGAAGTGCTAAACATATTTCAATATATAGCAGTTGAGCAGCTATGTATGTCTACTGTATAATCCCCTAATTCCAAGATTTCATTTTTATCAGAAGCATAGTTATGAGGGATTGAAATTTTCAAATTTGAAAATTTCTAACTTCGGTCCTGGATAAATTAGAGAAATCTCATAAAGCTCGTTATATTTTCGTTATATGTGACTATAAAAGACGTAAATTTAAAAAAAAATTACCAGAGCCGTTTTTGATAAAATCAATTTTGAAAAAAAGGGCAGTTTTAACCCCGTAATTAAGGGCAACATTTTATTTTTTTTTTATTTTGCAAACCGTTCGAAAGCGTGTACTTTTATTTACAAGTTGCGATTTGCAAATTGCAAGTAGCTTTTATGGTTTCTTGACAGCGCAATCGCCGAAATGTACTAAAATCGTCATATTGGCTGCCATTTTGAATTTAAAAGTTTTAAAACGATTTTGTTTGATCGGGGTTTAGGGTTACTAACTTTTCACCAAAGATAAACTTTCTGGTTTTGAAAATGCACCCCCAAAAAACCACCCTCATTTCGCCCCCCACTAATTGATTTTTACGAAAAGCCAAAACGTTGAAATCCGCGAAAAAAAATTTCAAAAATTTTTTTCGTTGCAATACTAAAAATTGAGTAAATGTGATCATCGCGTCTCGACCTACCCTGTTTATAAGATTGGCTACAGGCTTTTAAACCCGCCAAGAATATTACACAATTTTGGCTATAACCTCTAAATCACTCAGTATAACATATTGTGTACTGTATTGTGAAGATAGAAAGAGCGAACTGATATCTAAAGTGCAATAATATGCGTGGTGTACCATTAAAAAATGCAAGTTTAGTGTCTCCTGTATTTGCGGAATTCCCTGTATACATATAGTTAATTTTAAATTATACAAGTTTCTATTGTCTACAACTTTTGTGGGAAACATTTTTTGTAACTTTAATAATAAGTTAGACCGGAGTCGTATTAGATGGACACATATTTATCTAACCTAATATATTTAACGTTTACAATGTGCAGTATTGTCACTTTAGGATTAATAACAGCTACAGTTGATGCGCTTAACGCACATTTAGGCTGAAAAAGAGTTAAAAGCAGTGTAATGCTACAGGAGGCTTGCGTTTCTACAAATGCATACTTCCGGTGGGATCAGTGTTATGACATTCTCTAGTTCGAAAAATTTGACACGTGGCCGATAATTCAGTTGGCAGCATTTACAAATGGGTGGAAGAGTGGTTACGTGCGTGCGTGCCTGCGTGTTGTGTGCGTGCGTGTGTGCGTACCTGCCAGCGTGTGTGCGTGCGTGTGCATTCATATATGCGCGCGCGTGTGTGTGCGTGTGTTTTCGTTCGTGTGTGCATTTGTGTCATAAAAACTGACAATTTCAGTATATTTTATAACAGTTACAGTTTATATATACTTGCAGATATAAAATTAAAATGAGTACTATCTAAAAAAGTATTGGTTTGTGTCTTTGTATCTTTACCTGGAAGTGAATTTTTATTCACTTAAGTAATATTGATTAACGTTTGTTTTAGGTAGAAAATATATTAGTAGGAGAAAATGGCAATTACGTAATCTGCGATTTTGGCTCAGCAACTGGGCGAGTGCTAAATCCTTCGACTCATGGTGCAACTGCTGTAGAAGATGAAATTAAACGTTACACTACACTTAGTTATCGATCACCAGAAATGGTTGATATGTATTGTGGAAAACCAATCACAACAAAGGCTGATATTTGGGTAGTGATTTTTATTTTATAAGAATTTAAGTTCAAGTACACTTATATTTTAGGCTCTTGGCTGTCTGTTGTACAAATTATGTTTTTTTACATTACCGTTTGGTGAGAGTACATTAGCTATACAAAGTGGAAATTTTTACATTCCTGATAGCTCTAGATATTCTAAAGGTTTACACCAATTAATACGTAAGATTTCACTGTTCTATAATGAATATCCGGAGAAATTTTATTTTAGGTTATATGTTAGAACCTGATTTGGATCGTAGACCTGATATTTTTCAAGTATCCTGCATAGCATTCCCATTATTAGGCAAGGAAAACCCAGTACAAAATTTACATGTACGTTAACAAGTGTTGGTAATTCCTGCTCATTTGTTTTTTTCAGAAAACGTCAATTCCAAACTTAGATGATGTACCAGTACCACAATTAGAAACAGAGTCAAAGAAAATGCAAACACAAATCAAAACTATGACAAAACCAGCTTCAGTTCCTTTAGTTGAAGGGACCAGTGTAATGCCAAGACAACGACCAAAAGGCAGCTCGACAAATCCGTTAAATTTAAATAACCTTCCCCTTACTTTAAGTCCAAGTCCAACAACAACAAAAAAATCTCAAAGTCCCGTAACATTCTTAGATAATCAATTTCAAAGTATAAATCAACAAAATTACCCACCAGTAAATTTTTCAACGACATCTCCTTTTCAGAATCCCCAAACATTTTTTCCTGTATCCAATCAAGAATCATCAGAGAAACATCTTGATAATTTATTCCAGTCTTCCATATATCCTGATCCGTTTAGGGATGAGAATAAAACTGATAATGAAGAATTAATAGCTTGTCAAAGAAATGTGCCTGCTAATATTGTTTCACCTATTACACCTGATCAAACACTTTTAGGATCAGGTAATTTGATATCTGGCGTGCCGGTGAAGTCTGGAGTTGCAGAATCAACTAGTCAGAGTGTGGTTGGTAGCATTGATACACCACCTAATTCACCAACTTTATCTGCACCTAAAGGTCATCGACGTAACATGAGTGATACTACAGCTTTTAATAAGTAAGTATTTACTATGAGATAGGATCATTTATCTCTACATGAAGTGTCATTAGTATTGTCACAGTAAACAGTTTATAAAATATAAAGCTGAAATGCAATATTCTAAACTTTATTTTATTATTATTATAATCTATAATCTTATTTCTCGGTAGGGTGTTAAAAGATTAAACATTTCAGTATATACATGTTGCCTGTGTATTACACAGACAACACTTAACTGTAGATTCAGGGGATAAAATAAAGACGATTAAGCGAAAAAAAGTTTAGTATAAAGTGTTTACTTTTCGAGATATAAGCGATCAAAGTTACCATAAAATAATGGTTTTTTGCTAACCATTTTGCAACGACGTAATGAAACTAAAATTTGGTACAGTTTCTTACTCGGTTAAGCTGCTCCTTTTAGCAAAATATGGCTGACTTTTGGTCATGCCCTCCTAAATTTTTACGACTGTGACATCATAGTATCATTCAGAACTTTTCCTATTGACACAATCATAACAATTGAAAGCTGTCATTTAATAGAACGTTAATTTTTCAAGAGAAAAGCTCCCTTGCAAATTTTCGTCAAAGTTAGCCATTTTTGTGAAACGTTCCAAGTTGTTAAATCGGAATAGCTATTAGAGCAGTGTTTCGTTATTTCAGGAGAATTCCTATTTTTAATTAAAAAAATTGTTCAATTTTGGGAGATTTGTCGCTGAGAATAATCATTTTAAAATTTTGTTGTGGAATAATACTTTCATCACTGTAGCAATGTGAAAGAACGTAGTTCATGTCAAACAAAAGATCTAGTGTGTATTTAAATAAATGCTCGGCTTTCCTCATGTAATATCTAATGTTTTGCCTAATCTATCAGTTTAATTGTTTTGTTATTACAAGAACACATACGGAATGTTTCACGTTTAAATTTCGTTTTCCTTGTTTTTTGTTTTGAATACTCTAGTTACTATTCGTAAAAATGGAATATTCTTTTAACGAACTCACCGATATGCATTTAATGATTTCCAAACAGGCGTATTCCCCATCATTCCACCTTTGTTGCAGTAGATAGACGGCTAAGGGAATTTGGGACATTGAAGAAATCCACTACAGATGTAGGTCGCCCTCGGCAAGTTCACGTTGAAACGGAAGAAGCAATCCTAAACGCTGTTGAAGAAAATCCAAGAGAAAGCTTGAGAAGACTGGCAAGACTATTTGACACACCAAAGGATACTGTCCACTGAACGTTGAAAGAACAACTTCTGCGGCCTTATCATCCTCAATGTGCCCAAGAATTGCAACATGAGGATCCTGCGTTACGCGTAGAATTTTGCGAGTGGATTATGAATGGTTTTATTGGCGATAATAGATTTTTTGATAAAATTTTGTTTACAGATGAATCATGCTTTACACGAAATGGAATTTTCAACTTTAACCTCTTGAAGTCCACATCTAGAAAAAGTCGAGTAAAAATTTTTTTTGGGGGAAAAATATATGGCTAGAATAATTGTGAAAACAACTTATTAAATTAAAAATGTTTATTTTTTTTAATAACAAAAAAAAACCAATGTTCCTGTTTTGGAACAATGGTCCACAAAGTTATATATGAAATGCAGCAAAACAATTTTTTTTTTATTTATACATAAATATACATGACATTTGGTGCAATAAAAGAATGTCTTCAATCCACAACTAGGCTTCTTACATCTTTGCCTTTCTCCCTTTTCACATGGAAAGTGTGCTATTTTATCTGTGCGAACGTCAAATTGGGGTATGGGTTTTGTTTGGAGTCTCCTTTTTTTCTTCGAATTCTTTTTCAATACCACCACTTGGCCTTCCTCTTTTTCTTGAATTTTCGCCCTTTCCCAAATGACAGAGCCCTTCTGCTATCTCTGCACGAAAACCAAGTTAATCTAAAATATCTTTTTTGTCGAGTCCTGCTTTTAGCATATCGGTCCTGTAACATATCCATGCTGTAACTATGGCCAGATCTATAAAATGGAAGAATATTTTTAGATACCATTTTCTGCTTCTTAGTCCTATTCTGTAGTATGATATGAGGCCATCTAACAAATCGACCCCACCCATAAAATGGTTGTATTGTTTTATCATGTTTGGCCGCTGAATATTGATATTGGCTTTGGTTCTACGATCAAAACGTTGGACGGTATCATTTGGCGGTGATCCACAAAAGGTACTTGTCAAACAAATACTTTTGTTGTCATACCATTTCAAAGCAAATGTTTTTACCCCATCTATCATAGCTTCATACTCCTCGTATGTTCCTCTATGTTTCTTTTTCATATCCTTGCCGTTGGTAAAGACCAAACCATGGATTCTATCTTTTCTTACAGTGCCCAAACAGTAAATGCCATCTTTGTAAAGGTTGGAAAGAAGTTTCATCGAGGTGAACCAATTGTCAAAAAATAACAAGTGGTTTTGATGGTTAGGAATAACACTTGCTAAATGAAGTACAATGTTTCCACTGGCTCCTATATCTTCTTTCCCAGGTGCTGTGAGAATTTTTCCGGTATATACTTCAAAGTTATGTATCAGACCATCGCTATCGCATAAAACAAATATTGTGTAACCCCATTTATTTGGTTTATATTGCTTGAGAGAAGAGGTGCCTTTGTAAGGCACAATTTGCTCATCTATACATAGCATTTGAGGTTTGATTTGGTTAGAAAATTTTTGTTGTAAATGATTTATAATCGGCCTTAGCTTGAACAGTTTGTCCCTATTTACATTATTTCGGTCCTTCGGAAGGTTTTCCTTATTATTAAAATGTAGGTTCCTCTTTATCTCCTCCCGCCTTTTTCTACTCATTGAATCTGCGGCTTGCGGTATTCTGCAAGCAGAACTCCAATACAGGCGATGTCTTTGTAAACCAAAAATGGACATGTATACAACAGTTCCAAGAAAAATCTCTAATTCTGCTTGTGAAAGATTCAGAGGTTTGTTTCAATCTGACAAGCATATAGGTTGCTTTGTTCTGTTATTAGGGACAACATGTCATTTGAAAAAAACATTTCAAAGTAGTGTATGGGTTTTCCTACCTCCGGCTCGTCTCCTATATCTTATAACGTAAACTCTGGAAGAGGCAAATTATAATCACCTTCCTTGACTCTAGTCTATTAGTATTTTTTCTTTCCTTTAGCAGCTAGACTGCTTAGTGGTTCGTCATCTTCAGATTCAGAAGTGGAAACATTTTCGCCATCACTAGTCGGAGTGTCCTTCGATGTTGGTCTCGTTGGTGCATACTCGTCATCAGAGTCGCTTATATTGTCATCTTCACTATCGCTTGGTAAATAAGCCATATTTCACTAAAAAAAATATTTCATTGAAAGTAACATTGAACATTAATTGTCCATTGTTCCACATTGGGAACTATGAAAAAACCTAATCTATTGACCATTGTTCCTGTTTTGGAACATTGAGAAATATTTGGTTTGGGAAGTTGTGATAAAGAACATACCTTATTTTTGTTAATGTCGTATATTGTCCAAAAAGTAAAAAAAAACACTTGTAGAAACATCCCCATGTGCTGAATGACAAGTTATGATGATATAAGTTTTGAGCATTGACTTCATTGTTCCAGTTTAGGAACAATGGTCTATCAAAGAAACCTTAGCAAATTTCAATTTTTTAATTTTTTAAAGGCATTTCTTTTCAGTGTTCCTAATTAGGTCCATAGGGCCTTAAGAGGTTAATAGTCTTCACGAATCGAGTGATGAAAATCCTAGAATAATTCGACCAAATTCGTTTGAACGCCAGTTTACTCTTAATGTATGGGCTGGAATCGTTGGAGATTTTTTAGAAGGCCCTGTTGTTCTGCCACAAATATTAAATGGTCAGTCTTATTTAGAACTTATCTGAGACGAAGTGCCAGCATTACTTGAGAATGTACCGTTAGAGTTACGCTACAATCTAATTTTTATGCATGATGGAGCACCGCCACATTTTTCCCTCCCTGTGCGACAATACTTAAATACTACATATCGTGATAGGTGGATCGGTAGAGGAGCGGATGCACCAATAATGTGGCCACCCAGGTCTCCTGACCTTACCCCAATGGACTTTTATCTATGGGGGTTTTAAAAGAAAAAGTTTACAATCCTGTTCGAGACCGCGACGATTTATAGCAAAGAATAGTAGCTGTTTCAGAAGAAATTCAGCAAAATCCTGCGGTATACTACTTATTGTTCGCACAAGTTTGTTATGACTTATGACGAGCTCAGGCTTGTATCGTAAACATTCGAACATTTGTTGAAAGAAAGATTTATTTTTCTACTATTATCTAGGACAGTTGTTATTTTTCTTCTTAATTACATACTTTGATTTTAAGCCACTTATGTGCTATGTACCGTAAGTTTTGTCAGTTGTATTAATAAAATAAAAGTTAAAACCTTTATGTATCAACTACTACAGTGGTTTTTAGCCTTTTTGCAATGCTACTTCAGATTTTACGACAAACTTACCAAAATTAAACAATTTTTTTAATTAAAAATGGGAATTCTGCCGAAATACCGAAACATTGCGCTAATAGCCATTCCGTTTTAACAATTTGCAGGGATTCACAAAACAGTTTTTTTCTCAACAATGGCTAACTTTAGCGAAAATTTGCAAGGGGGCTTTTCTCTTGAAACATTAATGTTTTATTAAATGGCAGTATTCAATTATTATGATTGTGTCGATAGGAAAAGTTCTGAATGATTAGTATCATTCAGAACTTTTGTGTTATAGTTGACGTCATAGTCGTAAAAATCTAGCAGGCCATGACTTAAGTCGGTCATATTTTGCTAAAAGGAGCAGCTTAACCAAGTAAGAAAATGTTCCAAATTTTATTAAGTTTCATTACATCGTTGCAAAATGGTTAGCAAAAAACCATTATTTTATGGTAACTTTGAATGCATATATCTCTAAAAATAAAAACTTTTTACTAAACTTTTTTTCGCTAAATCGTCTTTATTTTATCCCCTGAATCTACAGTTAAGCGTTGTCGGTGTAATATACAGATACCCTGTATACATACAGTCGACATTCGTTTTTGTATGTATAAATATTGCACATTCTCTTTTGTTTCTTGCCATACTTATTCCCTCATTCCATGTTACTCTTCTTTTCTTTAAGTTTTCCACTATCACACTGTTCCATGGTTTTCTTGGCCATCCCCCTTTTTTTTTGCTAGCCATACCTTTTTTGTCTGTCTTTCTTCCTCCATTTGTATCACATGTACAAATCATCGTAACTGTTGTTGCTCCATACTTTCTATAATGGGTTGTACGTTTATTTATTGTCTTATTAGTTCATTTCTTATTTTGTCCTTCCTTGTAACTCCTGTCACCGCTCTCAAATATTTCATATCAATGGCTTGTATGTTGCTCTTTGTCGCTTTATTAAGGATCCAACTCTCGCATCCATATATCAATATTGGTTTATAAACTGCATTAAACACTGCAATTTTTGTTTTCTTCATTATCTCCTTTCTTATAAATGTGTTTTTTAATACATATATAACTTTGTCATACTTCTATTCTACTATTTATTTTCTTGTCTTTTTTTCCATCTTTATTTGTTCTATGTTTCTTCGTTCTATCTCGATGTTGACTTGCCTGTCTTTTTTTCCTATTGTCATCACGTTTGTTTTTTCTATGTTTGTTGTTAGGTCATCAGCAAAGGCACTCTATGCTATTTCCACCATCAGCATGTTTCTGTATCCTACTTGTAGTTTCATTGTTAATGTTTTAATTTCTTTTAATATGTCATCAAGTATTATATTAAAAAGTATCAGACTGAGTACACCTCCTTGCCTTAATCCTTCTTTAGTTAGGAGCTCTTCTGTTATCATGTTTCCAGTTCTCACACAATTTCTAGTTTGTTTCTATCACTTTTCTCCATTTCTCACTTACTTCTTATTTCTAAGACTACTCCATACTTCCTCTTTCGGTATGCTATCAATCGCTTTTTCTACGTCTATAAATGCTACATATATGTTCTCGTTTCTGGCCTTTACTACCAATTGCTTTATTGTGAATATGTGATCTTGTACTCCTAACTCCACTCTGTGGCTCTTCTAGCTGTTCCATTGTTATTTTTAATCTTTTTTCTAGAATTCTTTCATAAATTTTTAGGATTATGCTGAGCAGCGTGATTCCTTATAGTTCTTACACTCTCTGCTATCTCCCTTTTTTATATATGGGTAATAGTATTCCCATCTCCGAGTCCTTTAGTATTTTTTGTTCCTTCCAGATCTTGTTAAATAACTTTCCTATCACTTCTATCCCGGTTTTATCCATATTTATTATCATTTCCACTGTTATTCCATCGTGTCCTGTCATCTTGCCTTGTTTTAACATTTTAATGACTTCTATTATTTCCTCCTTCTTTATGTCTTCGTTGTTTTCTTTCTCAGTGTTTACTATGATTCCCTCACTTTCTTCGGACACTTCCGTCGCAACTAACTGATCAGTGTTTAGCATTTCTTCAAAGAACTCTTGCCATCTCTTCATTATATCCTCACCTTCTTCTAAGATTTTTCCACTTAATGATTTTATTTATCTATTTTTATTTGGTTTTCCTTTCCATAGCATTTTGATTATTCTGTACATACAATAGCTTTTGGTTGTCTTTTACCTCCCATTCCATGTTTTTCTCCTAGCTCCTCCAATGCTTTTTGCTTCGCTTCTTTCACCTTCTCCTTGACTTTTGGTCTTAGTTCCTTATACTTGTTATAACTTTCGTTTGCTCTTTTCGTTGAGGTATTTTTTCTATTTTTCTTTATTAAGCTTTACTTCCCTTTTAATTTCCTCGCGTTCCCTTTGCGATCTTTATTATCGACTCTTTCATTGTTTTCCACGCTTCTTCTAAGGCCATAATGTTTAAGCTTTCTCCAATTTTCTTAATTTCCGTTTCTATTGTCTCTTTATATACAGGGTGACGCATTAGTGTGACAAAGTCCCATATCTCCTTTGTTTAAAGAGATAGAAACAAAATTAAATACAAAAGTTGTAAGATATGTTCTGGTGCATATTCCAAAAATATTTTTAATTATACAGGGTAGATCATAAAAGCTTAGAAGTAATTTTAAATTTTTTTTAAATAGAAATCTCTATATATTATTACATATTTAGATTCTACATACAATTTTAGACACATTTTATGTATAATGTCCTATACCTAAGTCTAACCGTTTTTGACAAAT
The DNA here is from genome assembly GCA_036346205.1 of Vesta saturnalis. Lineage (NCBI taxonomy): Eukaryota > Metazoa > Arthropoda > Insecta > Coleoptera > Lampyridae > Vesta > Vesta saturnalis. Next base: position 259,967 of record JARFJB010000512.1, on the reverse strand, counting down.
TTTAAATTTTTTGTCAAAAATGACATTTGCAGGTCAAAACATAGGTGGAAATCTTTTCTAAACGAAGCCTTTATCAATTAGTTATGGTTGGTTTCCTTGGAAATGGGGACCTACTCTAATGGGCTGTATTGATATTTTTGAAATACATTCATACAGGGTGATCAAAAATGGACAATAAAAAGTAGATTCAAAAAAACCTATAAAGTCATTTTTTTAATGGAAACACCCTATTTTTTTAATTCTATCTTATTTAGCATTAAAAATAAGGGTGACTTTGTACAAGAGTGTATATTCCAAAAAATTGTAGTTTTTGAAATAATTACAATTTAATATTTTTTTTATTGTAAAAAGTCTATACGGCTTTCAAATTTTGTTGTTAGTTGGCCGTGACGGCGGGGCGCGGCGAAACAAAAAAAAATCGAGCACTTCAGATCGAAATATTACAATTTACTGAACCCCATATAAATAATTATTTTATTAAACGAACTTAAAGACAATATTTTTTTGATTCAACAAATTATGTCCTAATCCTAATCATAAACCTAACACCTCTAATGTAACTAAACCTGTAACTAATTATACAGATAAAAGTACTAGAAACACGTCAAATACGTACTACCTAATAAGTTGTTCGAAATGTTCGCCTCTTTCTTGAATACACAATACAATACGTCTCTCACATTCGCTGCTTAAATTTCTACACATTTCAACACTAATGTTTTGAAAACAGTTTCTAATCCTAATCTTCATGTCTTCCTTTGTTGTAGGCGGTATTTTATAAACCTGCTCTTTGACGTACCCCCATATGCTAAAGTCCATTTTAGTAAGATCTGGGGATCTAGCAGGCCAAGCAACAGGCCCTCCCCTCCCAATCCAACATTCTGGATATCTAGCATTTAAAAAAGTTATTATGGGACCTGTATGATGTACTGGGGCCCCATCATAAAGAAACCACATTTCTTGTTGCGTATCCTGCGACACTTGACGCAACAAATTAGGTAGATGGTTTTGCAGAAAGTCTAAGTATACTACCCCTATTACTCGTTGGTCAAAAAAATATGGTCCAATTACATGATACCGACAACACCTCCCCAAACATTTAAAGACCATCTAGTTTGAGAAGTATATCTTACAAAATGTGGATTTTCGGTAGAATAGTAATGAAAATTGTGTCTGTTTACACTTACGTTTCTGTGAAATGTGGCCTCATCTGTAAATAAAATCAAATGAACAAAATTTCTTTGTTGGTTTATTTTGTTTTGAGCCCATTGACAAAATAACAGTCGTCTTTGATAATCTTTAGGAACCAACTCTTGAAGTAGTTGAATGTGGTAGGGGTGAATTTTTTGAGACTTCAATATCCGCTGTACCGTACGTCGTTCAACACCAACCTGCTGAGAAATGGGTCGTTGTCCAATATATGGATTTTCGGTAACTGTTATTAGTACATTTAATTGATTTTCCTCAGCCTGTGCACGTTTTTCCCTAGTATTTTTTCATATAACACATTGCCAGTTCTTTCAAAACGCTCCAAAAGCTTTTCAAATGCCCTTCTTTCAGGTTGCCGTCTCTCTGGAAACCGTTGTTGATACAGTCATCTTACTAAGAGCGTATTCTTATCACTAGCTCCCAAAACAAAAATCATATCAACCATCTTGGCTTGCGAAAAATTCATTATTTACAATTTTAATTCAAGTTTTAAATTAATTTGCTATAAAATACACTAATGCATCACACAAAGTATCAACTGACAATAAATAATGACGTTTCTGATGATCTCTATTATTTTTATATGCCACGCCTCGCCGTCACGGCCAACTAACAACAAAATTTGAAAACCGTATAGCCTTTTTACAATAAAAAACTGTACTATTGATATCTTGTAGAAGCGGGCGGGCGGCTTAGGATTTTTTTTTAAGTTGACATCTATTAGGATGCCTATAAAAAAATGACGTTTTTTCATGAAAAACTTTATTTAATGATAAAATAACAAATGAAAACTTTTATTCACTAAAGTGTAAACCATTGTAAAGTAAGATCTTGAGCATTTTTGGAATTAAAGAATACTGGGCATGCAGCTTCAACTTCTTCAACAGTTGTAAAATACCGCCCACGGTCGGAATAAGTGATAATCGGAAGGCGCAAAGTCTGGGCTATAAGCTGAATGAGGAAGAAGCTCCAAATTCAATTCCCTAATTTTTAGTTCAACTTCAGCTGCAGTATGAGGTCTGGCGTTATATTGTTGCAGAATTACCCATACTGTGTTCACCAATCCAGGGTAACGCCGACTTAGAGCATCATGCATCCTATCCAACTGTTGACTGTAAAGGTTAGCATCAATCGTCTGCCCATCAGGAATCAACTCAAAGTGAATAACCCCTTCAAAATTCCTCCATACACAAAGCATAGCCTTCCTTTGGAACCTTTCTCGTTTGGGAACCGGCAATGCAGGTTGCCCAACAGTAATCCACTGATTTTCTGTGCTAGGATTATTGAAGTAAATTCACTTTTCATCGATCCGTTTAAAGAAACGTTCATCCTAACGATTGGAAAGCAGTTGATCACAAACCTGAACTCGCCTTTCTGCCATTGCTGGCGTTATGTCGTGAGGAACTTCTCTACAGCGTCTATTGGCTTTTCCAAGTTGATGCAAATGGCGCCTTACGGTTTCTTTGGAATACCCAAGTTCTGATGACAACTTACAGGTACTTGTCGATGGTTTTGCTTCAACAACATCTCGAAGTTCAGCGTTACTTAACGAGTTTGACCGACCAGAACCTTGTTTCCTCTTGAGACTTGTATCTCCACCAGTAAATTTTCGAAACCAGCGCTGCGCCGTACGAATGTTCACTATTCCTGTCCCTTCCACTTAGCATATTTTTTAACTGTGTAATGACACAACAGTTTCAAAATTTCGTATTTTTTGTCAGCCATTTTGAGGTTTATTGCTAGTTAGAAACAAAAGAATATCAAAAGAAAATTAGACGGGGACATTCGCCTGCTTGATTAGCTTTTAATACTACATAGCATTAACATATAAAATGTTTTCTAGATAGGAGCAGAAGGGCTCAATAAGAAACTCTAAAAAAACGACATTTTTTATGTGTCACCCTAATATTTATGTCTATTAATCTCTTTCTGATAAGAAATTTTTGTTTTTACAATGTTGTCTGTTTTCGTTATGAAAGTATGAAAGAGGTTGCACACAAAAGAAATTATAATTAAAATGATTTCATTTGAATGCAGTTCTAAACGTCTGTTTGACATAGCTGAATGTTTTTGTTTTTACACTGTTGCTTATTTTCGTATTGAACTTATTATAAAAGAGGCTACATAATTATTTTAAAACAGTGTTATTAGAATTATTATATTTCTTTTAAGATATTTTTTTCAGCATTTGATTAACAAATTATTGGGTTTCTCTTACTTTGCAGACGTATTTTTTAACGAAAATAGTTACATGAAAGGTTTACCTATCAATAAACAAATCAAAAAATTAGTTTAAGATGCTACTACTTTTTGCAACACCTTGTAGTTGGCCATAAAATATTTTATACAAATTTCTTCTGATTTAACAATAAGACAGATGCATTCCAAAAATTATATCACTGTTGCAATACCTAAATGTTAATATTAAAGGAGAATTAATCATAGTTGGCTGTACTCAACTAGTTACCTCGGTAAAAATAAATGAAATATTACTGTTGTCAAATTCTTACCAAGTTTTTCATTGTTTTATGTTGTTAAACTTTGTATGTAGTTGTGTTATGTTTTTAGTTGTGTTATTAATTATCATTTTCAACTTTGAGTGTGTTTATTTTCATTAAAAATGGCTTTTGCAAACCTGTTAACCTGTTAATGCGTGTGATAGACATTGTAACGGCAGACAGTTAATTTACTTAAATAGGAAAGAAAATATTGTTGCATCTCTTAGAGGACATCCTCCAATTGTCATAGGCATTATCTATATTGCCTAGTGTATAAAAACTTGTCACGTATATCGAAACAAGGTGTGACATATTTTGTAGGTAATTATAGAACAACCAACTCGCCCTGTATATATTATGACCATGCGTACTTAATGTAATATTATAAAATTAACATAAAAGTCACTCACGAAATACAAAGTATCATTGTAATAATTTCAAAGCCTATTTATTTTTGGTAGCTGACAGTATGCCTTTATGGTTCACCCTATATGAACAGTATGGATTGCGAAATTGTGAGTGGGTAGATATAAACTTTAAGCAATAAAATATATATGGCAAAATTGTAGAGATATAAGTGTTTGCAAAAATCTATTTTAAGTAATTTGTGAATCACCCTGTAACAGCGAATATTTTTTGTGGAACTTTTGATGTATATCGAACTAAGCTTACATTACACTTATATAGGTAACATAAAATCAATTTAGCTTTTCAGTTTAAATAACAACAACTAATAAACATTTCTCAACTTTTACGCCTTGTATATTGAAAACGGGTCATAGTATCGGATTTAAAATTCATAACTCTTAAGAGGCTACTAAAAATAATATATACTAGAAAAATGGTTACATTTAACAGATACTATAAATAATATATACTGGAAAAATGGTTACATTTAACAGAGAAAATTTTTAGATACAGGGTATTCATGGTTTTTGTACTTTTCTTAAAATACAATAACTTAATAAATAAATCACCCTGTATATATTGAAGCTTATATATACAAATATATTAATAGTATCAACTTTCTAAAAAATCAATTCGGAAGTACAGCATTTTGATTTGTCATAAAAAAAATAATTGTATACTGTGGCTCATTCTGTAAAACACCCTGTATAATAAATATTTGTTGTACAACATTTTATTGTCAAAATACCACATTGGATAGTACCTTTTAAAAAAATGGTTCCCTGAAGTTATACTGAAAATAGTGAATTTCTGCAAAAAACTATCTTCATATATTTGTGAATCACCCTGTAGTTATAAACATTTTGAATTGTGTGTATTTACTAATGTATTACTTAAATATGCAGTAAACGTATTTGTGCAAAGGAAATGTAATCTAGCTCTTAAGTTTGAAAATACAAATTCCTAAAAACTGAGCATTTTTCAACTTTAACACCCTGTATTTCGAAAACTCGCCATAGAATTGAGTTGGGCCCATTGACACTTTTGGTTACTAAATCAAGTACAACAACATACCAAAGTTTCAGAAAATTTAACCGGTCGCCATTTTTCCATTACTTGGGTGCGGGGTCCTTTTAAAAAGTTATACATAATTAAAAAAACAAACTAATACTTTTTTTATATAATTTCAAAATAAAAAAAAATATATGATACCCAGTGGCGCGCCGTTTTTAGGATACAAAATTGTTCATTTTTTAATTTATCAACCGATTTTTTTGAAAGTCGGGTATTGGGAGTTTTTAAGATCGCTAAGTATAAATCATTTGTCAAAATTAAAAATTAAAAATGACGGATCAAAAATGGGGGATTATAGTGTTTAAAATCCGGTATGACTAAAATTCAAGTATTGTGGGCTAATGATCAATTATGCAACTTTGTTAATTTGTAACACATTACCTAAATAAAAAGTTTTTAAACTGTCAGTGGCGCACCGTTTTTAGGGTGCAAATTAAAAAAAAAATGGAGAATTATCGTGTTTAAAAACCGATATGGCTCAAATTTAGGTATTGTGGACTTTGAAGTTATTTATATGCATATATGAGGAAGCATTATGGCAGCAGATAATTTTGTAACGGTTTTTTTTAATTGTTATTAAAATAGCTAATTAATACTAGATAAGCAATTACACGGGGCGATTTCGACTTTATTAATAATAAATTTAATCAAATAAATTTTTTATTTTTATATGAAAAAAGGTACCACACCAATGGTGCTCCCGCGCTTTATTTGGTTACAAATTGAAGTGGCAGCCATATTGCAAAGGTCTAATTACTGGTGAAACGCGCTATACTAATACAATTATATCTAATTCTGCAAGATTTGAATAATGCAAACAGTTGAATTTATACTTATTATTGGAATTTTTAGAAAATCTTTCTGATGCCTTTTCCCTTAATAGGTCCAAAACAGTGTTTAGGTATCTAAAAACTATAGTCTAGAATGCTAGAGATGCTTTTTGATGTTTAATGTTAATGAAATAACTGTAATTTTTTACAGAGTTTATGCAACAGAAACATCACAATTTTTGGCTCCGTATGAGTCATCGATCAAACCACGTAGTAGTGACTCACCACCAGAACTGCCTTCTGGTGATTTTCAGATGGCACCACCAGGTTGTTCAGCATCAAGTACAGACGTTAGCCGTACTGTTGGTGCTGACAGTCGTTCACTTTCTGCAGATATAGCAGATTGGAATCCATTTGAAGACCCGCCTTTTAGCCAAATGACTGAAGATCACATTTTTGGAGCCGAATTTGATAAAATACGTAGAGGAAGTCAGAGTAGTAAGAAATTTAATCTCACATTCATAATTTTTTTTAATCCTTGACTTAATTTAGGTATACAAGGTGTTAAGTCACGTGAAAGTTTAGTTATGTCAGTATCAGAAGATCCATTCGGTAGTGCACCATTTAGTCTTCCAGTCAAATCAAGAGATCGTATGAGTAAAATTAGCCTTCAAACATCAGGTAATCCCTCTTAATTTAAATGCGCGCTTTAATTGCTTTAAAAACAAACTATAATCATTATTTAAATAAATGCTGTGAAAAAATATTTAAAACTGGAAATTTTTTAATTTTGGCTTTTCAAGACTAGGAATTTCTAGTATTCAACACTTACATTTATAACTCAAATTGACATTCCAACTATCCAGACCGTAATATAATTTAAATTTAGTTGAATATACGATTCCTAGTCATACTTAAAACATCTTTAAAGAAAATTATATTGCTTCTTTTTTCGTCCTAGTCACAATTTTCCTTTATTTTTTTCTTTATTAAAAGATTTCTTCAAATATTTAATTAATGTATGATCTAGTTTTATAATATGAGAGTTTAATTAAATTTTTGAAGAAATTTTAATTTTACGAAACAAGTGCTTGTGATATGATGTGTAAAAGTAGATGGTATTGCTATAATGGAGCAATAATTGATGACATCGGTGTTAAGCTCAAATACATTTTGTACTGATTTGTTTGTGATTATCATTTTGTAGATTTATTTTAACTTACTGTGTTGTTATTAAACGGCAATTGCTTTCACTAATATTGACTATCATCATTTTGCATTATTTTTTGATTCCAGGCAAATTTATTTACAGTGGTTCTTTTTTCAGGTATAAGGTAGGTATTTAATTTTTGAACATCGAAATTTTTACTTTAAAGATTTGTGTGAAATTACGTTCTCCAATATGTAAGAGATTATTTTCATGTGTGAATATTATTAAGAGTATGTTTTAAAATAAAGATTATTTTATTGATTTTTTTATTTTATTAAGTTATTGTTACGTACGTTTTCTTGGTATCTACGACAGTATTGTCTACTGATCTTTTAACTTTGATTATTTTGACTGGAATCAAATCTAATGCTTTAATCACTACTAATTGTGCAAATTATCTGTGTCAATCAGTCACTTCTCTATATCTGTTCTGATATATTTAAAAATATTGTGTAAATTAATTTATTTCGAAAATTTCATAGTATTGTAACCGTTTAATAACAATGTGTATTAACAAATAATCAAAATAATATACTCACTTGTTGCACTACATCACATATTAATTTTAGAATTAAATCTGCTATATACTCATAAAAATAAAATGCTTGGTGATTGATATTTAAATCTGGAACAGCATTACTAGAAATACTTATTGGTTCGCTTTTTGTGTATTTACCATTCTCCTTTTCCACGTTTACATTATATTAAATATGTAGCTTTTCATTTTAATCAATTATATGCATGACATTTTTGTTATTAGTTTTTTTTTTTTTTTTTTGATCAATTTTCAAATTGGATTTACATTGTTTATAAGTGAAACAGCTTGAAAATTGTGAATTGTGTGTAAAGCTTGAATATTTGCGTAAATGCTCACTCTTTTAGGTAATGTCTAGTGTAATTCAAATGAGCCAGAGCATTAACGCAATTAGGTTTGTTTTATTTTATTTGCTTAAGATAGAAACAATTATGTTGTAAAGAGAATTTACAGCGTTGACAATGAGCAGATCTCACACTAACACAATCAGGGTTGATTAATACCGTAATATACGAACCTAAAAATAATGTGCATTGCGTAAATCTTTATTAAGTAAATTCTATGTACCTATAGTTTCCATCTAAAGCATGTAATTATTTACAACAAAGTAATTAAGTTATATTATAATGAGTATAATATTAACTGTTGTAACTCTTCCTCTTGTATTAATTAAAATAATTAATATGTAAATTCTATGGAGCAATAAAGTTGCTTAATGTTTACTGCTGAATTTTTCAAATCCATCCTTTAACATTTCTAGAATGGCTGTTCCAGAAAATGGTGGTGGGAATTTTGTTAGTAAATAATTTGCACCACATGTACGCTTACATCATACCATTAGCACTTATTTTATGTTAAATACCCACTACCAGTGTAGTTGGTAACAGCCCTTTTAGACCTATGCCTTGGGTAATCTCATCCTTAATTATATTTTTTCGTACGACCATGTATGAAAGTGATTTATATCGCACAATTACCCGTAAAGAAAATAATACTTTTGCACACTACTCCGTTTTTACTTTCTCATTGTGCGCAATAGGAAAGTAAAAAACGTGTGCCTTTTCACATTGCTTTTCTATAAGTTACTGTAGCAACTACCAGTTGTCATCTGTCTGACAGGGAGTTCGATTTGCAATCAAGCTTGCCACGCTTACTGCTATTTACATAAAGTATGTTTTGTAATAGTTTTAAGTGTCTATCCTACACTAGTGGGATTCTCACACTTGGGCAGGCATGTGAAAATTCACACTTGTGCGATATCTACCACTTTTGTAGCTCGTTGTGTAATATACTATTATTAACAGTTACTGCGATACAGATTTGTATATATGCACTGGGTTAACTTTTTCACTAACAAAGTTGGTATTTATGAAAATATAAGTATGGTTATAAAGATAAAAATGTCACCGTTTGATTCAAAATTGTCAATAAAAGTGATTTCCATTTTATTGCTACTGCAGTTTGCAAACTAGTTCGATTGGTAGGACGGTGGGTCATACATAATCTAAAGCTTATAGAATGAAGTTTATTTTTACTTCAACCAGTATAAAAAAGTACCACCTGTCAATCATTAAGTGTTTACTTTCCAATTCTACTGTAATTTAACTATACTGGTATCACATTATTGGCTTAAAAATTATCCCATTCAGGTAAGGTTACCAGATCCAAAAGTTAAAATGGAGGACAATGTACCCCAAAATTGACTGGTAAGGAGGACAGAAAAAAAAACTAAATATGCAATATAATAAATGTTTAGCCATATTTTTCAGAGCTGTTGATTTTTGATAGTAACTCTTTTTTATTTATTAACAAACAATGAAAAATATCCATACAGGAAAGTTCTTTAAAGTTATATTGTACTTGTATAATTGCTTTTATAGATTTTATAGTTAATGTATTTCGTTGTTTGGTCCTCGGAGTATTATTTACATGTGAAAAACATCTCTCGGTGTTTGCGTTATGAGAGGAAATCCAAAAATAAAATTCGCATATTTTAAACATTTTTGAAAATGACTCAATATTTGGACAGGCTTTAAAAAAATTTACCCATAGCTCGTACAGTTTTTGGTCTGTAAAACAAGTAGATTCCGATATTTTAGTTTGAAAAATGAAATTAGATTATTATATTGGTCATAGAGTTTTATATCATCCATTATAATGCCTCAAATTTTTAGGAACAGTATAGTTGCGATTAAATCTATGTAATTGTGATTTGCATGATCCTTTAAATATGTCCACCTAAAATATTTTAAATCGTCAAACTGATTATTCCATCTCTCCAGGTATTCTAAAGTACACTTGTTGAAATTCCTCGCATATATTTTTTGTTGCATCTTGACCATTTGCTTTGCTTGTAAAGGCAAGAATTTATCTTCAATTCTATTTTTTAGCAAGCATATTATGTTTTCCAATATATTAGTCGTTTCTACTAAGGAGTTTCTTTCTTGTTCAACAGAAGCCAAACTTGTTTGAAAAAGCGACATTAACGAATGGACAAACCTGCTTCTGAGAAAGAATTTCATTATGTAAGGTACTTGATTTTGGGAAATAAAGTACGATTTTAGCGCCGGGAACAACCAGCACCCTCTGTACAGTTGGAAACAAATTAAACCATCTTATCTTACTATGGTTTAATAAGGGTTGATAATTAATTTCAACAAAATCATAAAACTCTGATTCCGTCCTTACCATGTAGATTGAAAAATAGTCTTATATTTTTGATATAATTGTCTTCACATCCACTCTCATCAAGGCAGTTATGGATAATGTGTCAGACCACCAATACCCACAAGGTTTTCATTTTTTAGGCGTTATTTCAATAGAGTATAGATGTTCGGCCAGATTTTCAGTTGATACCCCCAAAATTAAGATCTGCATGATCTTCTATAGATACTACACATTTTGTAGATAATTGATATTTATTAAGTGTTTGCATTAGATAGTTGGCTATGGTTTCAGCTGTTTCATCTGATAGGCTATCTAAATTTGAAATTTTTGTTTCAATTCCACTGCCGCACCAGTTAAAACATTGTATTAAAATGGGAAACAGTTTCTCTGCACCATAATTGCTGGCACCTGTTGCAACTGAAATATACGATATATTTTGCAAATTTTCATTTAGTTTTGTAACAATATGTGGAGCTATTCCATGGTTAATGATGGCTTCCGTCTTTGTTCTAGTGCATTTTACATTCTTAGCAATTCCTGAATCATTAAACATCTCTCTTGCCAAACTTGCAGTACAGTCCATCAATTTATGTGACTGATGATGTTTAACGGTGTGACATGCTAGTGTTCCTGCCACAGTATTTGCTTTTTTATTAGCGACCAAAGATACTGGTGAGAAAAGTGTGGTGGCTTTAGAACAAGAAGCTGAACTGCGAACCATCTTTCTGTGAAATTTGAAATTTTTGTTTCAATTCCACTGCCGGACCAGTTAAAACATTGTAATAAAATGGGAAACAGTTTCTCTGCACCATGATTGCTGGCACCTGTTGCAACTGAAATGTACGATATATTTTGCAAATTTTCATTTAGTTTTGTAATAGTATGTGGAGCTATTCCATGGTTAATGATGGCTTCTGTCTTTGTTCTAGTGCATTTTACATTCTTAGCAATTCCTGAATCATTAAACATCTCTCTTGCCAAACTTGCAGTACAGTCCATCGATTTATGTGACTGATGATGTTTAACGGTGTGACATGCTAGTGTTCCTGCCACAGTATTTGCTTTTTTATTAGCGACTAAAGATACTGGTGAGAAAAGTGTAGTGGCTTTAGAACAAGAAGCTGAACTGCGAACCATCTTTCTGTGTTTATCTGAATCAATATGTCGTTGTTAAGAGAGAGCCCATGTAGAACTCGCCTCAACATGGCAGTCACATGTAACACACTTAGCATCGTAATCATCTCACCCTTTGATAAAACATGGGTACTTCATTTTCAAATTGTCCGTAAATTTACATTTTCCTTTATTGCAATAGGACTGGACAAGACAACTAAATACAAAAACAATCCTGTATCATTCTTTTCACAAAATAGCACTGACAAATCGGTAGAACAATAACAATTACAATTATTTAAGATTAATTAAGAACAAAACGCACTTTACTTTAAACACTGACTTATTATAATATACCTCCGTAAGTCACGGTACACTGATGACAATTGACTGCTGCTTTAGATCACTTTATTGGTTTTACGAAATCACTGCGATATATTGACTATTACAGATATCTGCTAGAAAAAAGACATAATAGATTTTGTATGTGAACGATCACACATGGAAACGTAAAATCGGTCGAAAAATCTGCCAAAAATATTCGTATAAAATATTTTTAGTTAATTAATGGGATGGAAGACATTTTAGGTTGAAAGGAGGACATTAGATTTTATCTGAGAATGAAGGACATGTCCTCCATTTGAATACTATCTGGTAACCCTACATTCAGGTCACATCTCACCTGAACAAAATGTGGGTTGAAACTACAATAGTCGTTTAAATAACGTATGCATGAAGTGCATGAAAATACGAAAACTGCTTAAAAAAATTAGACCTATGCCCTGGGTAATCTCATACTTAATTATATTTTTTATTAACAAAAACTATAATACAGATTTCTATGTCTGCACTGGGTTAACTTTTTCAGTAACAAAGTTGGTATTAATGAATATTAATAAGTATGGTCATGTATAAAGATAAAAACAAATACTGTATTATGGTAATATAATAATAATCATTGAGAAAAATTTTGCCAAGAACAGTTGCGCCCTCATGTGTTTATTAGTGATAACTGACCAGTTATTTTAATATAAATTTCTGAGTACTGGAACAAGAATAATTCACGATTACTGCAGAAAGATGATAATAATTAAGATAAAATCTGGTAAAACTAAAAAATGTATACTGGGTGTAAACCAAATAGGAACCACTCCTGTAACTTTTGAACGGGTCGTTAGATTTTGTTCAAGTTTTGATGGATTATATTTGAGCCAGTTTGGGATTTTTTTACATAAAAAAAACAATATGACTGACCCCTGGTTTCACCGGAAATGACAAAAAAGCTGTGTATTTCTACGTATTTAGATTCTAGGGCTTCAAATACATACAGTTCGTATGTCAAATGTCAACTCAGGCGCCATTTTAATTTAATTTTTATTTATTTTAGATCATTATGACGTCATCTAAATTATAGATAATTGACGTACAATTACCCTCACAATATTATTTTTCCGAATAATTAATTTTTGTGAAGTTTGTTAACGATCAAATTTAAAAATTACGGTTTTTTAACTGAAACTCACTGTTCCCAAAAGAAACATACATGGGTTACCCTGTATATTAAATAGCCCTTTCAAGTACTAGTAAAACGATATGCATAGTAATTTCCTTAGTTCCTAAATAAAGCAGTAATTTTTAATTTTCTAATTTTTATTAACACAACATGCTTCTGAAGCCGACTCTGTCAAAGTAAAATGGGGTTTGAGTTGACATTTGGCAGATGAACTGTATGTATTTGAAGCCGTAGAATCCAAACGTAAAAATATACAGGTTGTTTCATCTAAATGTTCATCTTTTATGTCATTTCCGGTGAAACCTGGTCTGTCATATTGTTTTTTTATGCAAAAAAATCCCAAACTGGCTCTAATATAACCCATCAAAACTTGAACAAAATCTAACGGCCCGTTCAAAAGTTACAGGGGTCCCTATTTGATTAACACACGGTATACAAAATTTTACCTGTAAAAAAACCGTAGTCAAAAATAAAAATCGACGTGTCCGAGCGTTTCTCCAAAAACTAGACCTATGAACTTTAAATGAATTTAGACATAACTTCTGGGACTCACTGTATATCGAAGTTCTCTTTATATTTTCGTCAAAATGAGTTTGAAAATTAGTATATATGATATGGCCAATATCCACAGCACATGTATTAGGAATTATAAACTGTAATTTTCATTCAGTTTGATTACTCCTTCATTATGTACAACGATCTAAATCAGCTGCTCTAGACAATATCACCAACTTCTTGCACCTATGATACAAAGAATGTTCCGTTTATAAATTTATGTGCAATAATAGCAAATACGAATAGTATTTCAAAAGGTAGTATTCACATAATTTGTAACTGATCCAATGTAAACTAAAAAAATTCTACTTACAGTTCGCGATCTTTTGGAAATCTACGAAATGGTTTAGAGTTGTTTATCATGCCGTAATTACAACAACCATATATTGCACAAATTCTATCACTCATGATAGTTTGTATAAATGCGAATAATTCATACACGATCAAAATTGAAAACATCAACAAAATTTACGTATAAACATACGTTACGTGAATTTACTTACCTACATTACTTCCCGCTAGGGGCGCTATTTTCAATGAAATACGTATTGCACCGAAGTGTCCCTTATTCACATTTTACAGTATTTGATAAAATCGTCACCGTCCAATTCAAAGTTACCAATAAAAGTGATCTCCATTTTGTAATAACGGCAGTTTGCATTTACATGACGGTGGATCCTACATAATCTGAAGCATACAGGACGAAGTTCATTTCTACTTTCAATCGATTTACAATTGTTAAAAGTACCACCTGCCAATAATTAAATCTGTCCAGTTCTCATATAGTTTAACCATATCGATATCACATAACAACCACCTTACCTTATATGTTGAAAGTTATCGCGGTGGTGTTGAACGCAAAGTCATAAGCCAAGGTCGTTAACGCAAAAACAATTATCGCTAAAACGATTAACGTTAAAACACAATGCACTGTTCTTAGATGGTTTGAAATCTATTTCAATAGTAGAACGCAAAAAGTGGAGTGTGATGATTGCACGTTAGAAACATTAAACATTGGGATGGGTGTTCCGCAGGGAAGTGTTGTTGGAGCACTACTGTTCGTTATATTCATAAATGGAATGGAAAATGCTCTGAAACTTTGCAAACTTCACCTCTTGGGTATTGACATGCATGTTATATTGGATAAAATTAACAGTTTTTTGAGCTGGTAGGTATTACAACAGTAAAAACACATTATGTGACTCAAGGCTCACCAATACCAAAGTAAGAGAACTTGCTAGTTTAATACAGGATTGTAACTACTCATTCCCCTCTACAGGCACTCCGACATATTGGCCAACAGACCCCACGAAAACTCCAGGCTTACTAGATTTCTTCGTAACAAAAGGTGTCTCACCTGCTTACATGCAAATACCCCCTAATTTAGATCTAACACCGGATCACTCTCCAGTCGTAACTATTTCCTCAATTATCCTACCCAAACATGAGATCTAAAACTCCATAACCATAAAACAAACCTGAGAAGAATACAGAAACATAGTTACAAACAGTATGAATTTAAATATTCTGCTGCGATGATCTAGAAATTGTAACAGAAACTATGATCAAATTATTGCAAGAAGATGCAAATCAATCCACTCCACCACAAGATCCACGGAAAAATACAAACAACAATATTCCTCTTCAAATTAAAATTTTTCAACGACGAAAAAGAAAACCTAGTTCATTATAACATTGTACACATAATCCACTAGACAAAACCAAATATAACCAACTAACTAATAACTTAAAAGCTAAACTTAAACAAGTGAGGGATGACTCGTTTGCAGACCATTTAAATAACTTAAACAGATATGACCACTCAATATGGAAACCCATTAAAAAATCCTGTACCACCCGTTAGACAAACCATACCGCCCACAGGACCCTGGGCAATAAGCAACAAAGAAAAATCTGACACCCGCGCTCCATGTTTCTAATACCTTTACACCCCCCCCCCCCCCATAATTATTTAGATAATGAAATGGTATTAAATGTAGGAAGGCCAATAGAAACTTAACAACAAATAAAACTTACCACTCCAGGGGAAATTAAAAAGGAGATCAAATTCTTGGAACTCAAAAAAGCATCAGGAGTAGATAAAATAACACCTAAGATGCTAAAAGAACTTCCTCAAAAAGGAATAGTGTTACTGACATATATATTTAATGGAATGACAAGACTGCAGTACTGGCCAAAGCAGCTCAAATTATCACAAATAATTAATACAGTCAAACCAGGAAAAGATCCTACAGATGTTAATTCTTATAGACCAATAAGCCTTATTTCAGTGATTTTTACAGTCCTTCAGAAATTTATACTCCGCTGTATTCAAAATGGCATACCAGTATAACAGATATAATTTTGCAGAGGTCACTCGACTATCCAGCAGGTACATACGCTCACATCTAAAATAAACAAAGCATTCAAAGACAAAAGTGACTGTTCCACAATATTTTTGAATGTTAGTCAAGCCTTTGACCGAGTCTGGCATGGTTGGCTTTTATTTAAAATTAAACAAACTCTTCCTTCTTACTGCAAAATATTTAAATCATACCTCGGCAACCGAAAATTTCAAGTAAAAGTAGGCTATGACAAATCTGAGTTCCAACCAATAACAGCAGGAATACCTCAGGCTAGTATCCTTGGGCCGTTATTGTATGTCATCCTTAGAATATAAAATACCAGGAAAGAACGTTGAGCTATATACCGTATTTAAAAATTGCAACGGAATTCGCCATATTGAACACCCAAGTATGATTCATTTTTGGTGGTTTGATCGAAGAAAGTGGTGTTTGCAAAAGTGTTTTGAATATTTTGAACTGTTTTAAAGTATCCTGTATAATAATTACTGGTAATAATCAAGTGTTTATAATAACGTTGTGCATATTAAGTAGTGTTGTATACAATATTGCATAATACAAGATTCAATTTAGGTTATGGTTTTAATTCATTGGCGTAACGATCATTGTTCTGCAAGATTTAACTTTAAAAATGTCATAATTTATATTTTTAACTTTATTGTATCAGGAAGTGTAAATATTTTTTTAAATAAATTTAAGACTAGTTATATTGTAGCTTAAAAATATATTCTAAATACTAAATAATTTAAAATATGTATATATTCATTATGTATTATTAACCGGAAACTCGTTTTCCGCCATATGCAACACCCATCCCGGACGCACATATAATTGACAAAAACTCCTTCCTGGTATTTTATATTCCAAGATGTCATCTTTACATTAGACATACCAACCTCTAGAAATACTACACTTGGAACATTTGCCGATCATATTGCTATATTATCGATTAATGACAATCCAGATAGTTCAGTATTGAACCTACAAAAACATCTAACTGCTTACAAAAATGGAGAATCAAAATAAATGAACAAAAATCAAGCCACATCACTTTCACCCTTCGGAAATTTCCAACTCCTGAACTATACATTAATAATGAAGTAATCCCCAAAAAAACCAAGTAAAATACTTAGGAATGAATATGGGTAGTAAACTAAATTGGAAAATCCACATCATAAAAAAAAACAGATAGATTTAGTTGCGAAACAATTACACTGGTTAATGAGTAGATCAAAATTGTCTGTAGAAAATAAAATACTAATTTATAAAACAATTATTCTACCTATTTGGTCATACAGTATAGAACATTCGGCATATACCAGTAATATACCAGTAAATCTAATATCAACATAGTCCAAAGATGCCAATCCAAACTCCTGAGAACAATTCTAAATGTACCATGGTTTGTTTCCAACGAAACAATACATAATGACCTCAAAATAAGTTTTGTTAAAGATGTCATGCAACAAAAAAGGAATACTCGCCACTCATGACTTGAAACACGTGGAAACCCCCTACTTGAACCGCTCAGTTTGAGATACACTGTTTGCTTTAAAAATTGCAAAGCAGCATATAAATAAGATCAAGCTTAATTTCCACTGTTAAGATTCAAACATTTTATGATAACTAAGAAAGGAAACTTTGCGTTTTTATTGTATTTATATATTCTTAGAACAATTTTTGGTGACATAAAAAAAGTGATGAATTTTACAGCAAATTCTAAAAGAAAATTTTGAATTAATCGAATTTCAAATACCTACCATCGGAATGGTTCATTTCTTTAACTTTTTTCAGCCTCTAATGTTTTTTGTACAACTTACATTGGACAATAATTAAACAAAGGAAAATAGTAAAGCCAGAGGCTAACAATCTTTCAAATCTAACTTATCGTGAAGTGGTTTATCTTTTATTTACTTCACCTTCTAAAATATCGGATTAAGAACTTAGCTGTTACTTATGGAATCAGGGAATTGTCTAAGATTATATGAGGATTTATTGATTGTTTGTGATATAGGTACCTACCTACCTACAATGCCTTCGAACTATAAAAGAAAAATAGGAGCCAGACGATTTATGGAGTTTACCGAAAATGTGCTGGAAAAGGCTTTGGAGGAGGTAGCCGGTGGAAAATTAAACCTATGTGCTGCAGCTGACAAATACAACGGACCAAAATCTACAATCCATAGGAAATGCAGAGGATCCTTTCCAGCACGGAGGACAAAGTGTTTTAACCAAAAGGAATGAAGAGCATATCATAAATGGACTGCTAATTTTTTCAACATGGGGTTTCCCGTTCACTCCATTAGAATTAAGAAAACTCGTCAAACGATTCCTACATCGTAAAGGAACAACGGTTAAACGGTTTAACGAAAATTTGCCAGGACGGTGCTGGCTGACAGGGTTTTTAAAAAGACACAAAAACACACTTGCCAAAAGAGTTTGTGAAAACAATAAAAGAAGTCGTGCCGCAGTGTCCAAGGAAACCATAATTAAGTACTTTGACAATTTAGAAAACACCATTACAGGTATCGAACCTGACAACTTATTAAATTTTGACGAAACTAACATGTGCGACGAAATCGTGCGTGTTCTCCGCAGAGTAAAGCACACGGAACGTATCCTGGATGCTACAAAAGGAAGCACTTCTGTAATTTTTGCCATAACTGGCAGCGGCATATCTTTGCCAAGCTACATTGTGTATATATCCAAGCACGTTCACGACAATTGGACAGAAGGAGGACCACCTACAGCTGTGCTAGTGCAGTGCAATGCTAGTGGGTGGTTCGACAGCTTCTTATTCAAAAGCTGGTTTGTAAAGGTAACTTTGGAAGGAAACGGAGCCATCGCGACACCTTGCTTAAAACCCACTCGTATTCAACAAAGCTCTAGATCGTTTAACGAAAATATAGAAGACAATGCAAAAGCCGGATTCAAAGCCTGTGTCCTTGTATCAATCAACAGAAATGAGACCCTGAAAAGATTATTCGATTTTCAAGATGGAAATGGTACTGGCGAGGAGTGGCAAGCAGCATTTGAAGAAACGTTGAGACAGACAAGTACAAACTCTTCGTCAAGTGAGAAAAAAGAACAAGGTGCCTCCAGGAATCGCAAAACTTCAAGAAATCCGTGTAGAAGGCAGCTTAGAAAATGACGTGAAAACTGACGAAATTGAAATCGAACAGCAGAATGATAACCAAAATGCCAACGATGAATGTGGACCAAATGAGGGAGAAGAAAATGATAAAAACCAGGAACCAAGTGAAGATGACTTTGTACTTTGCAGTTTTGTGTATGACATTGACGAAAGGCATTTGTTTGTCAGATTGAATCCGAAAACGTTGAAGTTAGTTGTATGCGGTACAATAAACAATTTCATTGTTATGTTTTTCTCAATACCAAGGACGTTTGCGTTGTAACTAAGAATCAAATAAAAGTTTTGTCTGATCCTACAGTTAAGAGAGGAAGATTTGTATTTTCCGGTGTACTACACAATGAAACTGAATAATCATTTAGATTTAGATACTTTGCGACTCAGATTTGAATTTTATATAATTCCATATGTGTGTGGGTGCGTGCGTGCGAGCATGTGTGTGAGTGCGCGCGTGTGTGGGTGTGAGTACGTGCGCGACTTTTTTGTTGCGTCAAATTGATTTTGTTTAATGGAAAGTTTAACGTTTGTTTTACTTTCAAGAATTTATAACTGGTTTGCAAATAAAAGAAGTTTTATTCAAAAATTTGCAGTTCTTTCAGTTTTAAAAATGTTTTTAAAAAGATAAAAGCTGTTCCAAGTCACCTTTAATGTATGTGATGTCCAACTATTAAAATTGTGCTGGAAATTGAATGAAATCATATTTGTCCCAAGTAGCCTTCCTACAGGTGACTTGAGACACCAACATTGTTTTTAAAAAACAAAAAACGTTAATAATGGAGTTTTTTGCAATTCAGCAATCAATGTGCCAATAAGTAAAGTTTTTACCTGCAAAAAAGCAAAGCAATATCTATTACGGATAAAATGTTATATAATAAAATATAGCAAAACATGTTCCAATTCACCTGCGTTTACGGTACTTGGCAAACAATGCAAAGGATGCGTTGTTTGATTAGCTTGATAAATACATATGGCATCGATATTAATAACACGTGTAATGTTCTTTAGATAAACTGTTTTACGCTTTATTGGCATAAATTTTAGATTTAATATAACATAAGAAATAATTAAACGCGTAAAATCACGCGATCTTCACAAACACATCAAACTGTCATACTCATGTGAAACATTCGGTTTCCAAAACTTGTGCAATCTATTATTGTTTTGTGTTAAAATCAGTGCATATTACGCAACTTCACTCCGGCTTTTTGACATGTAGATTTTTCAACCTATCGGAACACCATTTTTTATGTGATATCAAAAATGCAAAAGCTGACTTTAATATTTATAAAATAGAATAATTAATAATGACTTCAATATAAATTCAAATGTTACATTTTGTTATATGCCACTTAATTCAGATTAATTTACATGAAACAGGCAATCAATGAAAAATCTATGTTTTTGGCATGGCAAGAAATTTTTGGTAATAATCAAGTAATTGTCACAACCAACATATGATTAATTATGAATATAAGAAATGGCGCCACGCTTATTTAAAATCAATCATGTGAATTAAGAAAAAATAACCAGTTCGTTCGAAATGGAAAAAAGTTTTGTAACAAAAAAAAATAATTAAATGAAAACCAATAAGTGCGAAGTAGTTGAGAATTTTTATATTACAATTACGAAATTAGCAAACTTAAGTGTGTCTAACAGACGAGATGCAGAAAACAAAATGTAAACTGGGTGTATCACTAAGGTCGTCTAGCGTCCGTATCTTGTCACTAGATTATTGCAGAGCTTTGACGGAAAAGTCATAAAAGAACTGGCACGAGTGAAAGCTGGAAATAATTTTTAAGTTTGTAGGATGCTGCTAGGGTGGGTAATAACTACAGTAACATAGAAAATTAAGTTTTTCTATAATAGGTCTGAAATTAAGGTGCGCATTAAATTACTCAAAAATTTTGGAATATATTTTGTCTAAAACTTCATTAGCGCATCTCTTGATATAAAGTGGTGTTGGAAGTGTAAACTTCTTTTTGAAGAAAATTAATAACAACTTTGCTGTAACCAAAACTAGTCTTCTTGAAAAGAGCCACTATTAATTGCTCTATAGACTATTTACTAAACTTCTCATAGTGGTCGATAGAGAGCGTTTTTTTTTTAATTTGATAAAAAAGATGACTAAACACTTAATAATTTTGTAAAAACCACAAGTACCTATCTTTTTTCAATCTGAAGGTATTTACAGAAGACTCGAGAAAAGCTACTTTGCAGTTGCAACACTGGGCAACCATGTAAATTAAAACAACAGTAAATTAGAGAATAATAACAGTAACGGCCAACCGGCAGAAATGACAAAAAGAAATTTAAAAAATAGTTATTAATGGTATAAATCTCCAAAATGCTGTCCTTTTTTCTCAATCAGAACGTTCTAATACTAACTTGGGTGCCTATTTTATTTACTTGTGACTAGAATGTATCACGCCCATTACGGGGTAGCAAATAGTCTACGTTGGATTTTCCAAGCTGATCTTCAATATAGTAGTATACAGTGCCTCCTTTTAAGGTCTTCACTTTGAGTGAAGATAGAGGGATACATAGACTAACTCTGTTAGTTTTTGTTAAAGCAAACTGAAGTTTTTTATAGAAAAAGAAGTTTACTTTTCCCCAACCACTTTATTTCAAGAGGTTTAGACAAAACATGTTCCAAAATTTTTGAGATATTTGTCATACCTTTTTTTTTTTTTACTTTAGTGTACCTTTTTATCACCCTAGCGGTCATCCTACAAACTTAAAAGATACGAGGACTGGTTTTTTTTCAACCTCCGATCTGCTATAAAAGAAAGACGGGTGAATATAAAAAAATAATTTTATTACCAAAAGTAATGTACAATAAAAGTTACTTCTCTGCATAATCACCTTGACGATTGAGGCATTTGTCATATTTGTGAACAAGCTTTACAATACTCTCTCTAAAATGTTGCCGTCGATGAATTGAGGTGAGTTGTGACGGTTTCTTTGAGCTCCTGGTCAGTTTGGAAGCACTGCCCTCCAAGCCACTTCTTCAATTCAGGAAAAGGATGAAAGTCACTTGGCGCTAGGTCGGGACTATATGGTGGATGTTCGAAAACATCCCATTGAATTTGCTTAAGGAGCCGTTGGGTTACTCGAGTACTGTGGGGACGGGCATTGTCATGGATCAGAACAATTCCAGAAGTCAGAATGCCTCTTCTTTTATTTTGAATAGTTCTCCGTAAGTGTCGCAAAGCTTCACAATAAGAATCTGCAGTAATAGTTGAACAAGGCCGTCTGTACCGACAGACTTGCGTCTTTGACCCCCTTCATCATGCACATCAGTTCGGCCATCTTTAAAGTTTCGACACCATTCACGAACAACACCATCACTGATAAATGTCTCCATACACTCAAATCATTCTTGGATGAATTTCCAATGCACTCTTCCCTTCTGCCTGCAAGAAACGAATAACACTTCACAATTCACACTTGGCGGGAGAATCAATAAAGACAGCCATGTTTAAGTGACCGCAGCTCAACAAGAAATTGCGCGTTTGACTCGGCAATGACAGAGAGTGTGAAGGAGGACATGCGCAGTCGCCTTGTAACGCTTCTTATTGGTTAAGGGGTTTACTGTTATTTATTTAAGAGTTAGATGCTTTGTGCCCGGCATAGCTTTCAAATCGATATGTTGGGAAGATTCTTTAATTAATGACAACGTTAAGATCCAAACAAAACAAACGATTTATTCCCTATTAAAACAATGCTAAAATATTTAACTTAAATCTAAAAGAATACTTGACACTTAATACTAAAAAATAACAAAATAATATTTCAATAAATTAAAATGAAAATAAATTATTTGCCTTCAGGTAGCGAAGGTCGGCGTCCTTTTCTTCCAGGTACTGGTGGTTCGCTGTAAATTAAACATTTAATTTGCAGTAGCAACTCCTGTATGGAATTTAACTAATGTTAAATTATTGCTGTTTATGCAAATCAATTAGATCTTCATTCAAAACTCAATACGGTCGGTTTTATAGTAATTTCTTTTAACCCAAGAAGGGTCGTTCTCTGCCTTTATAGTTTAATTTATAAATTCTGTATTGATTTGTTCCCTAGTTTGATTTCAGGGTTTATTATAATTATTCTGTTTGTTTATACAACAGAAGTGATTGAACAGGTAAACTTTAAAGGTATATGCGACGCTTGTTTTGAAATGTTTACGAAATATGACAATTTCGTAATTAAAATTTATGCAGGAGAGTTTTTGCGTGCTTTATTTCCTAAATTCGATATAACGCTATCGCTTACGGGGAATTCGGATCTAAATAGATATCCTTTTTAAAAGTGTCAAGTTGGAATTTTCTACTTTTAAGTTAACTAAAAAGTTTAATCTTTCTTTCGGGAAGTAGATTTATTATTTAAAGAAAATTAATAAATCTTTTTGGAAGCGGCGGTTGGGCGGTATGATTTATTCTGGATACAGACAAACGAATGTCAGTATTTTGGACGCGATTTATACTGGTTCCACAGAACAAATCTGACTGAAACAAGGATTGGGACGATTATATAATCTGATCTTATGCCTGCAGGTCGGTCGTGTTTGTGGTAAGGTATTTTTAGGAAGGAATATTTAACTCAACGGGTCATACGCACCATGGGCTAGATAAAAGGATGCTAGATCGAACAGACATGCGCCTTTTGAACAAGAACAGGTACAAGAACCACTTCTGAAGGCCTACGCCTGGGGGGATAATTCTCGTAGGAAACCTCAGTACTTTTCAGGAATACTCCTAAAAGCAAAGAGGAGTGTTTAGGTACAGGATATTTGTTTTCTGCGGGCTTACTCTCCGAAGACGTGTAAGTGTCGTGTATGTATTTACAGGCAAGATCGATTTATAATCTACCAAAGGCAGAAAAGCAATCTTTCCAACTGGTCGGATAATTGTGATAAAGCAAATTATAACTTACTCAGATGTACTGGCAGGTGATAGTAAAATAAACACGGTGGTTCAGTAGGTCACAGGGGACCTCAGGACGGAAGCGGTTAGACGATCAAGATGAAGTCTTTAGGGCGGAACGAGCAAAATAATTAATCTCGGTCATCGGTCATCATTATTTATTTACGGCTATTTCGGGTTCTAACCCTTTATACCTTCGTAGAATTGGTTATTTTCAGGCGGTAATGTATATTCGCTGTACCTGTAATAAATACAAATGCATTAAACATACTACCTTTGTTTATTGTTTGTTTCTCAAGATGATTTTGGGCCTCTTGTGCTTCATTTTATCTTGGATGTCGTAGTCCCATATTCTTTTTATTGCTGGGTTAGGATGTGCCGCTAGTGCCTCTTCTAGGTTGATTGCGGCGTTTTTGCGGTCTTCGTGTATTTGGCCGTTTCTTACGAACCATGGCGCGTTTACTGTAATTCTTAGGTATTTATTTTGTACCACTTGTAGTTGTTTTATTATTGTCGGAGCGGCGTAAGCCCAGACGTCTGCGGCGTATAGCATCATCGGCCGGACTACCGTTTTGTAGATTAGCAGCTTGTTGTCGATTGACAGCACGCTGTTTCTACCTTCTAACGGGTAGAGTTTCTTTATCATCCCGTGTCCCTTGCATGTTCAGTCGTCTACGTGGAGTTTCCATCGGAGTATTTTGTCCATTATCAGCCCTAGGTATTGTATGGAATTCTTCCACGGGATGTCTTGTCCGAACATGGTAATGTTGCGGGTTGGTTTCGCTATTCTTTTCGTGAATAGGATGGCTGTGCTTTTCTCCGAGTTAATGGTAATGCGCCATTTCTTATACCATTCTTCTGCAGAAGTCTGTCGACTTGTCCGAGGTTGCTGGATTGGGCTAGGACCGCGGTGTCGTCCGCTTATGTTGCGAGGATGGTTCCTTTGGTCTTCGAGAAATCTGAAACATATAGGTTAAATAATGTAGGGGAGAAGGGTGAGTCTTGGGGTACTCCAGCGGTAATCCTTCGAGGGAAGGACCTGCAATGCTGCAGCTTCGTCCTGAAGCATCTTCTGGATAGGAAGGAGCGGATGAGTTGGGTCATTTGGAGCGATATTCCTTGCTCCAGCATTTTGTGTAGGAGTCCGTGGTGCCACACTTTGTCGAACGCTTTTGCGATGTCTAGGAACAATCCGCCGGTGTGCTTCTTCCCATTGAAGCCGCGTGCGACGTGTTCTACAACTCGGAGGGTTTGTTGGGTGGTCGAACGGTTTCTTCGGAATCCGAATTGCTCGTCCGGTAGGATTTGTAATTTATCCATTTCTCTTGCAGTCTGACTTGGATGATCCGCTCCAAAACTTTGCCCATCGTCGGTAGTAGGCTGATGGGTCTGTAGTTTTGGGGTATGGTAGCGTTTACCCACTTCGGTATCATCACCGCCATCTGGTCGGGAAGTATTTCGATCGTAGTATCGCATTATAAACTGCGGTGAGGTACGCTACGCCTCTTTGTGGGAGGAGCTTCAGCGCTTGATTTGGAATGGCATCTGGCCCCGGTGCCTTCTTGATGTTTAACTTCTTCAGGATGTCGCTTACCTCCTGTGGGGTAGTGTGTCGGTTGTTCTCTTGAGATTCTTCCGCCAGGCGCTCTCTGACGGATCTATTTGTCCTTTGAATGTGAGCGAGGTCCGCGTTCTCGTATACGGGGCTGCATTGTGTTTCTATGCATTCTGCGAATGCGTCTGCCTTCTCTGCATCCGTACACGCCATTCCATTCCTACCTCGAAGTGGTGGCGTGTTTGTATGCTCCTTTCGCAACGCCTTCACCATCTTCTAATATGATCCGCCTTTGACGTCGAGGGATTCCACTTTCGCTGTCCAACGTGCGTTTTTGTGTTCTTTAATGGCCGTCTTGACTCGCGTTTCTGCGGCATTCAATTCCCCGTTTATCTTCCGGGTTTTGTGTTCGGTGCCATCTCCGTCTTGTCCTGTTTTTGTCCCTGACAAGTTCTCTTATGTCTATGGGCAGGCTGTAGTAATTTTTGTTTTTAGTGAATGTAAACTTGGCTTCTTCTATTGTCCTCTGGATGGTTGACGTGATTTTCTGTATTGCCGTATCTATCTGACGGGTGTCGTTTATCACTGGCACTGCAGGTATCTTGTCCTTGATCAGCGCTTCGTATTTCTTCCAGGAAGTTCTAGTGATCTGCGTGGGCTGTAGCGGCTCTTGATCTCCTAGCTGCAGCAGGACGGAGTCGTGATCTGAGCTTAGATCTGCTATTGTTTCCATCCAGAAATGCAGGGGAACATTCCGGAAAATGGCTATATCTAGCACGCCTGGCCTCCCTGTACCAGGGTAACAGGTTGGTTCTTGTGGACCTTCGACGATCAGGTTTCTTGTCGCGTCGTAGGCTTCTAGGTCCCTTCCATTTCGGTTGGGTGTCGTGCTGTTCCAGGTCTGGTGTTTAACATTTAAATCTCCTGCCATTATTGTGGATATGTTGTCTTCGAATAATGTGTCCAATTCTTGGGCGTCTAGCACGGCCCTTGGTGGATTGTATGCGGCTATTATCTTTATGCGTCCTGCGGAGCTTGTGTTCACGCCTATCGCAGTCACCTCCAGCAATTGCGTTTTCGGAGTCGGTAGCTCGTGTGCCCCCTCCTCTCCCGCTGAGTCTGTCGTTGCGGTGCAAACAGTAGTTCCTTATCTTGGGCTTATCGCAAGGCCTTAGATGAGTTTCCGTGACCAACACCATATCCAGGTTTTGTCGGTAGACGAACTCTTCTAGCTCCTCCCTCTTTCTAAGGAGGCTGTTTTCATTCCATATTCCGATATGGAGGGATGCGGGCTTTTGTGGGCGTTTATCCATCGATGATGTTTCTTCCTGCCCGGATGGCTCTCAGGATTTTCATCGCGAGCGCGAAGTCTTCGTCTTCTTCTTCTTGCACTGCTGCTGGTGCCGGATTTCTGTTACCCGCCGCGATCTGCGAGTAGCTGATGTTCTTTTCCACCATTCTTGTTGGCTGTCTGTCGATCGTTGGGCTCCTTGATGCCATCTTCTTGATGTTTTTCGGGTGGGCGGGGCATCCACCGTAGTTCGCTGTATGCACTCCTGTGCAATTACAGCACTTCGGGTCTCCCATTTCCCGTGTCTTCATAGAGTCCCTGGTGTGGTGTGCTCCTGCACACTTTACGCATCGTGGAAGGGCGTGGCAGCCGCTGGTGGTGTGTCCGTATCGTTGGCATATAATTAATCTCGCTTCCCGATTCCACTTATATAGTTCGTGGTCTGACGTGATTGGATATTGACCTAATTCGCGGTCGGACGGGATTCGTTAAAGATAAAGCGAGATTTTGGCGGGGATTCTTGCGTTGAAATCTTAAACGATTTCTTGATTACGGAAGAAGGGGTAAAATTTTATTATTTTAACTGAAACGGAGCATTTTTCTATAACATAAATGCACAAAATAAATAATTAAATTGCAAATTTTTACACAGATTTCTGGATCTTTACAGCCTACTACGCATACCACCTAGCTGCCGCATTCCTGGCCTTCATACTGTACGATCGGAGGTTGAAAAAAGGCAGCTATCGTATTTCCAGTTTTTTATCATGTGCCGTTCTGATTTTTTCCCGATAGCTGTGCGACAATCTATTACCAAAATACGGTCGCTGGCCTCCTTAGTGGGGTATCCGGAATATAGATATCAAACGAAATTATCACCAAAACGCTCAAATGTTACTAAATTAAAATAAAACTAATTTCAAAATTGAAAGATATATAAAAGTTGATTGCATTAAAACGTAAAATTTGTTTATTTAAAACCGTATGTAGTCTACAGAATGATTTTCCTTAAGTTTTACCATACAATTATACAGTAAATCGCTTGGCTTTGAAAATAATACTAGTATGTATATTTAGAAACTTCATAATACAGGGGAATGTAGTAAAAAATCAGT
The DNA here is from genome assembly GCA_036346205.1 of Vesta saturnalis. Lineage (NCBI taxonomy): Eukaryota > Metazoa > Arthropoda > Insecta > Coleoptera > Lampyridae > Vesta > Vesta saturnalis. The sequence goes on along the minus strand of JARFJB010000512.1, from coordinate 232,021 downwards.
TTGAGGTAAGATGAATGAGATAAATCAATTGAATTGTCTATATATAATCTGTCTATCGTTTTTTACAAAAAAAAACAGGGGCTTATCAAGTTAAGGGGCCAAATGCACAATTGGGTAACTTTTGGGTATTTGCTTAACTTTAGAATCACTCTGCTGCTTTAGTATACCACAATTGGTATCACTTCCTGCCAATATTTTTCAACTGAAACAATTTTATATAATAAATCAATGAAAATAATTTCTTTTTTAGCATCTACAACACCATCGTCAATATTAAAACAACCTATAATACGTTCCACCATCCAGGAAATACAACCAAAGATTTTACCGGTATTTGAATCCTCGCCTGAACACGCTCATCTAATTTTTTCGGAAGGCGAAGCTCCTTTATTAAATAGTACAGAACCAGAAGGAGACGAATTAGCTACCTCACCCCCATATGTTAAAGCACCACTAGAAGATCGTTCAAAGTATGAAAAATTAACACAAAATATTTACGATATAAGTTCAGAGGATAGTTCAAACGAAGATCATTTAAAACCTGAAAAAGGTATTAGAAAAAAACGAAAAATAAAAAATTTACCTGAAAAATTACCTATAGTTCCTATCGTTAAAAGTTTAATATCTGAACGAACAGGTAAAAATGTCGAAAAACACGTTAAAATTAAGGATAAGGAAAAGAAGAAGAAGAAAATGGATGATGTTGATTCTGATGATTCGATTGGTTCTGCGAGCGACTTGCGTGTTGATGAGGATGGTGTTGAAATACAAGCTGGTAGTAAAGCAGATGCTTTAAGTGAAACTATTAGTGAGAGTATTCGTACGTGTGGTTCTTCTGCATACCATGCTGAGTGTGAAAGTATGGCAACTCATGAAGATGATGGTGTTAGTCGTATGATACGATTGCAGAAAAAGCAAGAAAAGAATGCAGCTAATAATAAAGCTGAAGATGTATTGTTTGTTGGACATCAATATGGAGAAAAACCTTTATTATTTGATGATGAGCTAGATTCAGATTGTGATGTTAAAACTGAAAGGAAGTGGAGTATCGAAAAACCTAAACCTGACCTGTGGATTGAACCAAAAAGTAGTCTGGACGAAGCCGATGACGTTTTTGCAATGGCTCCATTTCAAAAACTTCCTAAGGAGGGTACTGAATGTGTTGAGAACCCTAACTATTGTCCGGTAATCTCATCGACTCCGACTGATTCTTATAGTAGTCTGAATCCATTTTTGGACGTGGGTAACAATTTTATTCTACTTCCAGCAGAGACTTATAATCAATCAAATCACGGATCGGTTACGGTGAATTCAAATGTGATAAATATTGAAACTTCTTCAAATACGTCTGATTATTTTCAACCGAAAGTCCAACAATTTCCAGTGAATTTCTCTAACCTCCCTACATCACCATATAATTCTGGTGGAACCAATTTTTCTCTTGAAGCAGAAAAGTATTTTAATGAACAGTTCGAAAAACCTCATAACGTTGAACCTAGTATAACCAAAGTCTTAAAACCTGAACCTGATTATTTTAATAGTACAAATGAAGATCCGCTGGTGGAAGTTCACAAATCAAAGAAAGATAAGAAGAAGGACGGTAAATCCAAATATTATTTAATAGAGGAACGAACATCTAATGACAGTTTTAATATTGATGTGCCTAAAACTGGCAAAAGCACGAAAACGAATAACACTTATAAGAAAGTTAGTAATAAAACCAAAAAGATTGGAAGCAAGATCAAAATTCAAGCTGGATTTAGTAATATGAGTTTTGAGGACTTTCCTTCAGATGAAGGAGAGAAGAAGTCTTCTGTTACACCATTTGAAGTTTTAAGGGAAGCTGAACAAGAGGAGAAGAAATATGGCAGCTTGAAAAAAATGAGTAATCCCTTTTCTTCTTGAGGTACGTCTACTATTTTTAGGTCTGTTTATAAAAGTATTAAAGATTCTGATTAAGGGTTGTGGTACAAATATAAGATTGTGAAGCATTCCTCGAATTTAGGGTGACATTTTGATCTTTTTTAACAGTATTTGTTTTTGGCAGCGATTTTTTTTTAATTTTTTGAGTTTAGTATTTATGTAATTAAACACCTTTGTTCCACAATGACGGGAACAATATGCAATACTTGTTCGTCTGATAAAAACTGCCTTGCCAAACTGAATCGGACTGTAAATTGTAGCTTGGCTACTATATTAATTTACTTAATATGGAATTTGCACATAATTTCTGTTCTGAGTACACTGACTTAAGTATGTTTTATGATGTGTGCTGCGATTATTGCAACTATATTTACGACTGCATGTTATTATAATAAAGGATATTTTAGTTTTTGCAGTTCATGTATTTTTGATCATTCCTATAATTGTAATCATGTAGAACATTTTGTCGTTCGAACTATAAGCATTTTGTGAAAAGTTGAATTTCACTATTTTGTGATGATTACACATTTTATCATTAATTTTTTGAGAGAAATTGCTATGAAATGTAAATTTTGTTGTTTCCGAAATATTTTGAAAATTTCATATTAGTATCGGATAAAATATTTATGAAAAATTATTTGTTCTAAATTGTTTACAAGATACAAAGTGAAAATTGTATTAATTTTTAAGAAATCTGTAAAACGCAAAATATTGTATTAGAAGTATACGCAGACACTATTTAATCAACGATATAATCTGGTTTCACCAGTGGCGTGCATTGCCAATCATCCATACAATATTATAAAAAAATTGTGCACGACTGAAATTTGGTTAAAATAACTGAAAAACATTAATTACCTTGTTTCACTTATAATTTCCTGAATGAATATCTGCATGTTTATATTTTTGTTATTGATGTCTTTGATCACTTTTCTAAAATTCACAAATCGGAAAATGATCTAAAGTATTACTGATATGGATATGTACAAGAAATAATATTATTTTATTGGATAAGGCCTACTACTTTTCACACAGTCAAATGCTGACTTTATCATAACCACAATGTTTTTCAAAAATAGCAATCGCTGAAACGTAATAATTTATTTTAGTTAAAAATCAGTAGCTTTACCCACTCACAGTATTATGATAGGAAATTAACTATCTATTAAAGGAATAAGTGCTAAGAAATAAATAAATCTGTATATATTTTGATACCTGAATCATATATTTTTTATAAAGTAAAAAACCCTTGTGATTCTCATTTTATTTTTGAAAATTTTGAGTGAGTAACGCTTTAATGAATCTCAAGTAATAGTAGACACTGTAAACCGGGATTACTTTGGCCCACTTTTTCAGATTTTTAACAATTTTCCTTCAGTTAAAAATGGAAAGAACAATACTATTGTTTAACAATTGTTCTTGTCAAGTTTATATAATTTAAGGATATTTATTTTTAAAATCTTCGGGGCTACTTTAGCCCATTCATATAATACCATTCAAATCATCGGAGTTTGTAACATAGGATCAATCTAACCCTGTATATGAGGTAACTTGATACAAGTATCCAACTTTTAATCTACATGAAACTACTTATATCTGCTACATTAAAATGTCCTCTTTTATTTAGAAGTGTGGGAGAAGGTGTTTTAGTTTTAATATCACCCCAACTGTATACCAAAACATCTTTTCTGGCCAAATCCAAATTTTTTGTTTTCATCGTGCAAGGGCCATCTTCTACTTTACTGGGCTTCTTCACTATAAGCCCTAAATAATAATCTTCTTCATACTTCACAAGTCCTTGTAGCATTGTTCTGTTTCTATAGCGGTACTTTCAGCTGGGACCTCTACACTCTTATTTTTCTCCTCAATTTCTTTCTTATTCGATGTTAACTAACCATTAACACTAAATGAATCTGACAGTTCAGAATCTTCTGCTTCAGATTACTCAATTTGGATGGTTGGCTGATGGATACCTTTGGCGTCATTAATTCTGTAACATCATCCACCTGATACTTTTGCCTGCTGTTATTTCTAGCTTCTTACGTTTCTTGGGTGGGGTGCTTTTTCTAATTGCCACCTCACGCCTCTTTCCCAGATACTCCACAAAAGTTTCACCAATAAGAAGGCTTTCAGTTTCTTTTTGCGGCAAGCAGGTCAAAACAGTTTCTCTGTTGTTTGTTCAGGTACAAATGATCAACCATCTGCTTTGGCAGCTGAGGAAACTTATCTTTTGATAAGTTGGAAATCCTGCTACCTCTGTTTGTTTCCTTTCATGCTATTAAAATTTTTCGACACTTCTTCATAGGACCACATACAAAGTCTGTGTAATGTGAGTGGAATACGGTGGAAGGCAAATCTTATTTCGTTATTCTCGCACAATCTAAGATCTTCTAAGCTGTTACGCGAGCTAAAATTATCTCCAATGACAACTTTTGGACCTTGTTGTCTCCTCAAGTAAGGCACCAAGGTGGTAAGAAACTGATCATTAAGAGAAGTCAGGTGTCCCTATTTCCGCCATGTTATTTTTGTTAAATTTAATGTACCTTTTCTCAAAAACTATAAATGTTAGCCTATAAACTTTTTTTTTTTACTTAAAGGTAGTATCTTCCACTATAATTTAAGCAGAGGGAATTTCAATTGAACATCCAATAATTTTAATATTTATTACACAAAATCTTTATTTGTTCAAAAACTAGAAAAAAATGCCTGCTTAAATTAAGCGCCTATGTATGCTGAACAAAATAAAAAAAAATTATCTTGATATCTTAAGTGGTTTCCGAGAAAACGTACATTGCATGATAAACAATATAATTTTCGGAAAACGCAGGTTAAAAATAGGCTATTATAAGATAGGTTATTATTTATACTTTAGTGCATCCCAGCTCCATAGGAAGGGTTGTCTGGGTCCCCATCCTCTTCACATTTATCTTCTAATCTTCTTTTGGTCAGTGCTTACTTTTGCCGGCATTTTTTTCTATGTCGTCTATGGCTTTGTCGGCTTTTCTTTGTCCGAAGTCTGGCTACTAGTTCCATTCTTGCAATGCAATTTTTACCAGGAGGAATCGCTACTTTGCATATAACAATATTTCCCTCATTGTAGGTGGCTATTGCACCAAGTCCAGGATCTTTTTCCTAACAAATGTCGCTTTCGGTATTCTGGACCATATGGCGATGTTTAGTGATTCACTTGCATTTTGCGTAACTCCATGCAGACATCTACGAAGTAAATCAGGATGCACTAGGTCTTTGAAAATTGGTTTTATTTTTAACATCACTGCTGTTGGGAAGTGTGTATGCTCTGTATGGTCATACATTTTATTATTCACTTCGGCCTTACGGTATTTGCACCAACTTTCAGGACCAGTAGGACACAACCTATGGCTTGGCGACTCATTGGAGGACAATAGATGAAAATACTCTGTCCATACTGCAGTCTTCATTTGTTCCAGAGTAGCTCCAGCATTTCTTCGGATAGCCAGACCGTAGTAGTTCTGAATTTTGTGAATTGCAGTGTTTGTCAGCTGACCACAACCTCCCATCTGTTTTTCCATCATCCAATTTTTACCCATCTGTGATTTCAGCTTACGAAGGCGTGAGTCCATCTGTTTCTGGATATGACCCACACATTCTAGCTTTACAATGACAAAGTCTTTCCAATATATTTTTTTTTCTACAACAGTTGAGTAGGCGGAGAAAGTGTATCTGATGTGATTTTTTTTGGGATTATTCAAACATGTCAACGACATCCCTCCACCTATCCCCAAATAATTGGCAGTGTAGTTGACCTCGTGCTTACTTTCTAGCCTCAGTTTACATGTAAGAATCCTCACGTTAATTACCGTACGTGTAGTTTCACTAATAGCACTTACTATACCGTTTTTCGAGACACGTCCGCGACGCTGCCACGATCCATCAAATATTGATGTTATGTTCCTACTTCCTATTTTTTCCACAGTTTGTTCAACAGTATTTTTCATACTTTCATTACACACTGATTTTGTTGCTTGAAGTAGTATATCAGTGTAATGTCTGAATTCGGTAGGATTTGGTAAATTCATAACGGCACAAAAAGTACGAGCCGCTTCTTCACCCTTATCTATGCAAGGAAAGGCACAGGCTAATTGTACTTCAAAACCTACCTCCTCTTCTTCCGAAAATATAGCTGGGTGGCTGGGTTTCTTAGTCAAATGCCCTTTCAATTTCTTTTTTATCATGCTTTTAGGAATCGTATAAAACTATAAAACTTCTCATCGTGTTCTGATTCTAGAACGGATATCATTCAGATTCGCCACTAAAGTGTCTTGGATATAGTCTGCATATGTTCGTGTTCCTGGCTCTCTTTTGGGCCTAACAACCTAATTGTAGATTACTTTATGTTGTAATAGAACAAAATCATTTTAAATCCGGATTGGGGTTACATTGACCCAAACTAACTTGGGCCAACGTAACCCTCTAAAATCATATTTGCGATTATGTTGCACAAAAACAAAATAATTAAAAAAATTAACAATAAAGAATTATCAACATCACACATTCTTTATAGGCATTATATAATACTTTCTGACTATTTACCTAAGCTGGATGAGCTCAAATATATAATGGGGGAGAAAAGGTTTGACAGTATAAAAAAATTGCAGTCACAGCAATCACTTCAACACACAGTGTTGCCAACAAAACAAAATTAAAAGTTATTGATTAACATATCTCTTCATTTTACTTCTCTCTATTTAAATATACAAAACAAATTTTTTTGAGAAATATAAAAATTAATCTGTTTCTAAAGTATGGGCCAATGTTACCCCTTATAGGTCAAAATAGCCCCGGTTAACGGTAAGTTTCAAAATAATTTAAATCTTGATTGCAAGTTTTTTTTCCAAATATTTTACAATATTAATACTTGTTTGATTTTTTGTATACTTTGTTGTAAATATAATGATTTTTCAATCCTGTGTAATTTACATTCTTTAAAATGCTTGTAGTTCAAATGTAACTGTTTAGTTTTATTGAATGGATTTTATGTCTTACACATAAGCTAGTCACTTTAATATAGTGGTTTCTGGTTGATTACTAGATTTTTTAAGAACCTACTTATAAGCTTTTTGTAACCGATGCAGATTTTTTGTACATTTTGTTGAATTTATGCTCTAAAAGCATAAATGTTTAGAAATATTTATTTATTTGTGTATTTTTAACGGTGTTACTTGTTATGTTAAAACTTTTTACAAATGAAAATCCTGATAAGGTGCCTTCTACTATTATAGTGTCATTCCACTTTACCAAACTTTATTATTTAATAAAGGCACATTTTTTTATTTGTAGTTACCTCCGTTAAAACAATTCTTTTCTGTATTATTAGATCTTATTTATATTACATGTGCGATCATGCAAATATATTCAAGACTTCAGAATAATCAAAGGACTCAATTAGATTAAATAACATTTTCTATTCCAATTTCGGAATCATTTACAGTTTTACCCACAAAAGACTGTAAAACGATAAGCTATATGCAATAAGAGTGATGATTAAGGTATTTCAGTAAGATGTTATAATATGAGTAATTTGGAAAAGCTTGCACCGACTCTGGTTTTACTGTATTTATGATTTGATAAATTGGAGTGGACTATGCAACAGTGCAACTGGTACTTCAGTTGTACCTCTTCAAGTATATTTGAACTGTTTTCTTCATTAGCATAAGTAATCTTTCAAAACCTTTATCTTTCCAAAATACTTTAATCAACAACTGCATTTAGATATGAACAAAATTTTTCTAAAAAGGCGATGGTGTGATTTTAATTGGTATTTTAATCAGGATGGAACACATGCCTCGACAATCAGTGATAAATACTCTTTTAAACCATTTGATATTGTAAGGTCAACGGAAAATTTACGACTTCTACTTTCTACATCATCTTTTGTAATTTTTATTTAAACGAATATTGTAATTTGTTTGGTTTACTACATCAAGAAAAAAACTGTGCGTATTAGAAATTAGCAAATTAGATTTCTTCTAATTGCTTTTCAAAAAAATCTAGAGGAATTAAATTTTTATTTTTATGACAATAACAAAATTGACGGAGTAAAAATGTACAGAGTAAGAAATTTTGATGTTTATGTAGGGAATCTTGGTAACTACAAGAGATAGAAAAAAAAATAGTATCACATTCTCCTGAAGATTTCAAGACAAACTGCATGTGAAAACAAAAATTTACTATCGCCTTTTGTTTCTCAGTTATAATCAAAATCTGAATTTTTTAAGATTTCTAGTTGTGCCAATATTTCTTTTATTTGTGAATTTACAAATATGGCATTACTTTCATAAGGTACTTTTTTCTGTATAATTAGATGGTATTATATTTAAAAAATCATTAACCACATTTAGTCAAAATGAATTTGCGCCTAAACTGTTCACAGTAGAAAAAACTTTTATACAAAACTTACTTGAAATTTGAAATAAAGCACGCCATAACACCGGTACATAACCTATCTTATTTTAAATGGAATGGTACCTATAGCTTTTATTGCGGATTTCATTTCTACTCTGAAAAACAACCACGTTCTATTAAACATGTGGTATAGCTAAACTTAACCGTTTTTGAAATATTTGTACTTTTAGATAAAAAGCTATCATTTATTTTGAGGTTAGTACCAAATCTATGAATTTGTAACTCCGCATGTAATTAGTGCAGAGATTGATCTTTTAAGAAATATTATGCATTTAATTTTTATACAAGGTGTACCAGAAATATGAATTTATAGCTGTTTTGTTTTAAATGTAAATAACTGTCGTATCTTAAATGCAACACCCTGTATATTATTACACTATTCAAAAGAAAATTGAAAGACCTGCATTTTTGTAACAAGGAAATTTTGTCTGTCTGCAATGGTTTTTGAAATATTTACAACTTTAAGATTTTTATTTTAATTCTTCGTGGTATAATAAATGTGCACCCTGTATAATATTAGGTGTATTGACCAGAAAACGATCATAACAGTTGCCATACTTAAATAAATGGTAAAATGTATTGACGACTTTTGTATTATGTGTGTGAGTGAGAATGTAATTTCATAAAAAAACTTTTTTGAAAAGCACGCTTTTATTTATGCGTAGAAAGTGCAGTAAAAAGGAGAAAATACTTTTTTCTTTGCACCAAAATGTGATCAAAAATCTTTACGATTAAAAATAAAAGCGTGGGCCGCTCATATTATAAATATGTGACGAAAAGAAATCAATTATGATGAGCGCGCCACTCTTATTTTTCCGCTGTATATCAGATTAAGCCAAAAATGTGAATTAGACATTTTCCACCATAAAAAAATGTACAATTCTATTTTTATGTAGAGGAGCTCCATGTTGATCCTTGGATCAAAGGTAAATGATCCTTTTTATCCAAAATTTGATAATACATGTTACTGTTCAAATATTCGTTGTATGTTTAATATGCTAATAGCAGACCATTAGTGTTTGTCAAGTCTCAGCTGTCCAAATTACTTTCCTGAAGAGTTCTGCATCCTCTTGGACTGTAACTACATACCAATTACAAAAGGCAACCTTTTCATAGGATATAGTGATTGTACATGTTGCTGTTTCCTTCCTATATAAGCCACATATGTGGTGTTTTTCAAAATAGTGCGTGCTCTTCTTTTTTATATTCTCGGCTTCCATTGTTTTTAAAATCTAATTCTCCCGTAAAAGGTACCATAAGAAAGTAATAATATCGTGTAAATTCACAAATAAATGAAATATTGAAAAATTTAGAACACTGAAACTGTGGCAGGACCTCTAACAAACACAATACACTCACGTAACATACAAAAATTACAAAGCACCGAACGCGTTTCAATAGCTAAGCTACCATCATCAGCGGTCGACTTGGACGAACTAAAGAAATTTCTAATATATATATATATATATATATATATATATATATATATATATATATATATATATATATATATATATATATATATATATCACTACATATACATATACATATACCATCAGCGAGTAACGAACGCTTCGATGCTCATCTGGTGAAAGTGAAAGTTATAAAATTTTAATGAGTTCTGAGTAGCCCAAAGACCCTTGTTCGTCATTATTCATTAGAATTTGTTCATTTTTCTATATCTCTAAAGTTTCATTGCAATTAAATTCGTACTTATTACTAACATGGTTTTTATTACACATATGTAGGGCTACGGCTACGTTTGTATTTGATACGATCTAAATATTCTTTAAAGCGGATATTAATAGGTCGTTTAGGTTGTCCTACATGTATTTGTTCACAATAAGCTATCATCATCAGCGGTCGACTGAGACGAACTAAATAAATTTCTGATACATATACCGAGCTGCGAAAAAGTCTCGCATCGAGGTGTTATGAAATTCTAGGATGATGAATGGAATTCTATTCTGCAGTTTTAAGTAAATGTCAAATTTTTTTGACGTCAGCATTTAGCATACCATCGCCATCTTTTAATTTTATAAATGGCAACCTAGGCCGAGTGATATATCACCGAAAATCTTATTTTTTCCTATTTGGTAATGTATCACTTGACTACGAAATGCTTTATAAAATATCAGTTTTGTTAATCTTTTTTTTTTGTAAAATGAAGTTTTCTCTCAAATTACATTTTTTATATTTTTGATAAATTTCTTTCAAAATTTCATAGTAAAGTGGTACATGGCCAATATTTTTGCAAAGAGGGAAAAATAAGCTTTTCTGTGTATATCACTCGACCTGGGTTGCCATTTTAAAAAATTAAAGATGCCGGTACGCTAAACGCTGACGTCAAAAAAAATCATTCATTAAAGATGCCGGTACGCTAAACGCTGACGTCAAAAAAAATCATTCATCGTCCTGCAATTTCATAACTATCCGTTTATCCGTTACAAAGATAACACCTTGATGCGAGACATATATATGTGTGTATATATATATATATATATATATATATATATATATATATATATATATATATATATATATATATATATATATATATATATATATATATATAAATTCCTTGGACATTTTATTCATGATTTTTTTATAAATATAAAATTAAAAATTGTATATTTATAAAAAGCCATGAATGCTAATTAAATAAATATAAAATATAAATAAAATAAATGAAAATGTCCAAGGATTACTATTTCAAATTTGTCGTGTGTGCAACCTTAGCGATATACGGGCCACATGATAATAGTACACATAGTAACTGTTACCAAAGTTAATACAATATCTTGTTAACAAACTATATACATATTAAGTGTCTATCGAGTGGAATTCATAACCCCTGTAGCTCAGTTTGTAGAGCATTCGTCTAGTCAACAAGAGAACATGGGAACAGGAGAATATATATATATATATATATATATATATATATATATATATATATATATATATATATATATATATATATTTTTTTTTTCAGAAATTTATTTAGTTCGTCCCAGTCGACCGCTGATGATAATAGCTTAGCTATTGAAACACGTTCGGTGTTTTGTACTTTTTGTGTGGTGTATTTTGTTTGTTATGAATTATTAAAACGATTGCAAATTTTTGTTTTCAGCAGTGAGCTTCTATTTGACCTCAAATTAAGTGTAATTACGGTTACAATCACATTAATTGTTGTTTTTTCTTCTGCATCTACAACATTATAGTTTTTTTTGAATTGGTAGTATGTTAAAAGATTCATGACCAATTAGATTTTCTTTTAATCTGCTAAATATAGAGTGATGAGGTTGCCTTCTTTCAGGTAAATGATTAAAGTATTATTATAAGTTTTTGTTATGAACGAATAAGTTCAAAGGTAAATATGTAATTAAAAATTATTATTAATTTTACTAAATACAAAAATAAAAAGTTTACCTCGAGTAGGGTTTGAACCTACGACCTGTACTTTGCTAGAGTACTCTAGAAAAGTACAGGTCGTAGGTTCAAATCCTACTCGAGGTAAACTTTTTATTTATGTATTTAATAAAATTAATAATAATTTTTTATTAAAGTATGTTTTGATGATAATATTATAATTGTAATTGCTTTGAATAAAGCACTGTATCATAAGTTTTTCATAATTTAAAACAAAAGCTAAACTGAAAGTTATAAATGAGATATACACTTAATACAATACATTTAAATGTATTAAAAATTGTTGAGGTGCATACATACATATGTATATTTGTGCCTTAGACAATCATATTCTTTACAATTGTATAAAAGCACAATCTCTGTGAGTCGTGGTCCATAAGTAAACGACCTTTAGCATACTTATAATACATGCAATGGTATTAAGTTAGAATTCCGTTATAATCAGTTATCATTTACTATTACCTTGCTAATTTCTATACGCATTATTTTTTTTTGCTTTTTGTTACTAATTGTTATGTTCCTTATCGCTGATTTATACTTCAAGATTACATAGCTCTCTATGATGCATCTTAATACCTTCTTGAATTTTCAGTCTAAATTCTACTAAAAAAATACTTTATGTTATAATTAAGAATTTTTAAAATCGTGTAATAAAATCTAATTTTCCAGAAAACGGTACCTAAGAAAATAATATCTTATTTATAAATTCACAAATTAATGAAATATTGCCGACGCAAATTGAAATCTAAAAATTCAGTTTTTGCTTATATCTAAAAAACAAATGCTGATTCCAAATCTTTGTTTTCACGAGTGCGTGTATCTATAAAGAAATACTTCGAGAAAATTACGAAATTTATCTGTCTCATGTAGTTACTGTGATTCCCTATAGAACCAAAAAAATTTGATCATCCTGTACATACCAAAAGCATTCATAATTCATAGTTTTTTTTGTCATCACCACCTAGATCAGGAATATTAAGAAAATAAAGATGGTTTACATGTCACAGTTTCCTACATACATTATTCCAGTCAATCACATACTTCTTTTACTGTTTGGTAGCCATTCTTTAATCTCGCTGATTAAATTGAGCAGTTTTTCGAAATTATCAATATCATCACATTCATAATAAGAAAGAAAATCAAACTAAATCAGCTTCTGCTTTATTTCCATTGTTGACTATGATTATATCTTCCTTTTTCAAGCAGAGATCACATTTCAATGGGTTCTTGACCAAACATCATACACGACAATTTTGCTGAAAATCGGACATTTAGTTGGTTGTGTACGATGCTTATAATATTGATTGAACTATTTTATGCTTCAGTTTATCGTAAGTGGGTGATGATACTGTTTATCTTTATTGTATCTGCCAATATACTGAAAATGTATTGCAGCTATTCCTTTTTAATCATAAGCAAATGATCTATGTCCAGTCGCTTGTGTTAAATGCATTGTCGCTATAAAGGTGAAGAGTGCTTATAAAACGGTGTATATTACATAATGTCGCTATAAAATGTTCAATTCAAGTAATCTTCTGTAGCTCGAGCATTGTTTTGTGAACATTAATTTTTTGCACACTTCAAACGATCTACTTTTAAATAGAAAAGTTCCAGCCAAAAAGTTTTCTGTAAAATTTGTTATGTCGCTTATCACATTTACTTTCTCTCAATATTCTTCATTGATACAATCCTATGTTCATGTCACAGCCATATGTAGCCTTAACGGCAAACTCATAAAACTATCATAGGTAATGTTAGTAAAAGAATCTAGTTTCTAGCTCCATATTCATAATAAGAACGGGTACGTTTTTTATTAGTTAGTTCAGACAATTTTAAACAATATGTTTCATTTACACCACACACATACATCTTTTTTTCTCTCATGTTCTGGTGTTATTTGTCCTTCACCATCATTGTTTGTCACATAACGGATAAATCAACCAGCTCTGACATTTAGGATTTTGTTTTTTGAACTTTAGCCCGAGGTTAGATGATTGACACTAACTCCTCATACTTCTCAGATTAAGTGTGGAATGCCAATTATGCAGTCGAATATAATCTGAACTTGTCTGTAAACGTAAACTTACAAATCTCTTCTTGAATAATGTGTACAACTGATAAAAATACCAAAATGATCTACAGACTGCAGTCTATTGCATAATATCTTAGACCTCTTACCTTGTCTAATTATAATATAGTCTGAAGTTTGGTTATGTTAATACCAAAGTTTACGCAGCTACATTTTTAGTCAATTACATTTCAGAATAATGCTGTAAGTAAATGGCGTTATTAGTGATAAAAAAGTATAATAATTAGTCATACTATGTAAAATAGAAAGTTTATTTATGGCAACTGTTTATAAAAGTAATAAATTATATAAGGTACTGTTAAATTACATTCCTTAACACATACAGAATTAGCTTATAACTAGTACGATTTAAAAAATAATTGCACTTCTAATTTTTTATGTACCTATACTGATACATATATAAACATTAAAGTGATTCTGGAATGTCGTTTTTTTTCAGTGCATTTACAATAAAATTTGTACCATTTCCTGTGCATTCCTTATAGTCTCATACTTTTTTAGCTGCGTATCTTACATTAATAAACGATGCACTTAAAAATAGCACCCATGCAAAGAAGGATGCAGAAATGCCAAGTGTTAAATCAAGTCCTGTGTTAATAAAACCCCCTCGCTGTGCATTACCACTATCTGGCTGTATATAATCCATAAAGTCATAAATTGCTGTACAAGCAAGTCGTTCATGAATTACAGGTGTGATCGTCCCTCCAAATCTTAGCTGTTTATGCAATGCCAATCGGTACTGTTTGCATGTACTAAGAAAACCATCCGTAAAAATGGCAAAGTGGGTGAGTGCGTATATTGTAAAGAATGAACTGATGCAAGATACTGTTATCCAAAAGGCACGAGGAAGTGGATTTGTACTTTCACCTTGCACAGCATGCAACTCGATTGTCTCTCCAACTCTACAATTACATTACTCTTATAAAGTTCTAAGAATTTATGATACCTACTCATTTTTAGCTGTAACCGTACGAGTCACCATTTTTTTACGTGTAAATAATACACGAAAGCCATGAAAACATGCTAGTGCAATTCCGGCTAGCATGTAAATTAATGGTCCGTATGTAACCCAAATACAGGCAGAAGCTCTACCACCTAAGAATATTGTAGGTGTGTGAACACCGTACAAGATACAACTACAATTACGACCAACACATTGGTCTAAGGTTTCTCTCCAATGGCCCCATGCGACACCACTTGTTATACTAGCAATTGCACCTAAAGCAACTGTCAAGGAGTAGAAAATTGTAAGTTTCTTTTCTGAAGATCCTTGATTAAGCGTCATATCAATTTTAAAATAAAACCTTTATTCAGCATTAAGTTTGTATTGTTTGATAACGTTGTTTATGATACCCTTACCACGCCTTTTATCATTATTTATAATTGTAAATTTCTGTATATCTCACGCCTCGTCTTTCCCCGCGATCACCCCATGGCACCTATGCTCAGGTGTACAGGATTGTACAAAATATATTATAAGGTTACGTCAAAGGATGCACAAACTTGTACTTTTCCTTGTGAAAAGATCAGTGGCGTCGCTGTAGATTTTCACTAGAGTGGATGACAAGGGACCGGTAAAATTTTTCGCAAGACCGTCGATATGGTAATGTTACTGAATAGTAACAATTTTAAGACAAAGTGTTACTAAAAAAACCCGAGGTGTATTTGATACCATATCCAAAACATAGTTTGTTGGAAGTGTCAGAATATTCATTTTTCCATAATGATGATGTATAAAGTGTTACAAATACATGGTAATATCACAGAGTAGGGATTACTCTGTGGTAATATGGGATTTAATCTATACTTTAGCTAGATTAGAAATATCTGTCAATTTTTTTTGTCAGTATTTCTTGCCGGTAAATTGCCTTAGGGATGTTATCACTATAGTTAGAACGTGATTGGTAGATATTTGAACTATAGGAAAATGCGGTTGGTGCAATTTAAATGCGGGAAATAGGCCCTTAAAAAATCATCATTGCTTCCCTAGAAGTATAGTTTCTCTCTTTACTCTTGAGGCCTTCTGTTCATTGCTTTATACTCTTCGCCATACTTCAGAAAATCAAGATATATAAATACAGACTCCGTCACCAAATGTGATAAAATAAACGTGTGGTTATACATGAAGTTGTAAGTATTACATTGTAAGTATTACATTTCGAGTCTTTGTAATAATACGCCGTAAACCTACGTTAAACATGTAGCATACAGAGAGGATCTAAAGTAAGTACCCCTCTCCTTTACTTCTTAAACCATTGGAGTTATCAAAATGAAACTGTAATTATTACATTCCGAGTTTTTGTAATAATACGCCGTAAACCTACGTTAAACATGTAGCAATATAGTAAAAAATAGGTTTACGACTTTTTTAAGCTGTTTTGGCAACGTCAACATTCTAGGTGGCGCTACGAGGCCAAGTGGCGCCATTTTCTTTTAATGGGATGAGGGGTTAAAATTAGGCTCATTCGAATTCTAGAGGTTATAGCCATTTCAATGTTTTTTTGCGGGTATATAACTTTTAGAAAGAAGGCTTTGCAATCAAGTTTAAAACAAATTGTTGACTGCCAAACTTACTTTGTTCTTTAAAAAAAAGTTAAAAAGTATAAAACGCTACTAAATCTGGAAGAACGATTACAATTAATCTCATTATTCTTTGAAAATAATAGAAATTACCATGCAATTTGACATTTTAAATGAAATTGTTGAAAATCCTGATTTGCCAATGTGCGTTATCGCTGAAAACCAAGAAGTTTGTAGAAAACAGTTAAAAAAGTTCTTAATCATGCTAAGTACCACATTTACAAAATTGGTTCTTGAACTAAATGAAAATGATCCTGATCGAAGAAATGACTTCGCAGAAAGAATTACCGAAATCACAATTGCCAGGCCTTTATTCTTGAATTTCTTGTGCTTCAGTGATTAAAGCACCTTTTTATTGATCGGGAGGTAAATAAACAAAATGTGCGGTATTGAAGTGATACCATCCCATTATGGATTTGGGAGACAGCCATCCAGTATCCACAAAAGCTAAATGTGGCACTGTATTTATAATTGTTGCAAAATAAAAATACCAACACTTCAACAACTGGTAGAGGATAATCCAGAAGTTTTATGAAAGCGTGAGGTATGGTTTCCACAAGATGGCGTTCCTCCCCACCATTTTAGACCGGTGTGGGATTATTTGTCCGAAGTTTTTCCAAATAGGTGGCAGAGGGCCAATCGAGTAGCCAGCCCGTGCACCCGATTTGACCCCACTTGATTTCTTCTTGTGGGGATATTTGAAATCGAAAGTCTTTGCTACCAAGCCAAACTATTTAGAAGAATTAAGGCAAAGAATAATTTTAGAATGCCAGAATATTCTACGGCAAACGTTTAGAAATGTGCGAAGGCTTTATTTATGTCAGGAGGTGCTAGGCGGCCACATTGAGCAATTAGAAATTAAATTATTGTTAAATAAAACAAATCGTGTTTAATATTCACATAGCTATAACTTCTAGAAAAAATTAAATAAATGAAAAATATTCTAGGGGAGTACAACTACATTGAAATACCTTTCGAATGGGCCTAATTTCAACCCCTCATTCCATTTAAAAAAAGTGGTCACTTGGTGTCGCTTCAGCACCTGGAGTATTGACGTCAAAACAGTTTAAAAAAGTCGTAAACCTATTGTTTACTATACTCCTAAAATTTGAACTAATGTATGAAGTTTAATTTTTTTTACTACTACTTTATAAGTCATTTTTTCTTCATTTTTAAGATGAGAACATTTGGCGACATCTTAGAGGTTTTCATAAAATAGCAAGTAGTTCAATTGCAGGGTCGAAGATGTCAACTTAATACTACGGACCTATAATTTTAACTTAGTAATGCTGAGAAATTGGTAGCAACTTTACTTAAATGAATCATGGGAAAAAAATGAAAATGTGATACGTTTATAATTTAAAGTTAAAAGAGGTCAGAATGTGAGTTGAGGATAACTTGATGTCTTGGCGTAGCAGTTTTGAAAGATTTCCGATGAAACCCTCTGCGTTGGAGGAGTGTTACCTATTTTTGTAATGAGCTTCTTATAAAACATGTTCCATAATTATCCTAAAAAAATGTTATTAAAATTATTTCATTTTTTACTTTCCAACCTACATATGCATATGTAGGTGTAGAAGGTTGTGCAATCGACTTATTAGCTCATTTTGCAACTTTTGGCCAAGTTTCGCCAAGATCAGTCATGATGTCCGTGTGTGTGTGTGTGTGTGTGTGTGTGTGTGCGCGTGTGCGTGTGTGTGTGGGTGCGTGCGTGCGTGGGTGTGTGTGTGGGTGGGTGCGTGCGTGTGTGTGAATGTTATATTAATATCCACAATAACTCCAGAACGAAAACACCTACGTAGTTAAGATTTTGTATTTAAGCTTTTTTTCATTTGGCTTAGAGTTGATTAGATTTTGGAAGAAACCCAGCGGTGGAGAGGGGGGTTTATTAGGGGTAGTGCTTGGTTTTTATCAAATATTTCTAAAACAGCTGCATATTTCAAAGATTTAAACATACCTGGATATAGACCTTACACATATCGATTAATGAAATTAACACGAAAGATAACAGATAATTAAAGTGCACCGGACTAGCTCGATGGGACAGAGGGCCGTGGACGTGTTTTTGAATTTAAAAAACTGAAGGTAGTTAGTCCTATTGTCGAAAGTGGTAAATAAGGGTGCGTCGTAATTTGAATAAAGTCAAGTAATGGGCGCCAGACTTATTAAAATAAAATCGGTAAGCATACACCTGGGTACATGTGTATAAAGAAGCCTTAAACAGTCAAAAGGTCTCACTTACCTTTACGTCGGCTATCACCAGGTGCATGTCGGAGATGCTTCGTAACTTTAGCTCTGAAACAAATCTCCAAAACAACTATACGCTTCAAATACTATTCCCCAACGCTTGTAAACAAAATCCACTCAAACAAAAGGTAATCCACGCTAAATACTTCGTTAATTATTGCGAAGTCAAGTTCATATGCCAATAATCTAAATTCAAAATAAAATAATTGCGACATAAACTCATTCAAAATTCTCTGCTTTGTTACGTTAAACAAAAAAAAACGATTTCATGGAAAAAACTATAAAAAAACTAAATGAAACTAAATACGTCAATTTCACGAAATTACCACAGGTCACTGTCAAAATAAATCAATAAAATTTTAAATCAAAATTAGCTTTTAATTAAGTTTTTTAGTTTGAATATTTAAATCGCCAATTTTCATTAATTATTGCTTTCGCTGCTCGGGAGGAGATCACAAATAAGGCTATAAAATTCAATTAATTGTTCACCTATTGTACACACATAAGAAACAAATAAAATAACACGCAACTAGGATACATGTGTTAGCCCTAATTTGGTGGGTTATCTTAAATATCTTGGTCCAACTTGTTCACCTTTTGCCTTAATTTTAAATTTCGAAAATTAAAGTTACCTTGATACTGTTACAATTTCAGAACATTTACGTAAACAGATGATCAGTCCAAATCAATTTTCAGTGCGAAATTTTTATACACATAAACATGTAGTACATTCAGTTAACATTTTAAACAAAATGTCAAAACGAAACGCAAATAAAAGTAGTTTGTCAGCCTTAATTTAAAGTACGTAAATGGAGCAACACTTCAATTAAAAAAATCGACTAAGTTTATCTGTGTTATCGTCAAACAATTTCAATAAAATGCGAACACTTGTAAAATAACACCTTCAACATAAAAGTACAATATTAACTTACCTTCTAGAAGTATTCTTGAACTTCTCCTCCAGGTCCCAGCGAAACCATCTGTAGGCGAGTGGCCTCTCTGGTGATGCCCTCGTTAGCGAGATTTTTAATAACTTTTACGGCAATCAAATGCAGCAATCCACTATGCGTAATTGATTTTGACGTTCTGAAGTTTACATTCACGTCAAATTGTCACGCGCGATATTATTAATACACAATCTTCAATTAACTCGGTAGCTTTAGTTACAAGCCTGTTTATGATTTAAAAGTATCTATTTACAAATTTATTTACAGTGAGCTCTTCGTCTGTTTCGGCTGATTGTTAGGACTGACAAGAACGGTGTGCCTTGGCAATAATTTTTATTCTAAATTGTTAATCCGCGTATTTGCGTTTAATATTTCACTAATGAGAAGCACTTAGCAAAACACATCCATTTAAGAAATGTTCGTTAACTGACACCAAGTGTCCGCAACTTCACAAGAAACAACCAGGAGGGATGAACTTCTATACATATATCCACCTAAATGGTGCTTTAGTTGTACACAACTTCCACGACACGTTCGGTCCTCCGGGTATTCGAAAATGGTACACGCCACGTGTAATAGATCACATCCTTCACACACGAGAATCAGATCAAGAATCCCCGCTAAATTAACCGCGAAAAAACCGCCTCTTCCCCCTTTCAACACTATTGCACCAACAAAAACTTCTGCACGAAAAACTGCTAGCGCTGCGGCGGGTTTTCACCTCGTACTATCAATTTAAGGGCATGTGTACTCAACGTTTACTGAGTACAAATGGTAGTCCAAATAATTATTACTTTAATAGTAACAATTATTAATTAACACCAACGGATTGAAGTACTGGATCCCGACAGAAATACGACGTCAATTTCTAAAACAATAAGTGAAAATGACATGAGCGACACATAATTCAACCAAACATCCCAGAGGGTGATCTCATCCTGCCATTTAAATCGGAACTTTTCTTATCAACAACTACATTTTTATTTTTAAAACCTTTTTATAAAAATTTACAGGAAAATTAATATAGGTTCAACTTTGAAATTTCCTATTTCCAATTAATTAATCCAAGAAAAATTTAAACGTCAATTTCAGAAATCCATTTTGAATTGCAATACAAAAATTTTAATCCGAAAACCACTATAAAGTTCAGGGAAATCTATCGGTCTAATGTCAATTTTACTTGTACCCTTATGAACACAAAAAACAAGTTTCGTTAGCGTGAAAGCGAGAATTAAGTAAATAACAAAAACTAAAAATACCTGTATGTACAGGGCGTTCAAACGCACATTACAGCACACATGCATACAATAGACACACACCATGGCCGATCTTGACGAAACTTTGTAAAATGGGGTAATAAGTCAATTTAGAGTTAGTGAAAAAAAAGTCGTTTGCGTAACCTATACCTACTACCGAGCTGGTAGCGTAGTGGTGACACGACCTGCTTAGCATTCGGGACGTAATGGGTTCGATTCCCGTTACCGTCTACCTTGTATGAGGTTTTTTCAGGGGGTTTCCCTCATACACATGTAGCGGCATGGTCACTGCGTATATGCATACCATGTGCGGCTACTTAGGCGAATGCTGAGGTAGTATTTTCCCCCTCAGGACCCTAACTCCGTTACTTCCGATCCTATCCTGACCACACCCATCCTTAATCCCACCATTAATATATACGTAATGTATGTATGAATGCTAGAAATCCATTATTGTGGCAAAAGGAGCTCGGAAAGCTCGAGCAGCCCGTCCTCCCCCTGGGGGAATGAAATACGTGGCCCTTTCCTTTTTTTCTATACCTACATACGTATATGTAGGTTGAAAGGTAAAAAAAAATTGTTACGTGGTCCAGTGGATACTAGATTATTAATGTATCAAATAAAACAAAACCTGGGTTCGAATCCCATCTGGGCGGTCCAAACATTTTCAAACTTGGATATTTGTAGGTGTGGATAGCTAATGACCGCTGCAGTTGATGCTTTCAACCCCCGCTTGGGACAGGTCTCTTATAAGCGTACCTTGCCTTTCTGTACCTTCAATAACATCTGTTAAACTTGTTGTTATGCTCAAGTTAGTTATTGCAAGTGTTATATGTGACAATAATTATCATATTGTATCTAAACCATCAACGGCTATATATTTATAAAGCCACTAAGCAGTGCTGTCACTATTGCGGAGGACAACAGGTGCAAAACTTGTTCCCGTGTATATGCTGAACCGCCTCTAATGACAATTTTTGTGAACTAAAAAGTATTTAGGTATAGAAGTAATGTACGAAATTGACTCTATCTGAAATCGGAGCGTACTAGGCGGTTGAAAGAAGTTCAAACAACGTGGTCAACGCGTTCACCTCCGATTTTGGACTCAAACTCCTAGTTTCTATGTGTTTGACAGGCGCATACATACCAAATGCTGATTTCCGAGAATGTAGCATGCAACACCGTTGTTGTCTTGCGTCTGCTGCTGTTGTCTCTGACTCCATGTCAGTACAAAATATCAAAGTCCCATTTGCCATCTTCAGGTTCTCTTCAAGTACTTGGCACGACTCCGTGTTACTCGAATCGAACTAATTCCCTGCAGTCCGGCCTCCTGTTTATATCTGGTGTTGTATACTTTCACTTCGACTACTTTCCCTTTTTTTTGTTGGTGTTGCTTGCTGTTCTTCCTGTTTGCACAATACGTGGAAGTTCACACTCCCCAAATGTCGCCCCACAAAGAAACCTCGACCTTCGCAAGAATCACCTATACCAACAGCGTCCACAACAGGAAGAACAACAAGCAACATCAAGAAAACAAAGAAAGGGGAGAGTAGCCGAAGTGACTTTGGCGAAACCTCCTTTTTGTACTTCACAAGAGTCAGATACAACAGCAGCAGACGCGAGAAAACACCCGGAAAAACAAGATTATTGTATATATATATATATATATATATATATATATATACCGTTGTTTCTCCGGGGCTGTAGTAACACGAACTACTTGGCATTCGGGAGGTAATGGGTTCGATTCCCGTTACCGTCTACTCTGAATTTTTTCAGGGGGTTTTTCTTATTCACATATACTGACATGGTCACTGCATATACGTACATCATGTGCGGCTATTTAGGCGAATGATTCTATCCATACTTAATGTATGCATGTTGGGAAGCCATAATTGTGGCTGAAGGAGCTTGGAAAAGCTCAAGCGTTTTCTTTTCCTATGACGTACTCACCTACCTTAGAACTAATCTCGAGTACGGACCCCTACTTTTTATTTAAAATATAAACACTCCAAAACAGATACTTAAAATTGTGGTTTAAAGTTGATATTACTCGCAACTTCCTTCAAGGTTAAAGTGATTTCATTAGAATCTCGTAGAAATCAAGCCAGTATATTATTTTTGTACAAACTATTAAGTATATTATAAAATTGACAGTTCGAAATTATTGGCTCAAGTTAATTTTATAGTTCCGAGTTCAACATCGTCATCTCAACACATTTGTCTGTAAAAACTAATTTAATGTTAAAGTTATTGTGATGTGTTTAATTTTACCTAAAAGGTAATGTAAACAATCTGCTCTTTTATATTTCCATCATATTTATATCTCAAATCTATAGTCAAGTCTTTAATGGCTATCTAACAATATACTGTTTTTTGTAAAATTCCCTTTTTAAGTAGTTACGTTTGTACTGATATTACTAAGGCTGGTAGTAGCAGGTATTTATTCTACAATCAACGTTACAGAATTATAATAATAAAGAGTTATAAAAATACTAAGAGTTTATAAAACACGAAGCGTCTTAGAAAACGAAAGAGTTCATAAGTATCAAGGTAAAGGGGTCTTAAATTGTAGCACACAATAGCACTCGCGAAGTAAGCGTTGTACACTTGCGTCACGTTACCGTGGCCTGTTTGGCTTGACCTGGCGGTGTCGGGGAATTCGGCCTTGAAGCTGGTGTAACAGTAGTTTTGGGGTCTACACGTTAGTGTGGAGCTCCCGTAATGATCGTCCAGTTCGTTCTTACTAAAAGAAGCAATCCTGATTGATGATTCGGTGTGGAAGAAAAAAAGGAAAGGCCACGTATTTCATTCCCTGCCCAAGGGGGAGGGCGGGCTGTTTAAGCTTTCCGAGCTTCTTCAGTCACAATCATGGGTTCCCAGCATACATACATTACGTATATACGCATGGTGGGATTAAGGATGGGTGTGGTCAGGATAGGATCGGAGTTAGGGTTCTCAGCATTCGCTTAAATAACCGCACATGGTGTGCGTATACGCAGTGACCATGCCGCTACATGTGTATGAGGAATATCCCTTGAAAAAACCTCATACAGGGTAGATGGTAACGGTAATCGAACCCATTACCTCCCGAATGCTAAGCAGATCATGTAAACACTACTCTACTAGATGAGTGTGGAAAAAAAGGTCACGTATTTTATTCCTTCCCCAAGGGGTAGGGCACACGAGTGAGCTTTCCAAGCTCTTTCAGCCACAATCATGGATTCCCAGCATCCATACATACATTACGTATATATGCATGGTGGTATTAAGGATGGGTGTGGTCAGGATAGGATTGGAAGGAACGGAGTTAGGGTTCGGAGTGGGAAAATACTACCTTAGCATTCGCCTATGTAGCCGCACATAGTGTGCGTATATGCAGTGACCATATCGCTCGGTGAAAGAAAGGAAAGGTTATGTATTTCATTCCCCCCGAGGGGGAGGGCGCGCTGTTTGGGCCTTCCAAGCTCCTGCAGCCACAGTCATGGATTCGCAGCATACATACATACATTACGTATATATATATATATATATATATATATATATATATATATATATATATATATATATATATATGGTGGGATAAGGATGAGTGTGGTAGGATAGGTTCGAAAGGAACAGAGTTACCCCAGCATTCGCCTAAGTAGTGGTGTACGTATATGCGGTGACCATGCCACGACATTTGTATGAGAAAATCCCCCTGAAAGAATATCATACAAGGTAGACGGTAACGGGAATCAAACCCATTACCTCCCGAATGCTAAACAGGCTCGGTGACGCAGGTGCGTTTGGTTATAAACAAGTTACACTGTTTCCACCTACGACATACGTGGGGCGACCTCTGGTAGCGTATGTACCGTGTTTTACTTAATGTATGTATACGTTGAGGTGTC
Source organism: Vesta saturnalis (assembly GCA_036346205.1). Taxonomy (NCBI): domain Eukaryota; kingdom Metazoa; phylum Arthropoda; class Insecta; order Coleoptera; family Lampyridae; genus Vesta; species Vesta saturnalis. Next base: position 207,213 of record JARFJB010000512.1, on the reverse strand, counting down.
TATTAGACCCATGTCTGTCGCAATATCTAATAGTTTTTCAGTGCCTTTCATGCGTGTAAGAAATTTCAAATTGATAGCTCCATTTTTACGGCTAACTTACTTGAAGAAATTTGAAAACTGTGTAGATTAACAGGCACTTCCGATAATCCTATACGTTCCAAACGTTGGTAAGAGCTACGATTTTGCTATAGTAGCCGTATGCCAAATTTCATCTCTCCAGCTGAAATGTTCTGACCGCTATTGCGTTTGCATAAATACACGCGCGCACTTCTACACGCACACCTACCCACATGCCAAAAATGGTCAAAATTGATTTTCAGGGACCCTCAAAACGTGAAGATATGTCAAAATTTCGAGGTCGAATTTTTCATGATCGCAATACCCTTTACTATACTACGTATAGTATACAGGAATGTAAAAACGTGTAATTGAGTTGTCCTTAAAAAAGGTGTACACTTTTTGCTATATTTTTCTTTATTGCTCACATACAGTAGCTTTTACAGAAGCTAATTTATCACCGCGTAGAAAAGATGATCTAAAACCGGATTATTATTAAAAAACATCTACCTACTGCACTTTTGGCTTAAAATGAGTGGTCTCCGAGGCAGTCACAAGAAAAACTTTACCGTCCTCTGCAAGGTATCTTCATTTGATACATTCAAGATATTTCAATACCGACTTTAAGTATAATTTCATTAAATTACGTGGCTATGGGTTTAAAATAGCAGTTATGTAGAAAATGGGCTGTTTTTAAAATATATAAAACAACTAAAAGCTCGACATCAATATTTAATAATAATTATCAATATTACATAAGTGCTTCGTGTATCAGAAAGTAACAAAACTGAAAAAATGCAGCAGCCAACTTACTATTTAAAGCAACCAAAATCTTATTATCAATATATCGTAATCCCTTAAACTTATAATCTTCCACTTACATGTTTAGTTCAGCCCTCCTCTATTTAACATTATTTGAAATGGGAAACACACCAGTTAAGTGCAATTATAGTAAGTATGATTATTCTATTATCGCAAAACTAGTTGTTAAAATAAATTTTACGTTTTAAAATGTACTATACAATATAAAAGTTCAAGTTCAATTACCTTTCTCATTCCAAATAATGTTAAGACACGCTATATATATTCCAACCTAACCACCTCTACATTAGCTTCCATTGCATTATAATCTCACACTTTGGTATTTTAGTTTTATTTCCGAAAAACAACTGTTGGATACTACAATGCTTTTGCGTGTATTGTATTAAGATGTACAAATTTAATTAAAATATTGCAAGATGGCAGAAGACTAACTTATCAGTGTTAAACCATGAGTGTTTTCTTTCAAACTTGTTTAATATATCAAGTATAGCATTGATGATCATCCTTATTTAAAGCATGTGACCCATACAATGAGACGAGTTGAGTAGTATGAATGTGTGACAATTGTGAACAAATTCAATGCACTAACCTTGAGTTTTAACCACTATCATTTACACATGATAAAAATTACACAATATAATCCACGTTCAAATAATTTATTACAACTGAGATTTACAACTATATATTTACATTAAATCGTTGCTAAAGAAATTCAACCTCCAAGCTTTCATCAGCTCCCCCTCCTGTTAAATAAATAATGGGATTAATAAACAAATAGATTTAATCATTCCAAACATTAATATTATATTTTAACTTTTTATACAGCCATGTAACAGACGTAATTAGAAATCTAAGCAACTTTATACAACACACGTTCCAAATTAGTACAACTTTATAAAGAATTGTTCATCTAGCAAATAATAAATTAGCTAATTTCGAACGAAGAACAACTCTAGTTTTCGTACTATTTTTGAAACCATCTTTTCTTATGTTATATTATATCTCGGACAAGAGGAACTAAAATTACATTAGTACAAATCCTTACGCTGGATTGAATTGTCTTAATTGTGCTATTTTATCTTTTGAATTCCAAAGTGCGAATAATGCTGATAATCCAAAACCTACAGCTGCACCCATACCACATTTTCGTAACCCGGCTGTAATAAAAATCATTAAAATTGTCGATAATAAAAACGTAAACAAACCTGTTGATTTATAAAGGCACCCTGTCGCTGTTGCAGCTGCTATTGTATTCACGTCATCATCTGTACCTCGAGCCCACGAGAGAATTACGCCGAATGCAGAGTATATCACAGCTATTGAACCTAACGTATTTGCCGTTGCACTACCTTTTTTCATAATGTGATTTAACATTCTAAAAATAAATATCACTATCTGAAATATGCATATAATGAGAATCGTACTGTGTTCGTCGTAATTTGCCAGTTTGCCCTGCAAGTGTAGTTGCTCTAAGTCCGTTATAAAAACCGTTAGCACCACCAATTGCTGCACCTACCATGCACGAGCCTCCAATTTGACCAAAAGCCAATTCAAAGCGTCCTCTTTGTTTACTATTACCATCCAGAAATATGAACTCTGGTTGACTAACTGGTATATAGCCAGGATCAAAATTTAAATACGGTGATGAGAATGGCTTAAACGCTCCTAAATTTATCAAAATTAAGGTTAGCTGATCACATTGAAATGTCCAACGTACCCGGTAAACTCGTTGAATTACTTCCATAATTCGATGAGTAAATATCATTATTATCATTCAACGTTGACATTTTTTTTTTAATTTTCTTAGTCTGTTTGAAAAATTATGAAGAATTTTGGAAGTCACATCGAACCCAATGTCAAAGATTTAGGAAGAAATTGTTGCCAACATAATTGTAATTAGCTTATGTTAACGTTTTAGTTACTAAATTAACTCTCAAAAAATGGCAAATAAAAGTGAGCATACTGGAGACAAAGCATTTTCAGATCACTTACATCCCAATCAGAATGAGTTATTTCAGTTAACGGAATTATCCGGGTTAAATATTCATCCAGAGATTACAAGGTACATTTTTAACCTTTATTTTATTTTTAACTTTTAGGGGTTCTCAAACTTTTTTTAGCATTCTTATACAAATGCTCAATATGAAAATTCCTCCTGAAGTAATCTACAAATTATTAAAATCTATTAAGAAATCAGCACGAACGTCAAACTCAAAAAGTAAACGTTCACATTTTTCAAATAATTTTATGTAAAGTTTTAATATATTACTATGCAAGTTAACTACAATTTTTTGTTTGATTGTGATAGACTGTTCAACATTTAGTATTATCTAGATTTGTAGTTTATAACATTTATAATTTGTAAAAATTGACAAATAAACAAGCCTAAATAAACATTTCTGTTTCTGTGTATTTTGAACAAATTTTAATATTAAATTTAATTACCTTATTACCAGTAGGGGTAAGTAGCATAGGCGTAATTCGAGGGTGGCAAGAAGGGGCAATTACCACCCCAGAATTGTTGAGTTCAATTTTTTTCCACCCTAGAATTTTGAATTAAAAGTCTTAATTAATTATTGTCTTAATTACAAATACCTAAATTTAAAAAATACAAGTCTGCAACAGGGAATTTGTTTAACTTTATCGATTCTCCATTAATCATGCTTAGTTTAACACAGAAAGATAGCATGTTGATTTGAAAACTTGGAGTAATAGATTTTACGTAATGAAATAAGGAACATTAAATACGTGAAGAGCGAGAATGAGCGATGTAGACGTCCGGAAGTAATAACTCTGTAATACGCAGACTGCATAGCGAGATTTGGAAACGGTGGCGGCCGCACCCGTGACACTGTTGTAGTCTTTTGTCTTTATAACTGGAAGGAAGAACGTTGTCGTGTCGTCTGCCTGTTGGTGTGCTCTCTAACCTCACGTATGATTACATGGACTGAGGCATGTTAAGTTTATTTCGTAGGTTTAACTTATTAGTCAGTTTCCCCAACTTCGTTTACATCAAACTAGGCCTAATGCAAAAAATTGAAAATCTTTATCCTGACTGGAGGTGAATAAACGGCCCTCAACATAACCTCAACTTCTAACTATTAGTTTTGTCAGTTAGGCCTATTGCTAAGTGTTTTATCACTCTTATTTATTCCATTTACAATTATATACAGGATGTTACGAAATTACTAGTCCAAACTTGGGGAATTCCCTATCGAATGGTATGACTGCCAAAACAATCGAATGAGAAATAGCAGCACGCCAGGACCCAAAATCTAAAAATTGTGAAAAATCCTATGCATTTCATATTAGATTTGTATGAATTTTAGCTTTCGGACACTGTGTTCTAGTAGCATTTTGCCTCCATTTGTGTTCTTTTTGCTATTTTTTCTGGCTCAGAAGAAATTACTAGTCCAAACTTGGGGAATTCCCTATCGAATGGTATGACTGCCAAAACAATCGAATGAGAAATAGCAGCACGCCAGGACCCAAAATCTAAAAATTGTGAAAAATCCTATGCATTTCATATTAGATTTGTATGAATTTTAGCTTTCGGACACTGTGTTCTAGTAGCATTTTGCCTCCATTTGTGTTCTTTTTGCTATTTTTTCTGGCTCAGAAGAACAAAAAAGGGCAGAGTTCGTTGCTGCCCTACTTTTGCTCAGGTCCAGCAAGCAAAAAGAAAGGTTAGAAGATGAACCGCCAGAAGGATTTGCGCCATGAACCAGAACCAGATGTAGAAGATGTATTAGGCTCGTCATCCGGTCAGTCAACCACAACTACAAAGGACAATACTCCTGCAGATGCCCACTCTAGTTCAACTGACCAATTGACAATTGGTCTAGTTAATAAGCGTGATACTGCTCATGGTTCAAGTTTGGCTAAGGCGTGCTTTAGGGAAGCCTCATTTCAACCACGAGAATGAAATTACCCTAAAACGGATGGTAGGAAATTTAGGCCAGAGTGATATAACATGTTTTCTTGGTTGGAATATAGTCCTGTAACCGATAAATCATTCTCTTTTGTCTGCCGTTCGTTTTACAACCCAGAAGAAAAAAATACTGCGGAAAATGTATTTACACGCAGTGGGTTTTCAAAATGGAAGAAAGCTGTAAAAGTATTTGAGAATCATGAAAAGAGTAACTCGCATCGAAGTGGTAACACTAAACTGAATTCACTAAAGGAAGCAGACAAAAGTGGCACTGTTATTGAAAAAGTAAATCAAAATTATTCAGAAGAAGTACAAGAAGAAGAAAATGTATTGTACTTAGAAGCTTTGTGTGAGTCGTTGATATTTCGTGGCAGGCAATCTATTGCGCTAAGAGGTCATGATGAATCTACAGATTCAAATAACATAGGAAACTTTTTGGAGATGCTGATGCTTTGTTCCAAAGATAATATACAGACCCGAATTTGAGGTGAACCACCCTAAATATCGATCAAGTCTACAAAGCCGTAACTTTTTTTGAATTATTTTTTTCTAAATTATTCAGATTCAAACGTCAGTTTGAAAATACTTACTTTTTCTATCTAAACTAGTTAAGAATTATTATTATTATTAGCACTTATTACTTTATCACATCGTCTGGGCATGCTCCTTATAATCTTGTCGATTAAGTCGCCGGGTAGAGCGTCCCACTCTTCCTGCAGAGCAATAGCCAAGTCGTTGACATTATTATGAGCATGAGGGCGACTTGAAATTCCTCTTTGAAGAGCGTCCCACACATGCTCTATGGGATTGAGGTCTGGACACAATGCAGGCCATACCATGGTCCCCTAAAGAATTGTTGACAATAACAGCACGGTGAGACAAATGCTGGACCCTCAGCCTGTGCATATGGCAGAACGATTGGTTCCAGTATCCGATTTAGATAATTTCGAGCATTCACCGTTGAGTTAATAAACACGACAAATTCAAAAGGAACGTGTTCTACAGTGCAATTCTAGCCATACCTCATTCTGCCGTCTCCACACGCGTTTACGATTACTGTCTGGAAGTAAGCAAAAACTTGGTTCATCTGTAAATAGACAGTTTGACAAGTCGACATCATTCCAGTGTTGGTGGTCACGGACAAATTGTAGACAATTTCTTTTATGTGCAGCAATCCAGTTTGGATGCCGAACGAGGCGTTTGGAGAATAAATTTGCCTCCTTAAGTCTATTTATTACAGTGGCATTGCAAACATTAACTCCTCTTGCTTCAAGCAAAATCTATTTTACCTGTGTGGAGTTTAAATGTCGGTTCTGCAGAACAGTTTTTCTCAAAGATCTGCCCATTGCAGAAGTTGTGCAACGCTGTAGCCGTGTGTGTAATTTGGTGTATTGTTTTTCAGATATCTTTTCTATGCCCGATTTAGGGAACACACCCAAACGTCTACTGACTTCTCTACGCGAGACACCTGACTCAATCAGTTCCTTCCTATAAGAACGTTTTCTAATCGAGGCATTTTAATTTAAGTAATAATTATTTTGCAGAGTAAGCGACAGACGTGTCAAACAATTGATCAAAAACGTCAAAGAATCTTGTCTAAGCCAACTTTACATTCTTTAAATTTTGTTTACCAAGTCGAAAATTACAAGTGTAAATGTAATTGTTTTTCAATTTATCTCTTGATCTACAATAGACCTAAAATTTAAAAACTGGCATAATGACGGCAAATGTAGTTGTTCAATAAGACCGAGACACTCCACTGAAAAAAGTTAAAAAAATCTGCTCACGTATAGCACCCTGTAGAGGCAGCGTGTGTAGAAAATATAAGTATTTTTAAACCGAATAATTTAGAAAAAAATTATTCAAAAATTGATAAAATCTATCAATAAATAGAAAAGTTATGGCTTTGTAAACTTGATCGATATTTAGGGTGGCTCACTTCAAATTCGGATCTGTGTAGTTCAATAAAAAAATTCTACATAGAGCATCGGAAAAATTTTGTGTATACTTCAGCGACTTTCCAGAATGAGCTACTGTCCATTATTGGGGAACAAATTAAATTGCACAGTGCCAAATAGGCAAACGTTTTTGGAATTAGAGCTGATGAGACTCAAGACATAGCAAAGCACGAACAAGTAGCTATTGTCTTGAGGCATGTTAATGATAAGTTAAAAGTTCCTGAGTCATTTGTAAGGTTTTACCGTGCTAAGAGAACTGACGGCGAAACACTGGCAAATGAACCCTACGGCAATGCACATGCACTGTAATGCACATATATTGAACTTGTGCATTGTAAGCTGTTGCACAAGCGTGACTTCAATAAGAAACACGTTGTTTGTACTTCAAAAGCTTTACAACTTCATTTGAGTGTTTTTGAAAACACTCAAGAAAGTGTAAAAAGCTTTAGTGGTGGAACATCAACATTGAAGTCTGTGAGTGATACCAGATGGGCTTGCCGTGTCAAAGCAGTGCGTTCTTTATTAGAAAATGTTGCTGCCAATCTTACGACTCTACGAGAGATTTCTGACACACACCGGTGGATAAGCCAATGCGTTGTTGAAAAATATGGAGGATTTGAATTTTGTATTTGAGCCAGGGGAGTTCTAGTACAATGTGACATACTGTCAAAAACCTTTCAGTCAAGCAGTGTGACCTATGAAGTTGTGAAATCTGTAAAAAATAGCACACTCGAAGTATTGCAATCCTTCAAAACAGATGTTTTTCATAAAGTTGTTCAATCACTTCACAGAAATCGCTGACAATTGCGGATTCATAGCTGCCAAGAGAGGGAAAAATTCCCACAACATTTGGGGGAGAGAGTAAAGCTCCATTTGAATCAGTACAACAGTACTACAAAGTTTCAATCCTCTGGCCTGTTATTGAGATCCTAAACGAGGAAATGGATGATGTAGACACAGCCAGTGTACAATATGTGTATCTTGTGTCTGAACTGAGATGTTTTTACAAAATGAAAGAATCAAGAAACAACTATTCAACAACGAGCTGACGTTTTTGTACATAAATCTTTTTTATATGTTTTTTGAACTTTTTCGTTTGATTTTTACGATTTCAATGAACTCGGTATCCTGTGAGATGTCTTTTTCGTCCTTACGGCAGTTAAAAATATACACCAGAAACACGAATGGCCAGGAGAGGATGTCCTCTTTCTCCAAGCCCCCCTTTCACCAGAAAAAGAGAATAATAAATTATTATTATTTTACAAAGGCATTCCACCCCAACCGAAGTAGTGACCAAGAAGTAATCTCAGGCGTATCCACTCAGAGTACGTACCTCGAGGGGTGTCCAAAGATTACTGAATAGCGTTATTTGGTAAATGGTGGTCTTGACCCCAATTAGTAAGTAATTCTATAAAGCGATCTACAACCTTGCCCTCTTCCAGTGAATATTTACTAAACATTCACCTTATATATACTCGGAGTCTGTACCTTGAGGGGTATAAATAGAATAGCCAGTGTAATTATTTGAAACGGCGGGTACGTTCCCGAATGGCAAATAAATACACGCCGATGAATTATTCGTATCACCTAATAAAAATCCTAAACCAACACCTTACAGTTCTACAACTTACATATTTATATCTACTGGTCCTCTCTCCCTGTCACGTTTCACCCGTTCTCCACCATCCAGCCTACCGCCGAAAAACTTGGGTTGATCCCGACACCACCTCGGTCCTACCACCAAACCACCAGGTCATCTGGTCGTTAAATTCAACAAATCAGGTTGCATTGCCACTTAATTTTCGTATGTCACCGTAATTCATCTTTTCATTTAATGAAACCCAAATTATCCTGTATAATTAATTCAACCTTCCCTTCGTTAAATTCCATTCTTGTATTAATTATCTTTTCAAATTTAACGTGTATACTTTATTACACCATCCCATATTATTACTACGCTTATTCACATTACACCAATTCAATTGAAATAACGTACAATATACTAACCAACAAAATGATTTGTTTACGTACAAAATTCCTTATGCTTTGACATTTTATGTCGTGAAATAACCCGGTTTTCTATACCATCTGTGGCATAATGGACGATAACCTTTTACATTTCTTAATTACTAAATCCCGTGTGTGTATATATATATATATATATATATATATATATATATATATATATATATATAATTACTCAATTCTCTATTAGGTAACGATATTAAAAACAATAACCTGCTTACCTGATTCAAAATTGTACCGAACTTATTGAAAACAGAGATCCGCTGCCCATCTCGATAACACTTTCACTATAAATTACAAAACAGTAATTACTTGTTAATTATGACACATTTAGATACGTACCAGTGCCGGCTCGCAAGTTATGAAAGAAGGTGGGCACAATCAGTTTGAACATATTATGTAACGACGAAAATACTTTACACCTGCTCGGTGACTAGCGCTCACCTGGCTGATGGTGCTATATACGTTTTAATTTGAGAAGGGAAAATTGTGAAAATAGTCGTTCACTTTCAGTATTGTGAAGCGAAGAACATCAACCACGTGTATTCGTTTCTTGTTTTATTTTTTATGTAAAAAGAATTATTTTTTAAACATTCCAGCAATAATAATATTGACACATTTTTATACATGTTATTTCAATTTTTACGGATTGCACGTAGACATATACTTTTGTGCTAGAGAGAGACAGTGATCTTATTTTCAAAACACTCCTTAAGGTACCGTTTGGTAACATTTGTTTCAATAGTGAAGATTAGTTTTTTCCATTTACTTCACTTATAACAAACAATAATTAAGTCCGTAAATTAATTAATTATGCACCGTTGAATATTGATAAGAGTAAAATTAAAAAATAGCCGTTAATTGTAAATAGAGATTTTTCTTTATTTCAAAATTAAAACTTATCAAGTACTATAAATAGTTACACTGTTAACATAAATGCAAGTTTTCTTTTTGTTATTCCGAAATTAAAGCTTGATAAGTAGTAATTCAGTTTATATTTAAACGCAAATGTTAAATTAAATGGAATTTACATTCAAAACCTTTTATATTAATATTAAAGAATGATAAGAAACCAAAGCATTCAAATGTACTTTAAAATCCGATCGATCTAATTAAGAGAGTTTTAAATTAATGTATACAAGTAATAATTAACACCGTCCTTATAAATTAGTCAATTTATTTAGTGAAAATTGCATTGTTAAATAACAGTTTCGATATAAATAATTAAAGTTAAACTTGAAATACTTTCTATGAATTCCAACTACAATTAAAAGAATGTATCTAATCTTTTTACTATTGTATGACATTTTGTGTATTTAAATAACGCGAACACCAACAGATGTGTCAAAAAGTAATCAGCTTCTGGAATTGCGTGATTTCGAGTTGATATAAGTGTTATTAACTACTAATTAAATCATTAGATAGAATAAGTATTTTTTGTTAATGGAAACTGGCCGAATTTTATATCAACCGTTCTGTTACTTCATAAAGAATAATTTTAGTACGACGAAAGAAATGTTAATTGAGTAGTTCATTTAATAACAATTAAAACGGTGTCGCCTCATCGTTAAAATTATGGAATTTCCAGCCGTTCTCCACTTTTAAATGTCGTACTCTATATAGGTAAGTGCTTTTACCAAAATGATTATCTTTTCGATCTCACTACGTTACGTATAGACGAAGCTAAAGTTTACTGATGAGTGTGAGGTAGAGAGCGGTTTAATAGTTGATCGATCTAATTAAACTTAATAAAGACTCGCTCGGTAATTAAGTTCGAAACCTAGTTAATTTGTTTCAATAAGTAGCAAGGAAATTACTTTGCTACCGAACACCGTTTTGATTAAACCGTAATCAGTGAAATTTAAATAAATTCACAATCGCCCGTATAGGCGCGGATGGCTAACATAACCGTACTCACCCGAATTATACTCGGAATAGGTACACTTCATATCGTTCCCCGGAACATAGTTTTGAGCGTTAGCATTGCATGTGCCTGATCTGCGGAAGGAAACTTTGATACCATCGTTATAAAAAAATGTAAAAATAATAAAATAAAATAATGCACTGAATTAGATGCGAATTTCTTTCTGTTTATCTTGGTGGTTGGGTCTGCACGTGCCCTTGTGCCCTTTTGTACCAGCCGCCAATGGTACCGACTTACAAACAGGTGTTGATAACCAGTATGTTTCAGTAAACGATATACACCTATCCAGCCCGGATTCATAGCCGAAGAGGAAAATTGTCCTTAAATCCAGGCCGTCTTAATTAATCTAAGTTACCAGAATACTATTAATTCGGTTTAAGAGAATTGTTTTTTATTTTTTATTGTTGTGATGTTAAAGTTACTCTGAAGGATTTATTCAATTGCACTGTATGAATAGCATCAGTACTTATTTAGATATGGACATGTTTTGTCAACGTCAAAAAAATACGTAAAACCTCGTGCTTGTAATGGTGTCCAGTACGAAACTGAAATTATTTTGTAACCCTAAAAAATACAGAAAACAATGGCATAGAGCAGTTATGCAGCACATCTAATTCATTTACGTAATAAAAGTTGCATTACCTTGGAGATAATCACAAGAGTTCATCATTTGCGCTTTTGTTCGACATTACCCGAAGTGTTCGATGAATCCTCGTTGGACGCCAATTAATTATGTTTTATCCAATTTTTTGATACGACGCTTAATTTGGCGACAAAAGAAGTCCTTAGCATAAATTTAACTGTTTGTTCAAATTTTTTCAATATCTGAGAATCGATCAACTTTATACGAACGTATGTAAACATGTTTTTGGAATATACTTTAATTTTGCGTAAATTTTCTTAATAAAGTTTCTTAATACAAAGCCAAATAAGAATAAGAAAATGCTTAAACCGTATTATCAATATTTTTATAAAGGCGGACGGGTTTGGAATTTTTTCAAGTTAACATTTAGTTGTCTATTAACCTCTATCTAACATGAAAGCTTAAACGTCTATCTGATATTGTTTTTAAATGTTGCTATTGTCGTTATGAACGTATTACAAAAAGGTTGCATAATATTATCTTAAAAAAATATTATTAAAGTTATTTCATTCACACCAGATATTTTATAGAAGAGAACGGCTTTGAAACTTTTTCTTCAAAGTAGCATCTAAATGTCTATTGACCTCTATCTGATATGAAGGTTTAAACGTCAATCTAACATAAATTATTTTTGCTGTTTTTACAATATTGCCAATTTTCATTATGAACGTATTACGAAAGCGGTTACATAATAGTAAGGTATACTGTGATAATAGACTAAAAGATAATGACAATATTTTATAAACCATAGACATATTTCTGCCCTTTCGAAAGTACTAGTTTCGATGTGAATTACGTAAAATAAAATAACGTATAATTTTGCAAATGAACGAGAGGTTTAAGTAATTGATAAATTTTAGTCAAAGAGAATTTCAATTATTTTATGCAACTTATAAAATTATTGGAAGATAATTTGCGCATGTGTGACAAGTTTTTAACTTGTAAATGTACTAAACTAGTCGCAGAGATTTGTCAACTTTTTTTTTGTTTATCTATTGATTACAGCTTAAATAATTATTAAAAACGATGTTTTTTCTTTGTTTCAAATAACCTATAAAAATACTTGCCGTAAATAAGGGCGGATAGATTTCTAATCTTGGACTTGTGCAAAAAAACGTCTTGTGAAGTGAGATTTTTACAGAAATAGCACCCTTTAGCATCGGTACCCTGGTTAACAAACATCTATTAAAATTACTTTAAAACAAACGTCCAAACACACAGTCAATTTCCGTAATGAATAAAAGCTTTTATCTCCGGATAAGATTTAAAAGTAAATCACTCAAACCTTTAAACATTTCGCAAAATTACTGTTTTCTTTTGCTGCTACAAAAGCGCTTTCGAGAGCTCAAGATTGGCGGCACATGCCCTTTTACTTAAATACGGGTATTTAATTATAACTTAAAAAGAAATAATCACAAACCATACGAACACGACGTCACCAGCATTTAACATTGAACAAAAAAATTAGATATCTTAAGATATACGCAAATAAATGAACATGTAACTTTTAGAAATATTATAAACTGATAACGCGTAATTTATAATATTTAATAAAAACAAATAAGCTCAGAAATTGTCTTTAAACCCAGAATAACAAGCACTTGAATACTTTCAGAATACCAAAGTAGAAACAGTGAAGGGATGCTCCGGGTCTCAGACTCGTTTCTCCGGTCGGCACGATAGCTGGTCGCTTTCTACTAATTACATTCCTCACAGCACCCAAAATTCTACTGCATTAAACGGCTTCTACATGTAAATTGATTAAAAATATCCGAAATTTAGTGCAATAAAATTATTTATAATAGCTTGTTTAGTCATATGTGATAAAGTTTACGGTTAGGTTGACAACTAAACTTGTGCGGTAATTTTTACTCTACTTCCCATTGTAGTATAGTAAATATAATTCTCCATGTCTTCTTTCAGCTAAAAAAACATCAAATCATGAGAATTATTTAAATTACATTATAACAACGGAATAACCACTATTATATACACTTTTGAAATTTCAATTTCGTATAGTACATAACCTAGCGCGTAATTAAAATATAAAATACTATGCTATGATTTTTAAAAGCTATCATTCTGGAGTTTAGTTAAAAAAATTTATTATCGAATTCTATTTATTCAATTTATACGTTTACATAAATAATTATTAATTACTATATTATTATAAAAGCACGATAACCTTTAAGGTTTGACATTTTTGATATATTTATTAATATATTGACGATAATAACAAGATTTAATCGATTAAAAGTCAAAACACTGTATCATCTGTATGCTACGATGAGTAAAAATAAACATTGTGACGTCACACGCACTCTAGTTTGTTCGGGAACTTTCGGCGTGTTTCCGGTACTGGGTCAAAAATGTATTTTTAATGTAATTAGAATTAGAGCGAAAAAAAAATTAACCATAGTTTTGTTATAAAACGATCTTTCCATTTGTTACAAAAGAAATTTTTTCCACGTCAAAAAATGACAAGGGTTGCGCATTGCGAAATGCCACTTTTTTTTATTTTCCTTCATTACCATAACATGCGCGAAATAGTGTGCGAAATACATATTTCGCGCACTGCATGTAAACTCTACGAGATTATTGTATTTTAGCTTTTGTGTTCCTCAATCAAGCAAAAATCCAAGAAAAGAATTATTTTTAAATGTTTAACAATAATTAACACCTTTTTCAAAGTATGACAAAATTTTACACTACCTTATTCTATTTATGATTTACAATGTTAATATTAATGGTACAGCCAGTACACGACCCAATATTTATTCGTAAACCAGATAAGTCAGATTCAGCACGTGAAATTGGAGTTTTGGGGTTGGAAAACTATTCTTTTTTTGACGTGGAGGCAATTGCCGTAGAGGTGATAGCACTTGATCCTGAAATTTTGTAGTCCAAAATTTTATTTGATACTTGAATTTTATTATTGATAGAATCTTCCACGTATCCTTCGGCCACGGTCGAAGATTTCTATCCCCCGTGTTGCTTCAAACTACATATATCGCCCCCCGCATTAGCTAGAAGTGTAGCTGTTGTTCTCCGAAAAGTGACCAGTGTAGGCATCAAAATTTGGTAATTTTATGTATTTTACTATTAAGCCTTTCTAATACAATTTATTCCGACAACTTGGTTTTTATACTTAAAAAACAATCGGCGACTGGTAGCATAACTCGGACGAAGAGCAGCATATTTTCGGTAAATGTCAATGTAATCTAAATTTGATACTGTAAAAATTTGTTGTATATTCGTTTTTGTGTCGGGTACTTTAACAACCAACTGACAACTTTTTCAAATATGGAACCAACTTGGCAAATTTCTTAAAATCCACGTTTTCTTTAACATTAAGTGTTGATTTCGACATAGAATATATTGCCCATAACGTGGAAGACTTCACCTTCTTAGACTTCCCTGCAAAATATGCCAACAGCACATTTTTAAATTGCTTATATGCATTTTCATACTGCCGCCTGTTTTTCTCCGGTAAAAGATTTGAAATTACCGAATTGGCTGCATCTATCAAATTAGGTGGGGTACTACTTAGTTTATCGTTGCTAGAAATTTCCATTAATTTATAGTTAAAAATATCAGGTACTGGAAAACTGGCGCGAGCAAAATGTCACTTTCAATATTGTTGTCAACTGCCATTTTATTTCCATAGTGACAGTGATTACTTTATTTGAAAAAACATTTTAAGCCAGTTCCATAATATTTTTTTGTATTAAACTAAGCATGTTACTAAACTTATTTTAAAACAGTTTTAAGGGATATACATATTTCGATGGTTGTAGAAAAAAATTTATTTGCAACACGTGCGCGAACTGCTTTGGTGATCTCGATCACCAAAGTAGCATTTCCCGCACTGTACAAAAATAACTATTTTTCAAAAACCCAATTGTGAATTTACAGATTCTAAAAGAGGGTTTTTTAACATTTACAGTTAACTGTGAATGTATAGTTGCAGCTTTAATTTTACATATATAACTGTGAATAATAAAATTCACAATAACTAACCGAAAATTGCTAACAGTGCGCGTATACCATAGCATTAATTATACAATTAATGACCCTAGTATACAAATTTTTAAAGCACCCTGTATATCCATCATTTTCAAGTTTTAATTCTTTAGTCAATTAATTATTAAGAGGCTTTAAACTTAAGAAGAGAAGTATTTCATGTGCTAACTAATTAAATAAAATAAAAAAATACTAATTAGTGAATTTAATTATTAATAAAAATCACTACGTTTAGGGATATTTAAGTTTTTAATAATTTTTTAACCTTATATTTAGAAACAAGAATTTTTCTAAAATTCAAATGGATTCATTACCTTCAGGTCTATCAAACACTCAAAAAGATGAACTTATGGATCAAGTTAAACAACAAATTGCCGTTGCAAATGCTCAAGAATTATTAACGGTAATTTTACCACATGACATAACCCCTTAACTATGTATTTACTTTTAGAAAATGACTGAAAAATGTTTTAAAAAATGTATAATAAGACCAGGTACTTCTTTAGATAATTCCGAACAGGTTTGTTAACATCGATATTGAATAAATACTTGAGTTTTGTGTTCATTTTAGAAATGTATTGCAATGTGCATGGATAGATATATGGACTCATGGAATCTAGTGTCACGAACTTATGGTGTTAGAATACAAAAAGAACGAAACCGAATGCCTTAATGTTAAACACGTTTTAGTGTTATTAGTTTTTTGTACATAATAAAACCTGTGGGCAAATTCTATTATAATGCTATCAGTTTTTTAAGTTTTATTGTCGATAAACCAGTTAAGTACAATGAAATAAATAAAAGAATAAGTACATGGCTCGGAATGTGTGGTTATTAACTAAAAATAAAAAAATACTGCAATCACTTTAAAGATTTAGAATTCTCAGTTACATCAGCTTCAGTGCTTTGTTTGGATGTAGAACTCTTAGCTGCCTGATCATCTACATACGTTCTATTCAAATTGGCTTCACTATCTGACATAAAATCTTCTTCATAACCGTCTAAGTCGACATCAAACATGTGGTCGATTTCTCTGAGATTTTGATTTGGTTTGAACTCCTTACTATAAAGGGACGGAAGTAAAACAGTATCATTTCGAGACTTGCCTAACTGCAATGGTGGAAGATCTGCTAATGAGCTTAAACTACTTTTATTTTTAAGTTTATCTGTTTTTTGCGGTGATTTCAGTTTGTCACTATCACGTTTTGCATCTTTCAGAATTGGGGAGGAGAACTCCTCCTGACTCTCTGTAGATATGTCATCTTTATTAACTAAATTAATAGTAGGCGTGCTTAAATTAAACGTTTCATTTAAAGGTGCTTCATTGCTATTCAGATCATCTGAATTTATAGTATCGGTTGATTCTTGTGTAGTGCAGTCATTTTGAATATTATTCAGATTAATATCAATAACCTTATTTTTTAATTGAGCAATTTCAATGAGCTGTTCTAGTAGAGGTAGATTTGAGTTTTCTTTAAGCTGCGAAATTCCTAATTCGTCAATAATTTGTGAACGGTTTAAATACTGATAGCCATTTCCTAAATACGATTCAGGTTCAAAAACTGATATAGTAAAATCTAAATCAAAATATTCTAGAAATTCTCTAACTAAGCAAAACATAGCTCGTCCGACTTTTGATTCAAGTCGTGTTTTGATTTTTTTGTTTTGTAGTGGCTCTTTTTGTTGTAATTCCTCATTTTCATCGAGGGCTAAAAATATGCTGGCACGAAGTTGAGCCTGTAACAGGTATATGAAAATATTATAGTTTTATACCAAATATTTACCCTTATTTTTGGTAAACAACCATTCAATTCTAAAGTTTGAGCAACTAAGTCTCTTAATTCGACATCTTCTTCGACGGACATCTTTGCAACATTAAGATTAATACTGATTATTATATTTTTAAAACTTGTTTATGTATTATTTCTTAATAATAAAATTTTTGAAATTGTAAACTTAAAAATAACCTTAAAGTAAATCAGTGATTCCCAAACAAAATATAAACCTGCACACACATAAATGTATCATAGGCGTATCAAGACTTTTCTGTGGAGGGTAAAGGCACAACAATTAAGTATGGCGTTTGGGTCAACGTTTTAAACTTTGGAAGTGTTAATGAATTAATTTCGCTTTTTTTTTTAATTTTCCCTTTGCGTATGTAAAATATTAGTAACTAATCCACTACACCAGTACCAATTTGGTTATAGAGCAGGACTGTCACAGAGTCAGTACCGCATGACCTCATAAGAAGTGTTGAGAATACCTTACAGAGCAAAGAGATCCTTCTAGGGACATTCTTGGACATAGAAGGAGACTTTAATAATACGTCATTTAACGCCATTACCTCGGGCTTGAGAAACCGGGGCCTAGAGGAGACCTGCTGCAGGTAGATAGACTACATGCTGAGGGAGACCTTGACGGCCCGGGTGGCAGGCGGACGTTTGCAAGAGGGATTCTATCCCCCCTGTTATGAAGCATCGTCATGGACGGGCTCTGAGAGAACTCAACATCGAAGGACATATATCTCTAGCCTATGCAGATGACCTGATCATCTTAGCAGAAGGGAAATTTGTAAATGTAGTAAGGGAGCGTATGCAAACCGCCCTGAATGTAAGGCTTAGGTGGTCACAAAATGCCTAAAAGTCAGTTTTCAAAAAACCACAATAGTACCATTTACGCACAAAATAAAAATAAAGAACCTCGGTTTTCTTCTTGGCGGCAAACATCAACTTGTCGGTGGAAGCAAAATACTTGGGAATCGTTATCGACTCCAAGCTTACCTGGAACCAACACATTGATAAAGTCATCAGAAATGCGTAAATCACACTCGCTGTGATAACACGCACCTATGATAAAACATGGAGACTGAAACCAAGTATGGTATACTGGCTATACACTAGAGTATTCAGACCAGCAATAACATACGCGGTACTGGTATGGTGGCCAAAAGCCGGCCAGGAAACAAAACTAAAACTGTGCAAGGTACAGACACACGTCTGTTTAGGAATTACGGGGGCAATGAGACCAACGCCTACCGCCGCAATTGAATCTCTGCTGAGCCTTTATCCTTTTCAATTCATTGTTTATGGAGAAGCAAGGATGGCACCTCACAGAATTCAAAACTTACGGAGCAAGCCTGAATGGCTGCAGTGTCCTCAGAACAACAATAGTAGACAGAAACTGACAGGAAGGAAAAAGAATGTAAAATGTTTTATAATTAGGTAAATACAAAAGTATAATGGTGAATATATCAAGAACTATTGGTAAATATAGTTTATCTGAGAAGTTCTTTAAAAGTGATATCTAAAAGTAAAAGGGCAGCAAATCATGCATTAAAAAATGTATAGTGCAATTTTTTTAATGCTATTGGTTTCGGGGTCTTGAATTCTATTCCATTAGTACTTTAACCAGAAACTATAATCCTTTGAAACCCTTTTGAAGTGTTCTAGTTCCGGCTTCTGTTATAGCCCATTTGGACGTATAGGTTTGGGCTTTAAATTCGGTTTTTCCTCCGTCTAATTTAAAAATAATGGTTTCTGTAGTAGAATTGTTTGGGTTGCATAAAGGTTTCCAGAGATCATCAGTATTTATTTGTAAACCTGAAATTTTCAAAATGAAGTAGTGAAACTTTTGTTTATGCAGTAACAGTATTAATTCAATCAAGTAATACTTTGTACACATGGGCCACACAAATTATTTCTGTATCAAGCTAATAAAGTAATTAACGTTTTATGTGGAAGGTATTGTGATCAGGTTTGAAACAAAGAGTTCGACCTCGATTTTTTCGCTTTACGTCTCGAAACATATCTTTCACACCAACTTGTGCCTAATGTCTGAATGTGTGTGATGTTCATAAGAATAACATTACAGCTATACTGCTGAATGGATTTGAATGAACCTTTATATTTTGGATCGGGTTGGTACTCGCGGACTTAATAAGCTTTTGAGTAAAACCGACTCACGCATGCGCACAGTTTACTTCAGTAAAAAAATTGTTTATTTTTTCAAGAAATGAATACATATTTGTCGCGAAAATGTTTAAAATAAAATTTATAGAACAAAAAAACTACTTAAAACTCAATTCCTTCACTTTTCTCATAAATCGTATATGAACTGAGATAATTGTAAAAAAAGCTTATTTTGTGTTACTACGACGTCAAAAGTTAAATCTTGATAAAAAAAAACACCCTGTATGTCTGCAACCACTATTTGAGATGAGTCCCATAGTATTCTCACGAATAAAATTTCTGCCAAAAATAAGGCTACAGGCACCAGCGATAGTGCACCATTTTCTAAAGGGGTCGACTTTGGTGGGTCGACAAATTTCTTCCAAAACTCGAGACAGCCTTTTCAAGGATATTCACGTCTTGCATGCAATAATGCACTATTTCGTTTTTCAGATTAAAACGAGTGCCCTTAGCAATTTCGTTATTGTACCACTTTATAAAGTCCGCGCGAACATCGAAAGATATTTTTCAAAAGTACATGGCTGGTAAAAAGCCGTCATAATCTTGGTTTTGCACTGTGTTGAATAGGTGTGGGAAGTGGCCTTTTGAGCCAGGGAAATTAAAGGTTTTAGGGAGTTTTGATAGGGCCATGGGTAGGAAGTTTAAGCTGTCTATGAATTTTATGTGGTTATCGTAGGTGAGAGATATGATTTTAGGACCGTTAGATATGATTTTAGGATTTCATGCAGAGGGATTGTTTAGGATTTCATTAATGATGAATTGGCAGTCATGAGATATGGAATTGTGGGCTAGAGCTATAATGGTTACTCGTTTCTTTCCGAGCGATGGAATGTAGGAAAAGAGTTCGGATACAGGTGAGGCAGAGAACATGTGTTGGCGTTGCCTGCGATGCTGGCAAACCTGCTCAATATCGAGATCGCTACTAATACAACGGTTACAGACATGCTGTGCAACGCACAGCGTAGGGGTGTGGTTGAAGGTGTTAGTATGTGCATCTTGGCGGCACTCGAAACCGTAAAAGACAAAAATGACGTCTTCGCTAGTCCGTCGTGCTCTTGGGCATGTAGCAAAAATGGGTTTTTCGGATTTTCAGGTGATACAATGTGTAAAACCGTATTTATGAGGCATCTTAGACTTCCATGTGCTCACTAGACAAGTTCGACAACGTTGGAGTTTGTTGCAAAGACCGCTAAGTTTATGGTTCTGTAGACAATGGTTTACGCTAAAATCCCTATTACACTCATCGCAAACGATAGTGTCAGCAGACTAGCAAGGGGGACTGTTATGACAACAAGGGGAGATATAAGGATAATAATTCTTATGGCGTTCGCTGCGATCGATTCTAAACCGGCAGAATTCGCAAAAATACTTAGTTGCAAAGGCGCCGTTTAAACTAGTAATTACATTATAACGTTCATCTTCAAAAATTAACTTTAATACTTTGCGGTCGGGACTTCTTGGCCCTTAAAAATACACTGTTTTACCTGGCCTGTCGTTATACACAACTATGGTGTAATTAATTAAATAATTTTGAAACTGTTGAATGTGTTCAACACTGCCACCATTATTTAAATCTACATTAGCGGCAGCACATAACTCCTGCGTCCTCTGATCTAAAATAGGTCGATCTTTTTTTAAGGGATGCCAATTGAGGATCGCCCTCCGCTGTAGCTATGGCCACCGCTAATGCCCGTCCTAAACATAAATTATCGCTATTGTTGATACTTATACTACCTTTTTCATGTGCGCAAAACTTTACAAAATTAACGCCCGTCAATCTGTGTCGTGATGATCCATAATCCACAGGTAAAACAACGCCGTCTACTTGCAAATTCAACGTATGGTTATTAAATAAACTTACAATACTCGGTAAGATATTGTCTAGTGTCACCATCAGAGTGGAGATCAGTTGATCTGCACGGCGGAATGAAAATCCTAAGGGTTTGCCCGAAAAATTGGAGTTAGTCAGCACCATACCAACCAGGTCCGCTGGATTAAACTATGCACACACTCTTGATATAAATGCATCTAACGAGTTTTGTAACGAAAATGTAATTTTAGTAAAGATATCTTAGTACAAAAGAAATTTATTACTGCTTGCCTTAAGCCATATAACTGGTGCGTAAGCGGCATCAGCAGCTTTAAATTTAAACACAACCCTCTTCGCCGTTGTATTTAACTTCCTAATAAACTTTTCCCCGTAAACACCGGTTTAAAATATTGATTATCCTCTAAGGGCGATGAGTTAATTCTACAATCACCACCACCATATAAGGCCTCTGCGGTTACTGCATATACACCCTGTAATTAAAAATACAGATTAAGATGCGAAAAATATAAGTATCATCTTTAAATACTAGTACTTAACTTCAAAAACGTATTGTTTTGTACTTACGGCTTCACGTGTAGACGACGTTCAAATATGGACGGCACCAACACCATCAGCGGTTGAAGATGTTGACAGTTTCTAAAAACAATACATCGATTACTAACTTAAAATTACAATAATATTTACAATGTGAGTGTGTACAGCAATCAATACTGTTTTTGTATTTATAAAAAGTATTCTACTTACTACGTTACATCCAGTGTTTTTAAACGATGATCATACACCACCACCGCTAACACGGCCTTGCACTTTAGCTAATATCAAGAATGATAAAGAAATATCAACAACAAACTAAAAAACTGAAATGTTACTTACCACAGCCATTAATTCTAAAACACTCCATGTCATCCTCTGGTATAGTTTCACCACCAACAATGTGATAGCACATTTGTACAATCCCGTTTTCAGACATCGATGCACTCTTAAAAATATTTAAAGGTGATGAGATTATTGAGCTTGACATCATAGCATAGTTTTTAACAGACAACGTATGAACTATAAATTAAATCAGAGCGTGATTTATCGACTTTTATAAGCGTAATCTAATTATTCTGGGTTTTTACTTGAACAAGTTTAAACAAGAAAAACAAGTTACGCAAACCAGGTCAACACCGCAACCACATTTTTAAGGTCCTTTCACCTTTCACATAATTTCCTAATTAAACGACTTTCTAGAGATTTTTTTATAGATAACACGCCATTATGAGTTGATCAAACTGGAAGTTATATCAAAGCAGTATTTTTTGAATTGAATTTTTAAAAACATTACTTTTATTAGTAAGATTTTGATGGAGACTGTTTTCAAATCAACATCTTAAACTTTCATCAAATGTTTGCATCTAGAGAATATTGAAATAGTGAAACAGTGAAACAGTGACAGCTAGAACGATTTAAGGATGTTGCTATGCGTATATTTCTCGGGGATAGGGGTTGTAATACATTTAAAAATGGTATCATTGTTAAACTTTAAAACATTCAGATAGAGTAATCCGACCATTCTCGTTTTATACGTTTTAACATGGCTTTTATCAGTATTGCTTGTATTTACATGTATCACATCGAAAATATTCACTTTCAAATTAATGATCAGGAAAAGCAAAAAGTAGGGCAAATAAAAATGTAGTTATCAAAGCTATCAACCAAACCAATCAACAAAAATATTCGGTTTCAAATTAACGATTATACAGAGTGATCAATCTCAAGTGTATACCACGTGATCAAAATATTTAAGTTGGTACCACTGATAGGTTGGTAGAAGTTGTATTGCTCTAGCTACTCTAGAGCATGGTTCGAGTAAAAACTACGATCAGTTTCAAATCTGTATGAAGGTCATTAACTTATACATATTATAAAATATTATCTTAATTTAAATAATGACTATTTTGTATTTGATTAGACTGCATCCCTATAAAATACAATAAAATAAATAAAATATTATTTAATGATTGGATTAAATCATTACAAAATAATGAATCTTAAGTATTTAAATGTTATAATTTCATTATATGGCAAAAAAAAAAATTCTTGCGATGTGTTGCATAATTACATTAGACTTATTTGTATTCATTACTTGAAGCGTGTTTTTGAAGATGGACATTAAAGTTATAATTAGATCGAATTTTATAAAATCCTGTGTAGTGTCTCAATCAACTTCATAGACAGATTTTTAATTGCAATTCAATTTTAAACATAGAAATAAATTTATGATGTTGATATGAAACCACCTTTTATCAAAGCATCTTGATTATAGAGGCAAGATTAAAATTCATCCTTAAGATATTGATTTGATAATATTTAAATGAAAACATAAACATAGTTTTGATATTAAGAAACACCTGGCTCGCACATAGCTTTAAGATGTACGGTCTCGCCTCAGTTTTAGTTTCTAGTTTAAAAAAATACCGTTCAGCAGCCATGTGACCATCCTTGCTTCCATTCCCGTTCCTTGATGCGTGCCTGATACATGAGATGCGTTTTATGTAATCTTAAAATTAGTATTACTTATAATAAAATTATTAAAAGTCTCTTTATATTTTTATTACTGATAATAACCTAGATGTTTTGATAGAAGTCGATTTTCAGTAATTATGGATCTAATGACCCTGATTACGGGGTGACGACCATAAATACGTCATCAAGAATTAAAAATAGCGCCTGAAAAGTAGCCAGCAACTAAGATACATTAAACGTGTCTGCGGTTGCCTGTCCTTCAGGGGCTGAAATTAAAAACTACACAGACTCACGTGCGGAGACTACGGCCCTATTCTGGGGCTATTCTACTGCCCTGCTAGATCTAAAAAGAATTTTAAGTACATTTGTAGTTATTAAAATTCAATTCGAAAAAACTGTTTTATCGGCACGTAAAGTGCCATTTTGGTCTTTACTACGGCAAAATGTCATTAAGGAAAGTTGTTGGGAATATGAAATTATGACAAATCCACGGTGATTTTTCATAAGTAACCCAATGTGAAGATTTTCTTTCGTGATGAAATGTGCGTCTTTCCTTTCTTGCCTTCAGTTGGTAGTACTCTGTAGTATTTGGGAAACATCAAAACGTGAAAATCAGTGTTTCGGGAAGAATACACGTAACTTCAGGAAATGATAGATCATTTTAACACAAACCCTTTATATGAACGTAAGCCCAACTGTGCTTCGTTTTCGAAATACAGGGTGTCAAAATTATTAACCTGCCTAAGCAGTTTGTAATAGATACCTAAAAATTTATCTGAAAAACATCAAAGTTTCGTATTTTGATAAAAAGTCTAATTTACTCCATTGGCGTAGAGATTAGTGATTACACTGCCCCTTGCATTCCTCGCCACTGTACATAATAAAAACTTATTAATAAGCTAAAACAAATATATGTTGTATCCCTATTTATTACACCAAGAATAAGAAAAACACCTTTTTTCGTTTTCAAAAATCAACTTTTTTTTGAAACTTTGACACACTGTATCTAGAAATCGAAGCACTATTGGACTTACGTTTATATGAAAGTTTTGTGTTAAAATGATTAGATCTATCATTTCCTGTGAAATACGGGGGTTCCTCACGAATCACCCTGTATATTTTTATGTTCCAAATGCAAAAATTACCCCTACTTATCTGGGTAATAACGCAGCACAGTACCGCTAATGACCCATATGGTAAAGTAACAAATAGCAATGAATTTTAAGTTATAAAACAATATTTTATAACTTAAATACTTTATTTTCGAAAAATCACTTGACAATTAACAGAACCTAACTAATTAGACTAACGTTTGGCTTAATTGTCGACAAAAAGGAAAAATACTAAGTCAATCCTTAATTCACGGCCAAATTGCCAAAGGATACACCGAAGGCTAAAAACGACAGTTGCCGTTTTGTTTCATCGTGTAATGTGGGGTCCAGTAAAATCATCTTAATGTCTGTCTTCTTAATAAGAGATCTAAGTTAAGTGGCAAAACAAAATGCTTTTCTAATTTTTCACTTTTTCTAAAAAAATGATATTTCGGATTCTTCATTTTCGTGTATATTTTTCCCACATAATAAATTTTTCGTTCTTTAGTATTAAATTCCACCAAAACATAATCATGTTTCGGGAGATTGCCGTCCAATTCATTAAACTAGAAATCACCTTCACTTTCATCACTTGAAGACGACATAACTATTTCTTCTTCTGAAGTATCATCTTCAGTTGGTTTTCTTAGGGAGGTTTCTCTGAACTGACTTCACAGCTGCTTTCTTGATTGATTTTTCGTGTTTTTGGATTAATATTTCCTTTAATGGAGTCGAGCTTAAAATTTCCAAATGTTTTTGCCTTACATTTCTTTTAGTAGCATCTGTCTTATTTGTAGGATACGCAACAATATCACTGTTATCTATTACTGGAACGTCATAAATTGTCTGAAATGTCTCAGTAGCGTTAAGAGACGTTTTGCTGGATGGAGGTGACATTGTTGTGTTTTCTCGTATTGCAGCTTCAATCTGTTGGTTTGGTTTAAAGAAAAGAGCTTCAGCTGCCACAAAATCCTCTTCAGAGAAGATGCTAGCGGCTACCGGCTGCTTTGAACCCATTTACCCATTTATCAACAGTTGCAACTTTTTGAAAGGCTGCACCGAATAACTCAACAATTTCCATTATGTTCACCGATTGTTAAATTCAGTTATGAAAGGCCCAAAAAATACCCTGTCTAAATGCTGAGTTTTATGAGAAGTATAACGGGACAAAGAAACCATACCTATGTCACGTTCTTTAGCCAAGTCATACACTGGAAGATAAATGTGACTCTCATAATTATCTAAAATGAGGCCCTATGGTCCTTATAGGGTTTAACTGTCTTATGAAATTTTGTATCCATTTCATGAAAATTCAGAGTTGCTACAACCATTTGAGCTAGCGAAGTTGTTTGAAGCGGGAGGAGTATTTTTCATAAGTCGGTCGTTTATATGTTTTCTAGGGAACACGATGAAAGGTGGCTGATCGTTTTCAGCAGCACTGAAACAATAAATAACGGTGACGGTATATTCTCTTCCTGCACTGGTGATCTTGCCTATTTTCTGAAAACCTTTTGGCGCAAATATTTTGGAATGTTTATGTACGATCTGCAAGTCGCTTTCATCAACATTATAAATGTCACTGGCAGAGTAGTTATTTTTTCTACACACGAGGGAAAGATTCTCGAAAAATCTGTCAATTTCTGCTTTGTTAAAGCCTACAACTCTACTCAAGCTCGTAGCCTCAGGTGTCCTTAATGATATTTCAGGATGTTTTTTCTTAAAATTCTAGTAAGAATGCCAACCTGTATGTTGGGTTGGTTTTATTTTACACAAATTGTATTGCTGGTTGTACTAGTAACTAGTGGACTGTATTTATTGCTTATCGACTCGTTTGTTGAGCGTTTCTTTTACTACTAACCATTTTATAATAATACTTACCTATTTATGGGTTTTAAAACAGAGATACTGGTATTTACAATAGATTATTACAGTTGGCCTTAACACTGCAATTTCTTCATTTTTTAATTTTTCTTTCGATGCTCAACACCTAATTTTTTAGCAAATTGGAATGCCAATTGTCGAAACTCCATAATAGTGAGTCCAATATATCTCTGTGAGAGCTTTAAACAATATTCTGCTAGCTGATTTTCTTGCTCTCGAGTAAAAGTTGGTTTTCTGCCGACCACCTTTGATATCACAGGGGCATTAGTAGAATTTCGGCATCTTTTTCGAACGTGGTCTTTGATCGTTCCATATACTTCACTGGTTTAATTTACATTTAATTTGTTTGACGTGACATCTTCTACAGCTTTTTTTAGGCCTGTTAACTCCCACTGACTTCTTACGTTTTTTTCTTGTGCGCCCGTGGCGTTTGAAATAAAACGAAAAATATCGTAAAATTGTTTTAAAATATCCAGGTAATAGCGCATAATGCCGGACTAATAGCGCATATGTGTTAATACCCCCACACGATACCTGCGCTATTTCCCCAATGACGCCATTTTATTTGAAAGTCAATAACTACAATCTGATACAAAATTATCACATGTACTAACTCTAGAAGGGTACTCACCACTATATTACTGAAATGTAGAAGAAACTTTTTTCACGTAAATTTACAAAAAATAATTTCTATTTTTAACACAAGTGTTCGAACAAAAATTTTGCCACATTGTAGGAGAAATTTGGATACACCCTCGGGCTGGAGGTTAGGAAGTAAGTATACAATACTACACAAATATTAGCATTGTTTGACAAGTTTGATTTCTTCATTTGTTTTCGTTCATCTTTTGTTTTACGCTGTTTTGATTAAATTGTTTAATTTTACGATGAATCGTTTAAAAACATCTCAAATATCTTTTAAAAATGGTGGTTTCATACAATATTTATTATAATTACAATTTATGTATTTCAATTAATATTTTTTAGTTTCTTATCCACAGCTTGCTTTGACCGACTAATGTTACTCTTCATCAGTGTTATCAACGAAAAAAATTGAACAAACTTAAATATCTCCGAAACTATTGGAGATAGGTGTAGTACATATTTAATAAAAATTAAAGCCGACTAATAGACGAAGACAAGGCGTTAAAAAATATAGGGTGTGCTATTTAAAAAAATGAAGATATAGCATTTTCAAACTTACGTTGTTGAATTAATTTTTCTGATCACTCGTTTCTTCGAAGACTTCATGTTTGCCAGCAACAAAATGGTGGTCACATTAATCATTTATTATAAGTTTAAGTGTTTGTATTTCAGTTAATATGTTTTTTAGTTTCTTATGTATTCATAGCTTGCTTTGACCGACTAATTTCACTCTTCTTCAGTGTTATCAACGAAAAAAATTGAACAAGCTTAAATATCTCCGAAACTATTAGAGATAGGCATAGAACATATTTAATAGATATGAAAGCCGATTAATAGACGAAGACAAGGCATCAAAAAATATAGGGTGTGCCATTAAAAGAAATGAACATATATCATTTTCAAATTAATGTTATTGAATTAATTTTTGTGATCACTCGGTATATTGAAATCCAATTTTGACAATAGATTAAAGTAAGCTCATGTATGAATAAATTCTATACCAAAGATTATTTTTTTATCTTTAAAAATAACTGAGATCGGCCTACTTGAATTACTACATAAACATGTCAGTTTTTAGTTAACTTTGCAAATATCTCAAAAACTAAAAGATTTAGCTTGTAAGTAATTCTTATAAAAAAGATGTAAAATTATAAGGAGAATCGAAAAATAAAATAATATATAGGGTGTTCTATTTAAAAATCAAAAGTTCTATATTGTACCGCTTTTATATTACACCCTGTAGAAACCAAACTATTTTTAGATTATGCAGTTTATAAAAATAGACAACTTTCGTATTTAAACTTATCTTCTAAGTTTAATGGCTAATACGCACTATTGGAACACCCTGTGTGTGTGTGTGTGTATATATATATATATATATATATATATATATATATAAACACACACACACACACACACACACACACACACACGCGCATATGTATCTAACACATATCGAATTGAATTACTCCATTTACCATCCCTGTCTCCACAACACAAAATTCAACCCTCAGACATGATGTTCTACTACTACCCTCTACAGCAATCAGTGCGATATTCAACTAATACTTAGTGCCAACCTAGCTGTTCAACTGTTCACTAAAGAACATCACGTTTTGTCATGCGGATTGATACTTATGGAAGAAAGTCTATGGCCTTTATTTTGCCAAATTTTTATGAATTAGCCTGAATAAGCTATTAATGGTTTAATAAGATTAGCTTACCACACTATTTATTGAACTTTTAATTCAATATCATATATTTCAAGTGAAACGCGTTAACACAATGTTTATCATTTTTATGTCAGCTTTTTCTTATATGACTTTTAGGTACTTTTAACTTTTTTATACATTCACTAATAGATTTAAGTGACCTCACTTTTAATAGTTAACATGAAAAACTTTCAATTTAGAATTTATTAGCAACTATAAAATTTTATTTGACGACTGTTAAAATGGCCACGCTTATTTAAACCATCAACAATTCCTTGTTGATGTCAACTTAAGGCATTCAGACGTGACCGTTTCGCGTAAATGATAAATGCAGACTGCCTAGCCCTCATTCTGTAGTCCTATTAATAACTTTTCACCCTTTTAGTAGGAAGGATATTTAATTTGGCCAATGAAAATTCGTAAAACCAACTTTTCAGAAGGTATTGATTACATTTCTCTACATATGGTCTACCTTACTGGGTAAAATCCAATAATTTTTCAAATAAATTGCTACAGCTATTGTGAAATTCCATTCTTATAATTTTTCCATGTTCTTAATACAACTTAATTACATTTTTCCCTATTACAATCAATCATATCAATTTTTAATTGATTTTATATGAAATTTTCTAGGATCCACTCTAAAAAGTGACGTCATCAAAGTTTTTGCTTAATTCAAATTGGCGTAAAAGTTATGTGTAACACTAGCCGTACCCGTCGCGCGTTGCTGCGATCTCAGAATGGGAGGGGATATTTAAATTTTGTGATACACGTGTCACTCAATTATAATTGAAGAATATTATGTACCAATTTTCGAGTCAATCGGGTCGTACAATAAAATTTTCACAAAAAATTCAACCACCCATTTTATCCTCTTAGGGGTAGAATTTCGAAAAACCCTTTCTTATTGCATACCTACACTTCACAAAGAACATACCCTCCAAATGTCATGTCTCTAGGACCAGCGGTTAAAAAATTTAAATGGAAATATGGCACATCGTTGGAAAGGTCTTAACAATGGGGGTTTAAATCCCAAATTTTAAAACAATCGATTAAGGTATAACAAAATGGCGACCTTTTCAATGCGTCACTTTTTCCTTTCTGGAACGCATAACAAATAAAAAAAACACTTTCGAATTTCAAATAAAGTAAATGTTATTTCTGTAACAAAGTAATCAGACGTATAATAAGTCAGCTAATGATCAGATGTTCCAGAAAGGAAAGAAGTGACGCATTGAAAAGTTAGCCATTTTGTTATACCTTAATCGATTGTTTTAAAATTTAGAATTGTTAAGAGCTTTCCAACGATGTGCCACATGACCCCCCTTTTTATTCCAATTTTTTTACAAGATGGCGCCATCTTGAGTTTTCGGTAAAAATTTTTTATGCTAAAATGTGCCCAACAAAAAATAAAAATCGACCTGTGCAAGAGATTTTTCCAAAATAATTATTTTGGAAATTATAAATTTTGTTCCAGAATTTTGGACCATCCTGTGTACGGATTAATATGCAATTCTGATTGATCAAACCATGATTTTTCAAACGCTTGTAATTTGTTTTTTCCTTAACAATTTTTGTTGAATTTAGTATAAATTTTAACGATAAGTGGTGCCTCTATATTTTGCCTTTGAAACTAAATTATACCATAATTTGATCAGTGACAGTTCGTTTTCTTTTATAAATCCTGAATTAAATGTTAATTTATTTTAATATAAACATTAATTTATATCTCGCTTTAAAATTCATTTAGTAGTTTTGAATGTTAACTTGCAACTTATTTTGAAATTGAATATAAGATTTATGTTATATTTATACAAAATGCTTTAATGAATTCGCAATTTATTTTCAACCCCTACCAGTGGCGTATCTTAATTCTTAAATATTTGAATTTCTTTTACGATATACGTATTCATACATACATATTGTTTACTAATTTAATAAATAATAAAATAATGCCGAATTCAGACTAACAAACACAAAAAAAACGTGACGAATCAAAATGTTTCACTTCATAGCAAACACGAAAATGGCGTAGTATTTAAATTATTCCAAAAGGTACACGTGGCACAATGTCACCTCCGTAGTTACAAAGTCATCCCCTCTTACTGTACCTATTCAAATTAAAGAGGAACTTAATTTCCTCTTTTGGTTTTATTTGTTTTTCTGTATTTTTCGAAATACCGAATAAATGTTTTATTTTTTGAAAAATATTTTTATTCCTGTAATGCTTGAGAATATTGGGCCTCATTAGTGCCCTCCTGTTTAAGAAACCCTGGTGCCGTCACTGCTCTTGTAATGTTGAATTGTTAAATATTCAAATATATTAATATAAAATTGAAAGAAGAGATATTTTGTTTTAGTTACATTTTTATTAAAGTTACTTGCACTGTTGTAATATACAAATACGGTTAAAATTTTTTTAAAAACCTAATCATGGAAAGTATGGATTGTGACAGTTTATTAAGTTCTAGTTCTAGTACAATCAACGTAGAACTAGTTAATGAAATTAGTTTATTAAAATTTCTTACTTATGTGTACAAAAGAGACTATTTCAATATAGATGAGTTATGTGGATTAATCGATGAGAAATATGTACAATCTCATCCTATTGACGATTATTCAGTAGTCATTAGTAAGGACGAAGCCGAACAAATATTACTTTCCTCTAACAATTTTATGGCAGCTTTAAACTTATCAATCACAAGAATTACAGAAACCTTTATGAACTTCCTTGAACTAACGAATGAATGTGTTGAAATTGGAATAAATAAGAAGATTTTTAAGAACGCTTTATCACTCGCTAAGATACTACAGCAGTTCTTCAAAGTTAGTGAGCAAAATATAAGATTTTATGCAGTTGAAAGTGAAGTTTCCAAATTTTTAGTTTCACTGATAAAATTACTGAATGATACTGATGTTACTGATTTGCAAAATGTATGATTATGTTAAATAATATGCTATAAACTTGTTTGAAATATTTAAATTTTTAGATGTGCAAGTTTAGAATTATCACTGAAGTACTGATGATTTGGAAAGAGGTAGAGTTTGCTCGGAATGTCATTTTTATTGAGTTATGTAAGCATTTGGAGGAAATGAACCAAAGTATTTCAAAATATGATCAAAGTATGTTATATGATACCGGATTTTATGAAAAATTGGCACATATTCTGAAAGTTTTGAAAGATCTTTTAGTGTACTGTGTTGAATGGGGTACTATTTATGAGACCAAATCATATGAGTTAGATGAAAAAAGTCTTGCCACTTTAATATCAATGCTGGAAGAAGTTTTTCAAAGTTTACCAACTTACTTAACACGGGTGGCTCAAGACTGTATAAATCTACTTTATTAATTTTAAGTTTCAGTTAATTTTAAGTAATTAAATAAGTTTAAGTTATTATTAAATTTTATGTTTCATTTTTCTACAGTGACATTATATTTTATTTATGACTACAACTGTAATGTTCAGATAGTTCAAATAAATTAATTTTGATTATAGACTTTCTCCACCTATCAACACTTAATGTATTTTTCTTTTCTGACAAATGAATTATACTATAAAACAAGTTCCCCATAATCTATTTTTCGTAGATATAACCACACTTAAGTAGGGGAGAGTAGGGATAGGTACTTGATTTTTTTGAATAAATTTCAAATCATTACGAACAGTTCAATTTCCATGAACAGTATTTCCTTCTAGCAACCTTTAACACAAACATTCATACTCTTGTGGCCATAAAATATTTCTGTTTTACAGAGAAAAAAGCTTGTACCAGGCATGCTTCAACAGTGATCAAGTGTCCCCACGTCAGGGAGACTTGTTCCTCTTTTCTGGAAACTCGATCCCTTCATCGGGTTTCCAGAGTTTATTTTTTTAAATCAATTTTGATGGAGGTTAATGAAATTGGCAAAGTAATGATAATATTTTTAATGAGCTAATAGAAACAATAGAAGCTTAACCTTTGGGGAATTTGATATTGAAATTGTGTACATGTTTTATATAAGGCACTGGCAGAATTTTTTTCATATTGTCCTTTAGCACAAGCCCCTCATGTCTAATTGCTGAAAAGTAGAAACGTACTTCTTTCTTACTTAAAAAATTTACCAAAATCTCGTAGGTTAATGGGTCAACTTCGGTCACTTCTCCCACAAAATAAGTCTTTCCTTTCTTTTGGTCAAACTTGAAAAACACAAAGTCCTTTACTTTAGGATTGCACCCTTTAAAAAATTCGCCTTCCTCCACGTCAGAATCTTTAATCACTTCAAATGGATCAATGTCATCCAAACTGTCGCCGATAGTCTCTCAAATATCCTCATCTTCTGAACTGTCACTTTCCAGTTTCTCTTTCTTCTTTTTGGGTTTAATAATCTCCACCTTTTCTCTTTTTGTTAAATTCTTCATAACAGTTAATCCCTTTTTCATGTTCCGCTTCAAGTTCGTTTTTCTCCAGGGTGTCCGTGATAATCCTGCATCGACCCCGCTTGCGGCCTTGCGGGAGACTGTGATTGATGCCACTGATCGGATGGTCCAGGTTTAGGGACTAGCTGGTGGTATTGGAGGCAATTCTGGATGCACACGATCTAAATTACCTAATGTAATGGATTTGGTCTGTCGGTCACCAAACTAGTGTAAAATTCATCCTCTCTAAAAATATCAGAGTTGAAACCACTTAAGATATTCGCTGGCGAAAACGCTTTGGGATAAGCGTGCCCAAGCAGACCCGCGATGTCATAAATTGTTAAATTCGTCTCTGGATGATTGGTCATCAATCACATGCAGCGGAGTTGTAATATGTTTTCAGAGGCCCAAAAACAGTCCGATCCAGGGGCTGTAGCTTATGCAACGTATGTGGCGGCAGCGTTAATAGGACCAGACCATTGGTTCGGGGAAAATTTATGATTTCAATACTCACATGACTATCATGATTTTCGAGAATAATTAAATGCTTGTTGTCCGGACTGCAGTTGGAGTGTTTCTGAAAGTGTTTCAAATACTTCAAAAAGCTGTCTTTTGTCATCCACCCAGATGGGTGGGTAACTCCTGTAGAGTCTGGTGGTGAACCTAGAAGCATGCGGTCTTGCCAGTTTATTTGTGGTAAAATATGAAACGGGGGAACTTGATCGCCACAAGCACATACTGTTTCCAGTGCCCCCCTCTCACCTGGTGTCACTTTTGCTACCTGTTTAGCACCTTTCTCTCCAATGATTTTTGAAGGTCTATGGACAGTTCCCACGCCCGTTTCGACATTTTTCAATTACAGCTCGAAGTTTGTCAGAAAAGGTATTCACTATATGTTTGTTAAAAGCCGTGCTACCAGCTAGGCTAGTCGACTCAGGACTTCGGAGTGAAAGGCTGGTGTTCCGGTTCATAAAACTCGTTTCCCAACCCTAACCTGCTCTTTACGTCCCAAGACGAAAGCTTCCTTTTCTAATTAGCTGTGGCAAATTCATAGGCCAGTCAGCAAGTTGTTTTTGTT
Organism: Vesta saturnalis; assembly: GCA_036346205.1. Taxonomy (NCBI): domain Eukaryota; kingdom Metazoa; phylum Arthropoda; class Insecta; order Coleoptera; family Lampyridae; genus Vesta; species Vesta saturnalis. The sequence continues at coordinate 172,719 of JARFJB010000512.1, read as the reverse complement.
CTTCGTTAGTAAAAACCTGTGACTTTTGAACCCGGACAAGCTATCTTCTCCCTTCTAATTAGCCTATTGAGTGTTACCACGTTGATATTGAATTGTTTTGCCACACCTTTAAAGGATGCTCTTTGTTTCACTGCCTCAACAGCTGCGGTTACAGTATTAGGGGTGGGCTGTGCTCGCCTCTTTGCACCATATTTTGGTTTGTGTTTATTCGGCATTTGCAAGGACGGTACCTACAAAGGAAACCTGATCCCGAGATGACGTCTCCCCTAGGTGAAAAGGATCAACTCTCCCGCTTATACAACATATCTTTAAATTAACAATTTAGAAAACAACACCAAAAGAGAAAACAGAAGGTTGCATGAAAATGCTCCTAAGAAATAGTGTAAAACTGTTATGAAAACAAAAACTGAGCATAATTAATAAAGCGTGAAAAATAAAGGAAATATTACTTACCGTACAAAATGTTCCACACCACGAAAAATAAAAAATTTCTACAGAACTAAAGATGATGTAATATAATCAGTGATGCCAATGAAACTTTAAAAAATTGCTTACCCGCGAAATTGAAAGGGGGTGATCAAGTCTCCCTCGGGAGCAGGTATCCCTACTCACCCTTATGTACTAGAAGTAGAATACATTTGTGTAATGCGTGTGCGTGTGCGTGTGCGCGCGTGCCTGCGTGCATGCGTGCGTACGTGCGTGCGTGTGTTGTGTGTGTAGATGTATGTTAGTATCCACGATAACTCCAGAACGACAATACATACATAGTTAAAATTTCATCTTGCTTTTATTTCTCCTGGAGCTGAAGAGTGGATTAGATTTTAAGAGAAATTCAACGGCGGCGAGCGGGGTGTATTAAGATCAGTTTTTGGTTTTTATCAAATATTTCTGGAACAGTTGCAATTTTTCAAAGAGATAAAAATACTAAGATATAAATTTAAGTTATATATTAATTGTACTCTGTGCAATTTTTTGATACGACGCATGATTTGGCCGCAACAGTTCCTAATATGGAATTTATATATTCTATAGTTGACAGGTATGTTTTAAAGATACTATTCAGGATAAGACATGTACCAAATTTCAATCCATTATCGTAAAAAAATTCGAGGTACGATTAATAATTAATCTGTTTAAAGATTAAAAGTTCGAAAATTTCCGGACTAATATCCATATCACGATTTTTTCTTATTTTTATATATGTCCCTGCTCTTGGGGTCCTTTTTTAGTGACACCCTGTATAGTCAAGGAAATAATGCTAGTCCTTTCATTTGATCACACTGTAAATCTAGTAACAAAATGCAAATGCCACTTGTTTCATTCCCTCCCTAAGGAGGGCGGGCTGCTTGACCTTTCCAAGCTCTTTCAGCCACAATCATAGATTCCCAAAATACATACATTACGTATGTGTGCATGGTGGGATTAAGGATAGGTGCGGTCTGGAAAGGATCGGAAGTAATGGGATTTAGGGTTGTAAGGGGGAAGATACTACCCCAACCCTCGCGTAAATAACCGCGCATAGTGTGCGATACACAGTGACCGTACTGCTATATGTGTATGAGGAAAACCTCCTAAAAAACCTCATACAAGGTAGACGGTAACGAGAATCGAACCCTTCACCTCCCGAATGCTAAGCAGATTGTCTCAAATCAGAGTCCACATTAAACAGATTGTGTTAAATCAGAGTCTACATTTCATTAGATCACTGCTATGTACTGCAACAAATTCAACGCCTCATGAAACAATGTTTACACACTGCAGAAAATCTATGTATGAACAATCTATTCCTTCATGGCTTACACCAGGACCAATACTCGTACGGAAAAACGTTCGATCATCCAAGTACGGGCCTCTTGTGGAAGAAACTGGAGTACTGAGCATCAATCCGTTTTACTCATTTGTTAAATTATCAAATGAAAGAGAAATCACTGTACAAATCGTTATTTAGTTCTTCTGGGTAATCTGGGACAAGTAGTTTACGAAGAAAATGTAGATTCTTCAACGGAACCTATTTTGTCAACAACTACAGATAATACAAATCACGTTTGTAATACTCAGTTACTTCATGCTGACAATAGTAACACCTTCCCTGGCAACAATACTACGGAACTTTGTCTACTTCTCTCAATAATTGTTCAACTCCAAAGGCAACAACTGAGCTAGGTATTTAATAATGAGATGTTTGAATCTCGAAAATCCACTAGTGAAGCGCGTCCACCAAAATATCTTCAAGACTATGTCATTTGAATTTTAAAAGGTCAGAAGAATGTGGCGAAACAAAAGAATAAGGTACCTATTCATATTTACATTGATTGTTTTAAACTATTAACGTCATATATTATTATTATTTGTCAAACTAGCTCGGTCAAGGATCAAACAATGGGAGTCTACATTTTATAGACAACACAGCCATTGCTCAGCTGTCGAATGTGAGCGAAAGCAATAGTTCGCTGACCTCCAGCCTAGACAACGGTAGCCTCTAGTTTCTGAGTACTGGTGCACGCACCCGTTGTTCTGAATATTTACATTAAATGAAGGAAGAGCTACAAAACATGGAAAAGTGGTTAAAATATTTTAGATACCCCAATCCACCACCAATCATGAATGGTAACTGGCGTTATCCACGATAATTAAGCTGCATTCCTCTCGAATGGCTATAAGTTTGGTTTTAAACCAGTTTTCAAAATGTTCGCAGTTCATATTATCATGGTAGTCGCAAATTTTCGATTACTTTTGAAAACTAGCCCTGCACGGTCATCTTGCAATGAGTTAATGCAGTATTATCTGTGATTTTCCCATTTGACTTTTGCTGAAAATCCACCGCTTCTCAAAAACCGTTTAAACCGAAAACCAACTTTATGTATCCAGTTAACATTGTACATCAGACATTTCTTCTCGGAACCTCTCACAATTTGCTTCTGCCGATACGTTTTTTTCCCGCTGTATAGTTTATGTACCAGTTGTCGTAAACTACTTAAAATAAGAGGTGTTTATTTCTGTAAGCTTTTCAGCGAGAGTTATTTCAAATTCGGCGCCAGAAAGGGTCTTCATTTGTTTCTCTAAACCTTTTTTGTTAATATTTCCAAAGCCTCTGCAGTTAGTTAGTTCGCTGCGAACTTATTTAGACTTTTTAAAAGGTCTATGTGTCTTTCGAAAAAAGCGTTGGCTTTACGTATCTTTCCTTTGACAGTAATTATTTTGACCATATTTATGATTTGTGAGCGGTTTGCAACTGCAGTCTGGAGCTCACAATGATTTTAGATGATACGTCTTGCCTTCTTTGATGGTCGTAAAGTAACAAAAGGTACAAAAAGCACTTGAGGCATTTCCCACACTATATCAACATATATAAAGATATAAAAACGTGAAATGTTTGTGACAGTTCAAAATTATTTTGACAATACAAGTTTCAAGGTCACTTAATTTATTATTGTACGACGTGCCCAAATCTAGTAACTTTTTGTTTCATCCATTTTATATTTAAGCAAGAGAGAAAAAAAAAACTTGGGGTACTTCTGTTACAAAAGCACATACACTTGCATGCTACATATTTTGTTGCATTGGATATGTTGATGTTGTAGAAATTAATATGAAAATAAAAACAACAGTGTGTGTGTGTGTGTGTGTGTGTGACATTAATTTAATTATTTAAAAAATATATATTCTGTCAGTTGCATTTGTAAGATCAATATATAAAATAAAAGTCGTTCTATTTCATAGATGTTTATTTTATTCGTTGTAACAGTTCACTGTCATGGTACAGATCCAAACGTTCCAACAATTTCACAGACTTTTAGCATTGTTTATGTATAAATATGCAATATATATATATATATATATATATATATATATATATATATACAGGGTGGCGCATTAGTGTGACAAAGTCATATATCTCCTTTATTTAAAAGATACAAAAAAATTAAATACAAAAGTTGTAAGATATGTTCTGGTGCATATTCCAAAAATGTTTTTAATTATTCAGGGTAGATCATAAAAGCTTAAAAGCAATCTTAATTTTTTTAAATAGAATACACTATGTATGATTACATATTTAGATTCTACATACAATTTTAGACACATTTTATGTATAATGTCCTATACCTAAGTCTAACCGTTTTTGACAAATTTCAATTTCTTTGTCAAAATGACGTTTGCAGGCAAAACATAGGTGGAAATCTTTTCTAAACGAAGCCTTTATCAATTAGTTATGATTGGTTTCCTTGGAAATGAAGACCTACTCTAATGGGCTGTATTGATATTTTATTAATACATTCATACAGGGTGATCAAAAATTGTCAATAAAAGTAGATTCAAAAACCTATAGTCATTTTTTTAAATGGAAACCCCTATTTTTTAATTACTTAATTAATCTTATTTAGTATTAAAAATAAGGGTGACTTTGTATAAGAGCGTATATTCCAAAAATTGTAGTTTTGAAATAATGACAATTTAACATTCTTTTATTGTAAGAAGGCTATACGGCTTTCAAGTTTTGTTGTTAGTTGGCCGTGACGGCGAGGCGTGACGTATAAAAATAATAGAGATCATCAGTAACGTCCTTATTTATTGTCAGTTGATAATTTGTGTGATGCATTAGTGTATTTTAGCAAATTGATTTAAAACTTGAATTAAAATTGTAAATAATGAATTTTTCGCAAGCTGAGATGGTTGATATGATTTTGTTTTGGGAGCTAGTGACAAAAATACGCTCTTAGCAAGAAGACTGTATCAACAACGGTTTCAGAGAGACGGTAACCTGAAAGAAGGGCATTTGAAAAGCTTTTGGAGCGTTTTGAAAGAACTGGCAATGTGTTATATGAAAAAATACTAGGGAAAAACGTGCACAGACTGAGGAAAATACATTAAATGTACTATTAAGAGTTACCGAAAATCCATATATTGGACAACGACCCATTTCTCAGCAGGTTGGTGTTGAACGACGTACGGTACAGCAGATATTGAAGTCTCAAAAATGCACCTCTATCACATTCAACTACTTCAAGAGTTGGTTCCTGAAGGTTATCAAAGACGACTGGAATTTTGTCAATGAGCTCAAAACAAAATAAACCAACAAAGAAATTTTGTTCATTTGATTCTATTTACAGATGAGGCCACATTTCATAGAAACGGAAGTGTAAACAGACACAATTTTCATTACTATTCTACCGAAAATCCACATTTTGTAAGATATACTTCTCAAACTAGATTGTCTTTAAATGTTTGGGAGGTGTTGTCGGTAATCACGTAATTGGACCATATTTTTTATCAACGAGTAACAGGGAAGTATACTTAGACTTTCTGCAAAACCATCTACCTAATTTGTTGCGTCAAGTGCCACAGGATACGCAACAAGAAATGTGGTTTCTTCATGATAGGGCCCCAGTACATCATACAGGTCCGATAATAACTTTTTTTAATGCTAGATATCCAGAATGTTGGATTGGGAGGGGAGGACCTGTTGCTTGACCTGCTAGATCCCCAGATCTTACTAAAATAGACTTTAGCATATGTGGGTACGTCAAAGCGCAGATTTACAAAATACCGCCTACAACAAAGGAAGACATGAAAATTAGGATTAGAACTGTTTTCAAAACATTAGTGTTGAAATGTGTAGAAATTTAAGCAGCGAATTTGAGAGACGTATTGCATTGTGTATTCAAGAAAGAGGCGGACATTTCGAACAACTTATTAGGTAGTACGTATTTGACGTGTTTCTAGTACTCTTATCTGTATAATTAGTTACAGGTTTAGTTACATTAGAGGTGTTAAGTTTATGATTAGGATTAGGACATAATTTGTCGAATCAAAAAAATATTGTCATTACTTTAAGTTCGTTTAATAAAATAATTATTTATATGGGGTTCAATAAATTGTAATATTTCGATCTGAAGTGTTCGGTTTTTTGTTTCGCCGCGCCCGCCGTCACGGCCAACTAACAACCAAACTTGAAAGCCGTATAGCCTTTTACAATAAAAAATGTTAAATTGTCATTATTTCGAAAACTACAATTTTTGGAATATACACTCTTATACAAAGTCATCCTTATTTTTAATGCTAAATAAGATAGAATTATAAAAATAGGGGTTTCCATTAAAAAAAGACAGGTTTTTTAATCTACTTTTTATTGTCCATTTTGATCACCCTATATGAATGCATTACAAAATATCAATACAGCCCATTAGAGTAGGTCCCCATTTCCAAGGAAACCAACCATAACTAATTGATAAAGACTTCGTTTAGAAAAGATTTTCACCTATGTTTAGGCCTGCAAACGTCATTTTGACAAACAATTTGAAATTTGTCAAAAATGGTTAGACTTAGGTATAGGACATTATAAATAAAATGTGTCTAAAATTGTATGTAGAATCTAAATATGTAATAATATATTGGGTTTTCTATTTAAAAAAATGTAAAATTACTTCTAAGCTTTTATGATCTACCCTGTATAATTAAAAATATTTTGGAATATGCACCAGAACATATCTTACAACTTTTGTATTTAATTTTTTTTGTATCTCTTTAAATAAATACGCCACCCTGTATGTAATCGTGCTGAGCTGCCTACTTAAGTAACGCATATGATGATCAAGTCTCATATTGAATTAATAAGTATTTGTTGAGAATGCCAAAAGTCATAGCAAATCGTGCCAAGTCGCACATTTTAAGGTGGTTTTAGGTTTCATAGCAAACAAGACATCATAATGGCAAGACCTCAAAATTTAAAGTCGACAGATTGTGGAAACGCGGAAAATTTAAGCATTGGGATTTCACCTTTGAGAAAGGGCAATTTAATTCGAAAACTGAATGTTTTACTTTGAACGAATTGTATGATCACGTTAAAAGTTATTTCGATTTTGATGTGGGTCGGACGGCATTATTTAGAACTTTGAAATCAATGGGTTACAAACCTAAACGTGCCAATGGACAGAAAATTTGTTGTGGAACACGTTGTTGTCGCCAAAATTTTTGCAGTTGCAAAGGTTAGGCCAAGATGTCAGATTTGTTTATCTAGACGAAACGCGGACTTATCAAAATGGTTCTAACATCCATCGTTGGGTGCACGATTCTGAACTCATTTTACAAGGGGGTGTAATTTAGGGTTTTTGGAAAACTGCGACTGGATTCGGGGAACGAGGATTGAGATTATCATAAAACGATGAATGGAGACCGATTACAAAATTAGGTGATTGAACAGCTGATTTCTGCGCTGTCCAGATTACCTGGAAAATGTGCGGTGGTTATGAATAACGCATCGTATCGTTCGATGCAGTTAGACAAGCCACCCTCATTTTCTCGTAAGAAAGATGAGTGGTTGATTACGTACGGGGTCAGGATTACAAAAAATCAACTATGGAACAAAATTAAACCCTTTAGCTCAGAGGGAAAAATTATGCAGTTGATAATGGATATGAAGTTTTACGATTAACACCTTACCATTATCAATATAACCCTATTGAAATGGCATGGGGTTTTTGTAAAAATTACTATAATAAGAAAATAAGTTCTAAATCTCCATCGAAAGATAGGGTTCAGAAATTATGGCTTGAGGCTTTGTCCGAATGTTCTACAAAGTGTCAATATTTTTTGTTCGCACACCGAAAAGATTATTTCAAATGATTGGGAGAAACATATTGGAAAATTTTCGATTGAAAATATCCCACCTGCCATTACAACACTAGGAGAATCCGATTTAGGTTCTTCTGGTGAACAATACCCCACTGCTTGGCATCAAAATTTTAGTAAAAATACATTTAAATATTTATTTATTTATTTAAATATTTGACAGCAGGTTATGCAATCGGTTTTTTTTCATTATCGCTAAATCGACCATGATGTTTGTGTGTGTGAGTGCGTGTAAATTTGGTCAGCGGGATAATTTAATACAAACTAGAATTATTTTTCATTCTCATTCAAAATTATGATCGATCCTGCAAGGGAGGTCCAGTCTATTTTAAATGTAAACAAGGAAGTTACGGTCGTAAACTGGCTTAGACACGATGTTACGGTATAAACTGGCAGTAGAACGGAATAACAGGTAAAATTGGGGTTTTGCTCGACTGCTCAGTGGTTGGGGTGGGTAAGGTGTTACTTGATTTCGCGCACAATAGGATAGCTTGCCATAAATAAGTCACAGGGTTGGAGTTGACATAAAACCTGAAAGGGCGCCAGGGTATTTGAAATTAAACAATCGGGGTTGAAATTCCTGACTACGACAGCTCGTCTAAATACTTAAATAATTACGTACCACAAAATCAGTCACTAATCTGATTACAAAAAACCAATTTATTCGTCGTTACGTTACTTCACTTAATAAATCTAGCTTTCAATGAAATTATAATTCAAAGAAAAGAAAACGCTTTAAATCAATTTTTTTAACCACTTGAAATTATATCAATGAATTCGCTGACTCAAAGTCATAAAAAAATACATTAACGTATCTTTCGTGAAACGTTACGCTATAATTAAAGTAATCAGTTGTTAATCTTTCGAGCGTAATTACTTTACTCAAAACCAACAAAAAAATATTGACGCTAATTGGATTATCCCATCTAAATAACAAAACAAACACTTAAAGTGTGCGTATAGGAAATCGGGTTCACAGCTGGATTCACATTAAAAAAACGAGTTCATTAACCTATTGATATGTATTATAAATAACCTACCTCAGAGATATCGACACAATCGTTACATTGGTTTTTCACACAAATTAAATTACTTCGTTTACTTACAATGCAGTGATACTAGCTAGTTTCACGTCTGCTTGTACTAAATTACTGTAAATATTACTCGTTTACCAAGATCACAAATGGTTATAACCTTATAACATATAATCTGCGGTCCCCTTTTTAACACAATCGCCTTATAAAATTTCGGCATAAAATGGTCAATGCAACAAATAAAAACTCATATAAATTTGGATTATAACACAGATGAATACGCTTGCCTTAAACTTTAAATGGGAAAATATTAAAGTAATTGATCCTTTAACAACACAAAAAGTATGTACAGCGAGTTTTTCGTTACCGACGAGCTATAAACTTAATGTCTGGAAATTAGGAACGGCGTTTGGTTTCTTCCGCAAAAAAGCGATAACTACTGCATGGAACAGAGAGAGCACTAGAATTAACGCTTAACACTTTCTTCTTGGATCCTCGACAAGCCCCTTTTTACAAGGTGCGCCTAACGATAAATCAATCACGTGTTGGTTGAACGACACAATAAAATCCCTTGGAAGGGTTGCATGGGAAAAACCGCGCCTACTCATGCAAGTTTTATCGACACGGATTTAGGGTAACGCCGTTCCGCGATAATTCACCAGCGGTGGTAACGGTAACTTATTAACGTCTCTACGTCTACGCTAAGAGTCCCTATCGTACATAACTCACCGCCACATTGAACTTTTATTCCCCTTCTTCTTAATTAACCAATCATAAAAAGAATTACTTACAATTTTTAATACGCACCAAAACGAGCTAAACTCGAAAGCCGACGGGAACATTGCAACACTAAAAAAAACATTTCATAACAAGCTGGTGCTATCAATGTAATTGATATCCTGTAAGTTTATGATTTCATTACGACGCTAGCCCGTAACGCCTCGTATCTAAAAGCGAAACTCTTTGTTTAAGACCAACAATTTTATCGAAAACTCCCGCCAACCTGTCCCCTAATACATTTTAAAAACACTCTATTTGAATAGAAAGTAGCAAAACCAAAACTTATATTTCGTTTTCAGAATAAAGATTCTAAATGCGACTACCATTTGTAAAAATTTCGAGTACTTTCCAAATACGTAAAAGACAAAAAAAAGTTACAATCTAAAAGCTCCCAAAAAAATTATGCGTTATCAAGTTCAATTACATGATCTTATACTATATTTCAGAAGTCCTGTACTAATAAATAAATCATAATTTCGCAACTAACGGCCAATAATCGATAAAATCATGACAACGAGGATGGGGTCGAACCGCTCAATACTGTCAATGTCGTCTTGACCAGTTACACAACCTCCAATGCTCGCCTAGTGCTGTACGGGAAGAACCTGGAAAAACTGACTGAACAGGTTATGCACTTTGATACAGATTCCGTAATTTCTATGCAAAGTCCTCGTAATTTTCTTGGGGATAGGACCGATAAGGTGGAAGCCTACGAAGTCGGTAGTAAGATCACGAAGTTCGTAAGTGGGGGTTTAAGAATTATGCATACAAGATGTTCTAGATAACTAAAAACGAGTACATCATAGCGTGTAAAGGTAAGGGTGTCGCAATAAATTATATTATTAATTTCAAAACACTATCAACATCGAGCCTGTGTATGCACATACAGACCGTAAAATTATTAGAACCTCTGCATACGCTGTTGTTTCAAAGCTAGAGAGCAAGGTTTACCAGGTACAGTTCAGTAAACGTAGTAGAAAGGAGGATAGTTATGACATCCTTCCTTAGGGTTACGTGGCCTGTACATAGCCTTATTATTTTACCACACATACGGTTTATACCTCTGATCTATATCTATTCTTACACAGTTCTATTTCTAGTTTCTTATTTAAAAAATCTCGTTCTGCAGCCACGTGGACATTCTTGAATCCACTTCAATTTATTCCTCTTTATTTATATCTTAACCCAGTGACTTTATTGTAGATCCTTCCACGTATAGAGTGCAGTACGCAATATTACATTAGTAAAACTGTTCTGTTATTGTAAAGGAATTTTTACAAATTTAACTGTAAACGTATTTTATCATTTCACACAAAACTCCGTAATAGTAACACACGTTAATTTGATAACGCTTGGATACTAGTACAAACCGCTGGTGTGTGTAATCTTAACGTATCATTACAAGCGCATTGCTCTGTACGGTCTTTTGTCTCCACAATTACAGTGTTCAGTAAGTTGATGTGTATGTTGAAATGAAAATTCAAACGTTTTATTATTGAATCAACCATTCATCAGCACCATCTCATCTCGGTCAAATGGACTAGACCTGTTGTAAACCTTCCCCCTTTCAACACACTTGTTATACCTTAAGACGTACATCTAAAGTGTTATGTAATTATTAGTATGCGTAATGCTGAAAATTGGGTAAACTGAAACGCATCTTTGTTTTTGCGTTAGTAACTTTCAAGCTGTGATTTCATCAATAACGTAAATGAATTCGCTCTATAATGAACTCACAACTGAAGATGTTCGAGATTTTGAGGATTGAAGGGTAAATTAAAGAAAGCGTGCTTACAATTTTTCTAGGGGGTGCGGTTTTAAAGTAATAATATAAAATTGCATTTTTTAAAATGAGAATCATAGTTGGCTTGGCAACCATCAACTGTAGTGCTTTCTTAGCTTTTCAAAAATATAAAAATAGACATTCCTGGAAAACATCTTTCAAATTTTTTTTTAAAGCCCATAATGCTTTGGCAGTGAGGAATTATTTAGAAAACCGTTCCCCAAATCATTGGATTGCAACATTCGGTTCTGTGTTGTGGCCGCCATAATCTCCAGATTTATCAATACTGGATTTCTTTCTATAGGGTTTTCTGAAAAACATAATTTATAAAAACCGTCATAATACCAAATCGAATGATGGAAATTCAATGATTTGGCAAACGGTTTTCTAAGTAACTCCTCATTGCGAAATCATTATGGGCTAGTGCACCATCTTGTTAAAAAAATTGGAAGATGTTCTTCAGGAATGTGTACATTTATATTTTTGAAAAGCTAAGAAATAACTGCAGCTGATGCTTGCTAAGCCAACTATGACTCCCAATTAAAACGTGCGAGTTTATATTACTAGTAAAAAACCGCACCCCCTAGAAAATATATATATATATATATATATATATATATATATCAGTATAATAGTAGCTCTTGAAAAAAATGTAGAAATGTCGACGGTATAACACAAACTTCCTCGTGAGCGATTGTCTTGGAGTTTAGATGATGACTTGCGTGTGCCACTTGTTTCAAACGCTATGTCAACAAACCGATACTAACAAATGAAAAAATATATTCACTTGACGGACAATAATATGTTAGATAAAGATGACAAAATGGCAAAAGTCCGACCACTCATGAATTTATTGAATCAAAGGTTTCGACATTGCGGAATATTTCATCAATACCTATCAATCGATGAAGCTATGGTGTTTGGACATCACTCTGGAAAACCCGTGCGCTTCTTTTACAAGGATTGGATGCTGTGTAGCTCCAGTGGATACTGCTATGCATTCGACACATACTGTGGTGCAAAAAACAAATCACTTGCCCTGCCATTAGGTTCTACAGTAGTGTTGGATTTACTAAACGTTATTGCTGTTCCGTCAGACCACATTTTTTTTTATAATTACTTTAGTAGCCACGCACTTTTAAAAACATTGCGGGATAATGGACAGAGGACAATAGGGGCCAAAGACTTTTCACAAAAGAGGATGAGGCTACTATGAAAAATTATATACCAGTAATTCACTATTACTCTTCGCCCGTTGGCAATTACGACTCTGTGGAACCCTTGGCAACTGTTAAACGATAGTCCTCAGTAGCAAAAAAATTGCCGTACCACAACCAGAACTGTACAAAAGTTACCAGACATTTATGGGAGGCGTAAACATGTTGTATCTAACGTTAATAACTATTCGTTAACATCAAAGGTAAAAAGTTGGAGTGGGTTCTCTTTACCCATATGACGTGTCAATTGTGAATGCTTGGCGAATTCATCTGTTGACTTCCTATCACAAAGTTGCTTTTGCTGGACTTTATGCATGAAATTGTACACACTTATCTATATTGCCATGATAAATCGAGTGCCGACAGTGTGACAAAAAAAGACCATCTAGAAATGGCCTACCTTCATTACGTATTGTTATGGTTTATGTTATGTTTTAATTGTTTATTGTGTACAAATAATTTTGTTACATTATTATCCAAGATTAAATTCTTCTTAGTCACACAAATTTAAGGTATTTCTAGAATTTGAAGAAAATAAAAAATTTCTCGGAAAGTAATGAATTTTAATTTCACAAAAATGAAAGGGTATAATAAATATAATCTTTTGAGAAAATAAAATATAGAGGGGGAAGGGGGAATTTAAAAAAATTGAGAAAATGCCGTAATTTTTTTTTGGCTCACTCTGTATACAGATATTCGTCGATGATTTTTGTTACAGTTAGTTTATCAGAAAATATTGTTTACTTACTATGTAAAATAAACAATTATTTATTTATTACTTCTCCATATACATAATGTTTGTTTCATAGCTAGTTCGATATAAAAATGATCATAACTCTTTAAATACTCCGTATGGTTATGTACAACCTCATATGTTAAGAACAGGGATTATAGGAGGAATCTAAATATGAGTAAATACACCGGGTGTCCCATATACAAAATTATATGTTTGTGTTACCACGTATAGTGTCTCCCTCAGGTACCCTATCTTGAAAAGCGTAATTTGAACTCATACGCAATAATGCAAATTCAAGAACGAAACAATCGGTAAGTGATTTATCTTGACTTTACTGACAATAATGCTACGATTACTCAAATTAATTGCTTGTCTTACATTGACTTTCCTGGAAATAATGGAAACATTAGAATTTATTTACAAGTATGATATTTAATTACTCGCAAATCTCAAATCTGATCAAACAAATTGCCCGTCTAGTGGTAGGTACGCTGTGTTATTTGCATTAGATATGCATAATGAGGTTAAGTGTTGCATCATGTGGGACTGGTAAACAATGAAACTACTCAAATTAAAATTAACGAGCTTTGCGCAATGGTGGCTCAAACCGTTACTGTACTAATTTGGGAAAGAACCACCAAGAAAACCTAATTTATACAGTACAGTAATAAATCCAATAACACAAAAAACAATGAAAGAGTTCAATATATAACAAAACACCATTCAATCAGGTTAAAGTGCGTACGAAATTATAACATTAAGAAAAAGATAAATAAAAAGCAGTTTAGCTACACATAAACACAATAAAAAACCAATGTAATCACACCCGCAATTGTGTCAAATAAATCAGAATAAAAATAGTAATACCAAACATGTGGCCCTTTAAAACCCATCATACCGGTCTTTAAGTAAATAAGCAACAAAAACAATAAGGTAAATTTCGGTACATATAAAATATAGCAACAGTAAATTTGCACCGGTAAAATAAGGTAACTGCAATACAGTGGCAAAAGAAAATAGGCAAGGAATTTACACGTACACAATTGTTTAGTGACTAATAAAGCACAAAGTACATACGTACAATTATAATAAATTACAGATAGAGAGAAATTAGTTCGCAGGCCAAACAGTTCTACTTCAACAAACTGACACAAAAAACTCATTAGAACAAAGCCTTATAAGAAGTAAGTGCAAATAAATAACAGCGTGACTGATACACAAGCTTGGGCGTTTAGAAAAACACAGCGTTCCTTTCTCAGGTTACACATCCATCTATACAAAACAATAAAAACAGTAAAACTATATTTCTACGTATCTTAATGGTCATCTGGACCCCTTGAGTGTATAGATCAATCGGTAATTGCCTATTTACAATTATAACCGAAAGCTATTTTTTGCACGTTTTTCCAAGGCCATCTCTACACAAATATAAATATAATCAACAAACAACAATGCTAATTTGCGTAAGTACATGAGGGAGGGAGCCATGTACGGTTGGACGCTAGCCCTTTTATTTTAACAGATTTCAACTTAATGAGCCCGCATTCGTAATGAGATACTTTTTGTAAGGCAATGCTTGATTTTTAATACCTTACATAGGCTTGTAGAATTGTTTGCTGCGAGCTTTAATTTACATTAAAATACGTACTTACGTTTTGAATATATACTCCTTTAATTGATCACAGACATAAATGGTTAACATACGCAGTTTAAATGGTGACTGTTATTTATAGATTAATATTTGAAAAACACATTAAAACTAACACCCAAAAGAAAAAGACAAATTCGCGTTGGTTAGTTAAAAAAAAATGTACACAAAAAAATATTTAAAGACAGACTGTTTACAATGAAGGTATTTAATTAATCAAATCGATCTAGCTCGATCAAAACTCTAACTGTAACTGCCTCTCTTCCGACATCAAATAACTATATTTACTCCGAAAATCAACCCCCGTTTTCCAAAAGTAATAAAAAACAATAAACATTGGGTAGGAACAATTTCATATTAATTACCAAAAGAAGTTTTAACTTTTAAAATATGCGGTATGCTCCGCCGTAATTAATTATTAATTCAGTGATATTTTTACATCAAGAATGTGCGTATAGAAATTTTCAACAATTCGTCACGCCAGTTTCGGTAGAACACCTGTTTCTCTACCCTAATATATGTTTTCTTTTTCTGTTTAACCCTTACTCAAATATTAATTACATACATTCCCACGTTTCTTACATAAAGCACATAAACTAAAATATTACGGAAAACATAAGCAAATTACGACTGATTATCAAGATATTTAAACCCATAAATTATCCTTTCTGTTGCGGTAAAAGCTGCGATTTAAAAATGCTTATTACAATAATAAAATTTTCTCGGTCCGCTACCTACACACGTAGTTATAAATCACCCTGTAGGGATCAGCATATTTTCCAGATAACGAGCTTATCGTTGCCTAAAATTTTTGTAAATAATTTTTTTTTATCATAACGGAGTAATAGACCAATCCCACACTAAATACTCGCCCTGTATGTGGATGAAGTTAGAGGTAACGCCGGGCCTGGTAGGCCTCATAAAACTGAATGTAGTAGAATGTATGATAAAGTAAAAATGAAAGATAAGGAGTTTGTAAAATAAAAGGGCATGTCTGAGACAATGTATGAATCTTGCAAAGCTAGACAGGAATTGTTTTGTCTACCCCGCAAGGGATGGCGTTACTGTTATGTTTTTGCGTTGATTGAAGAATCTTCAATCAACGGTTTTTGTTATCGACCCAAGTCGGGATGGACGAACCACAAAACGTTTTTGAAATCTTTTCTTTTTCGAACAAAACACAAAATTACACACATCTCAGCCGTTTTTACTACTATGTGTATGTCCTCATTCGCACACGCCTTCTTCAATATATCTTGAATGCTTTACGGTTTTACAAACAGGCGCAACAAGTTCAATGCATTGTTTTTTTAATCTGAAAGCTGGTGGTTGTGTTGAAATTGTATTTATTAAACATAATGGATATTGGTTTAGAGGGGACAGAGTCCAAGTGCCGTATTGTTCTTCATTTATATTTATTCTTTTTAATACAGTATAGATCATTGGCTAATTCAATTATAAGTAAGAGGCTAACAGATTAATTCTGTAAGTTTTTGAGAAAAACTATTTTTGGCAAGGTAAATATTTTATAGCAAACATATAATTTACGAATGTGTTTATTAAGTAAATAAATAAATATTGCACATCGATATTAAAAAATGTATGATTCTAAACACGAACTGCTCAAACCTGAGATTTTAGTTTATCCTTTACTGTTTTCTTCATGTACCTATCTATAGTGAATAATAGTTTCGAGCACTCCATCAAGGACAATAACCTTTGAGTATCATATGAAGTTACACAAATAATAAAAGTCTAAGGTAAACTTGCCATTTGATTATCTAACGATAACGCTTATCTTTTGTATATCCCCTGAATTAGATTATAACAAAATGAGGTAAAAATGATATTGTGATTCGGACCAAGGATACCTATAGATTGTGCAATATAAGGGTAAATTTAATTTAACAAAGGTTAACAAATGCAAGAGATTGATTCATATATGAAATTATTGAAGTGTACTAAACTATCATAAAATATCTGATTTTAGATCTGTTTAATTTTATTGGCATATACTTAAAAATCTAAATATAGTTTGATTCAAATAAAGTTGGGTATGACTCATTCGTAAAATGACACGAATTAAGATTTAGGCGACGTAAGTCTTCATTAAATCAGCAAAGTGTCTTTTAGTTAATATTTTTATCGGCAGATGTCTCCATATAAATTTCCATAAAATGTCAAAGAAAGTTGAAAATTATTGAACGTTTTATATATTTTAAGCTAGAAAAATTATCCATTATATCCACTTATTTTATTGATAAACTCAAAAAAATTTTGCTGCGACAGTGAATTGTTATAATTTAGGAAATGGTTTGATTATAATTACATGCCATCCTCAGACATGGCCTAATCTAAGATACCATCATAATAATCATAATTAAATCATTTCAGGTGGAAAAATTGATAAAAGTTGCAATTAGTTTGTTATTCTCAAGATTTATAACAACCCTTCTAGAAGCATAATTATTGATTTGTAATTGACATAATTCTTGTAGATACTTTATGATAACATAAATATCAATATATTTGTGATTATTTCATTCTTGTAGAGCAAAGTGTGTACCGTGTATATAGTTGGAAGTGCAACGAAATTATAGATGTTTAATATTTTTATTTAGCACATAGTTTAAATAGATTTCATATTGCTCCAAGTTAAATGAAAAGCAATTTACATAAATCAGTACACCTATTGTAGAGTTATCAATAAGTATGTTATGTAAAAATTAGAATATTTATATTCCATTAGAATTAAAACATTTATATTAAAAAAAATTATTCACTATCAGTGTCACTCTCAGAAGTGGAATCGTTAACAGATATAATTAATGTTTTTCAATTTCCAACCACTCTAACATAGACACTTTGGCATGTTTAATGCATTTCTGCCAATATGTCCCATCAATTTGTTGCAAGGATTCCATCCATATTTCTTTTACATGGTCATCATTAAATTTGGAATTAGTTTGCCCACACCATTTCAATTGGATTAAATTGACAGTGATATGGTGGTAACCGTAATACTCTGTATTCACACTTGTGTGTTATTTCATATATTTTGTACATCTTTGGTATCACAGTATCTGCTACTAATTGCAGTAATTATTTTGTAAACATGCTAGGTTCATAAACTATGTTGTGCTTTAATAGAAAATTACATATCCTTCCTAGATGAATTATTTGGAATTTTTTCTAGAAGTTTGGAATGATAACTAGCATTGTCCATTACAATTAAAGATGGTTCTTTTAAGTTTCCAATTAAATTATTTTCAAACCATTTTGTAAACAACTCCACACACATACGTATCTCCATGATAGTCTGCACTTTGTGACTTTGTAGAAAACAAAAGTGAAGCATCGGAAATAGATCCATCTTTATTACAGACAGTTATGTTATTAGGAATTATAATGTAATAACTAAATTACAACAAACCCTTTTGCGTCACTCATTGGCTTCTTCTTCATGATTACCTTAGATTTATCATGCCAGTTTCTTTTGTGCGATCCTCGACTGAAAATCTGTTTCATCTAAGAATATAAGAACTTGATCTACTAAAATCGAAAACTTGACTATTGCTTAATTTTTTTTTATAATGATGCCAGCGTAACATGTATACCTACAAAAACAGGTATCGTACTAGACATGTCTTGCATGTTTGTATTTACATTTTGAATGCATTACATACATTTTCCCCTTTACAGCAACCTTCACATAGTCATTAACTTGTGTGGACTTAGATTTCGTACGTTTTCTTTGCTTAGCGCGTGACTGTGAGGTTTATTTTTTTGGGCATATGTAACTCTTTTTTTATAGCACAAATTGTATTTATATAAACCCCACATGCTTCAGACGTGCGCATAACAGATTGAAATGGAACGAGTGGCCCTTGATTGTCACGTTCGCGTTCAAAATAAGGAAAAATTGCAGTATCACGGCGCAACACAGATTTCGACGCCATTTTTTTCCTATGCTAATTCGTGTATGCTGAATCCAAATCTGCAAGAATTTTTCTCCGGAAATGACGGGAAGAATTTTTTTTGAATTTTGAAAATTAAAAAAATGAAATTTTTTCAAAATGAATTTATTGATAGGAATATACCACTATAAAAAGGGAGAAAGGTAAGTATGGCCCACTTGCTTTGGCATGACGCCTAAATTATAGAAAATAAGGGGATTAGTGTATTAGAAACCTAACCTAACCTAAACAACGATTTCGTCCCGATTACGCCAATTGAAAATCATGTCCAAATTAATTGACATAATAAATGTTAAAAAAAAAAAAAAACTACAGAAAAGAATAGATCAACGAAAGATATCACTGTTACGCACTCACTCAACTGTGATACCACGTCCCTTGTATGGTGCAGAAATTTTTTCTTCAAAATTCTAAAAAAAAAATTTCCCGTCATTTTCGGAGAAATATTCTTGCAGATTTGGATTCAGCATACACGAATTAGTGTAAAAAAAGGTAAAAATGCAGAATCGCAGCTGCGCCGCGATTCTGCATTTTTACCTCTAAATTTTTTTTAATTTTATGTAAATTATGTAGAAATGTTACCAAATTACCGATAATTTACTGTACAAGTTGTAGATATGTTTGAAAAATAAACTGTTTTTTACTTTCTTGCTAAACAAGCAAGTATTGCGGTTGAAAAAAAATCTGAAAAAATAAGTTGTGTTATTTTGATGTTTTACGACTCCCTGAACACGAAAAAAAATTTTTCAAAATGTCTGTGTGTGCGTGCGTGCGTGTGTATG
Source organism: Vesta saturnalis (assembly GCA_036346205.1). NCBI lineage: Eukaryota > Metazoa > Arthropoda > Insecta > Coleoptera > Lampyridae > Vesta > Vesta saturnalis. The sequence goes on along the minus strand of JARFJB010000512.1, from coordinate 153,136 downwards.
TGCGTGCGTGTGTGTGTCTGTGGTCACTCGCCAGCCGAAACTATACGGACGGTTTTGATGAAAATTGGAATGAAGGCCTACGAGACAATTATGTCGACAAAACAAGCTTTAAAATGCAATAGGTACACAGGGGGTGAAAATTACGGTGTTATGTTGTAGGCAAATTTTCAAATTTTAACATAGAAGATTGCAATTCAGATCATCAATAAGTCGCATGAAATGCAATTTTTTTGCAATTTTTGAAACTTTCAAAATTGAATATGGCCGCAGTTACAGTCACATATACATTTTTTTTGTAGAAATATATATTTCCGATACCGTTCAAGATATAAAAGAATTGGAAATAGATGCATAGTTAAATAAAGGTTCTTTAAAGAGATTTCTTTAAGTAATAAATTAGCCTACCTTTAAGGGGTGAAACTTAATCAATTATTCGAAATGGATTTATTCAAAATTCGCTACAAGCATTTTTTTTTTATTTTTATATATTTTCTCTCTTATGAATGTAACTCACCTGCTTCTTCTAAACCTAGTAGTATAGGATATATGAATTTTCAAATATTTAATACTGATATTGTTATAACTTTCTAACTATTTTGGTTACAAACTTGGGTTTTGGAAATAAACTTTGTTCATTTGCGCTAATGAAATGATATCCTGATGAAAATACTACTTCCGGTTTTTCGGGAAATTGAAAATATTCCTCGTATTGCTAGTATAACATACACATATTCTTACTTTATTTGAAAGGGAGCAAAATTTGCTTTAAAATGGAAACAGTTATCTTGAAAGATAAGCGAGATATCTATTTTTAACGTTTAACGTACATAGGTATAGAAGGTTATGCAATCGACTTTTTTTTCACTATCGCTAAATCGACTTATTAGCTCATTTTACAACTTTTGGCCAAGTTTCGTCAAGATCGGCCATGATGTCTGGATGTCTCGGAGAGAGGAGGGGGGGTTATTAGGGTCAATTATTGGTTTTTATTAAATATTTCTAAAACAGCTGAATATTTCAAAGATAATGAAAATACCCCATATATTTTTTAATATTTTGCAAGAAAGTCCTGTAATGCACTGGTATTCACCTAGTTATAAAGGTAAAGCAAAAACGCATAATCAATAATTTCAAAAATTACAGGAATATCAGATGCTGCTTCTTATTCACGACACACGTTTAAGGCTAGACGCGCACAAGCGATTTTCTGTAGCCCGCCTAAATAATCGCAATCGCCAAACAATAATTTGAAAATGTTTCATGCGCGAATTTGCGGCAAATTAATCGCAACTACATTCAGTAACAACATGGATTTTACTGAAACCGCTTGCATGGTAGCTTTATTATTACGAGCCAAATCTAGAAAACGGCGCAAAAAAGCAGTATTGGGTGCATCCACTGATAAGTGAAAAGCCGTTAAAAGGGCAACTTCACAAAATTTATACCGACTTAAGAAACCATCCTAGTACATTTTTTCAGTACTATAGGATGAGTTTGAAGAGTTTTGATGAAATACTTCAAATAGTAGGACCAAAAATAACATATCAAGACACTAAATGTAGGAAATCGGTACCACCTGAAGAGCGCTTATCAGTAACATTGAGGTAAGTTAAGTAGGCAGCCAAAATGTTATTGTATTTTTTTATGTTTTATGTTTGAATAACTTTAATTTTTACAAATTTTATAAAACACAAATCAATGGACCAAATCATTATTGATTCGACATATCAAATAACTGGGTATTATCGGAGAGGGCAGGCCATGATGCTATAGAGTAGTCACATGATGAGGAACCCGCCGTGGGGGATAGTAAACCTTCTGAAAAATCTGAATAGTAATTCTTCACGGAACATTCAGAATTCTGATTATGGTTATTAGTCAGGGAAGACTGGGAAACTGTTTGTAGATGTCCGGGTGGTTCCATTTGGAAGTTGGAGGATGGAAATTGCGAAGGCGGCTGGTAGGCAGTAGCGTGGCCAAAAGAAGTTAATGGAACTATGTTACTACGATGTGTGTGAGGATATTGAACGGGTGGCGTAGGATGGTAATTCTTGGCACATGTGATTACATTTAGGATCTCTATTTTAGTATAATGTTTTTGTTCGTCGTTCAGTTTCTGTAACATGGGGACAAGCATCATAGCAAACTGTTTGTCCTCGTTAATTTCTTCGTTTTGTTTTTGTTGTAGTATGTTTAATAAAGCGCTTTCGTAGTTTGCACGGTTTTCTTATGACGTCGACAGGGAGTGTTCATGTCATCTTCGTTGTTATTTTGCAAAGTCGTAGGACGTGTGTTCTGCTCTTCATGGTTGTCATCGTTATTAGTTTTTAAAGGTGCAGTGTTACCACTAGTAGGTCTAGCTTTCATGCGCGGAAGCAAAAATAATAAAGAATCGAAGTAAACGTATTTCCTTCGTTTTTTGCAGCTTCGCCACTCTTCAGTTTTTGTTGTTTTGCAAGTTCTCTTGTAAAAAAATCCTTCACATTCTTCTATTTTCCTGTAATCTGAAACAATTTTTATGAAACACGAACAGACATATAATTATTATTATTGATTAAATTATATTGTTTTTCAGATATCTTGCCACCGGTAATAGCTTCAATTCAATCAGGGAATTTGTCAATGACACATGTGAGCAATTTTGGATATGTTTGTAACCTCTGTACATGCCAGATATATCCGAACACAACTAGCTGACTATTGCCACACAGTTTTATGACAGAACTGATTTTCCAAATTGTATTGGAGCCGTGAACGGCAAACACATAAGATTTCAGAAACCTGAATAGACCGTATAGAGTTTTATAACTATAAGAATTTTTTCTCCACAATTCTACTGGACGTGGTTGACGCCGACTATTATTTCATTGCGATAGACGTAGGAGGATATGGTGTAGGTAGTGATTCTAATGTGTTCAAAAATTCTAATTTCAGCCAAAGACTCAATAATGATCGATTAAATATTCCAAATCCACTAAGGCTACCTCAAGATGAGACGGGTCAAACTATGCCTCTCGTCATTGTAGTAGATGAGGCGCTTGCACTATCAGAACATGTTTTGCGGCCTTACCTTACAATGAAACAACGAGTACAGACTTGACTTGTACATTTGGAATTTTAGCCAACAAATGGCGAATTTTTCATCGGCCTATGAATGTGGGTATCGAATTTGCTGACCATATTATCAAAGCATGTTGTGTTTTACATAATTTTGTGCGGAAGATGGATGGTGTACGAGTGGAGGATGAATCATATGAATGTCCTCTGCAAAGCTGTCATCCAGTTGGAACACGGAATAACACATGTGGTCGTAATGTACTAAATTATTTTGCAAATTATTTTACATCCCCACAAGGTTCAATACCGTGGCAGTATGATAAAATTTGATTTTACCATGTTACTGATATTTGAAAATAAATTAATGGAGCAAACAGCATATACTTACATACCTTTTATTTGTTTTCCCTTCTCAGATAATTCCGTTTAATTGCAATTGCGTATTACATTTACACAAACTTCACCCCATAGTTTTTATTTTACATTCCGGTCGCTGTACTCTTTGATTTGCTTATTATACAGCGCAGGTCCCTTTTCCACTTCCGTAATGATTTTATCTGTGCTTAAAACATTATTTTCGAGGTCATCTTCGGCGGGAGATTCGTTGTCGGACATTTTATTTTATAAACTGCCCAAAAACAAAATATTTCACATACACACACAAGAACGTTCGGACTTCGGCAGCAACTAAATCGCGATTGCATTGTCGCAAATGCGTGCTGGTTCATTCCTATCCCTTTGACTCATTTTAATTTGCGACAATCGCGTCGCTTCAAAAATGGTTATTATTTAGTCGTATATGCGCGCATTCGTATTTAAAAACTATGTGTTTCATTTTTGCGACTAAACGATCGCGCGACAGAAAATCGCATGTGCGCGCCTAGGCTTAGCGCGCTAATGTGAATTGTACGGGTTGTCCCATTTTCGTATGTTTTACGGAGTATCTCGCTTATTTTTAGGTTAGAACCTTGCGGTTTTCGCGACACCGTGCTATTTTTTAATGAAACCAAAGATACACTAATCAAATTTGCCATAGCCATCTTAGTTTGTGTGCTACAGGGTGATTTTGGAAAAATTGCATTTTCAGTCATCCCCTGTAACTCTGTTATTGTCAGACATATTAAAAAAGCAAACACTGATATTTGTAGATTTTTTTACGTAGAATGCAGTGGCGTACTCAGATTTTCTTTAGAGGTCACAGTTTTTGAGATATTGACATAACCTTTTTTTATGGGACACCCTATATATTTTTCCCCTTGACAAGAGCTTTTCAAAAATATAGCATAGTCTATATTTATTTTTATAAATAGCGTAACAAATTGATTTTTTTCTATAATTTACATTGATAATAGTGGATAGCCGTGGGTAACCATGGTCACGCAAAAAACAAAATAATTAACGTTCTGCCATTACTTAGGTATTTGATTTTTGAAGCTTCTGCTTCTCTCAAATTATTCCTGGTTACATTTTCCCAAATTTAGTGCTGATATTTATTGTTATTCGTTGTTTTTGTTTATTGTTATCGTTCTTCTTCTTCTTGTTGTTCAATTATTTTTTAATATGGCTCGAAACCAAAAATTTGAAAACTTTGAGAAATATGATATGAATAACTGCTTCATATTATCTAATGAAAACGCAGACCAGGCCTTAGAACTCTATCTGAACAGGTCAGTTAATCTTTACCTTAGAATTTGTATTTATTTTATATACCTATTTTGTCATATAGATATCCCGAAAGAAGACAACCCAACAGAAGAATATTTAAAAAATTAAAATGTAATCTTTGCCAACATGGATGTTTTGACAAACCTCGACCCCGCGTTTACAACAAAGAGAACGAGGAATCAGAGATTAACGTTTTAGCAGTTGTTCAAGCCACTCCTGAAACCTCGTGCAGCAAAATAGATGAAGAGACCGGTGTGTCTAAAACAACAGTGCAAAAGATTAAAAAAAAAACATAAATACAAACCCTACAAGTGTAAACTTGTTCATCATCTGCACCATGGTGATGCTGAACGTAGATTGGAGTTCTGCAATTGGTTTATAAGTATGAAAACTCAGGACAATAATTTTGAAAAAAAAAATAATTTGGTCAGACGAGGCACATTTCACAAGTTCGGGAATTCTTAATAGACACAACTCGCGGGTTTGGAGTCAAGAAAACACCAACGTGATTTTTCCTAGAGAGCATCAAGGCAGGTTCGTATTTAATGTCTCCTGCTTTATTTTTAACCGAAAAATAGTTTACAAGATTTATGAAGAAAACCTAAACTCTAATGGATACTTACAAATTCTACAAGAAAAAACGATGAGCATTTTAGAAGATATTCCACTGGGTCAACTGAACAATATATTCTTCCAGCAGGATGGGGCTCCAGCCCACAATGCTGGAATAACACAAAACTGGCTAAATGAACGTTTTCCCAAGAGATGGATTGGAACAAATGGACCTGTTCGATGGCCACCACGATCACCGGATCTCTCGGTTTTGGATTTTTTTTTGTGGGGGTATTTAAAGAAGAAAATTTATTCAGGGAATATGCCAACATGCAACAATTAAAAATTGCAACGGAAAATGCTTTTGCAGAATTACTAAGACAATCATTTATTTTGGAAAATGCTATTAAAAGAATTTATAAACTTTGTGAAACTTGTAGGAGACATAATGGTCTGCAATTTGAACAATATTTGTGATTAATTAATTATTTTGTTTTTTATCAATGTAAATTATAGAAAAAAAACATTTTGTCACGGTATTTATAAAAATAAATATAGACTATGCTATATTTTTGAAAAGCTCTTGGCAAGGGGAAAAAGATTTTTAAAAAATATATAGGGTGTCCCATTAAAAAAAAAGTAGGTTATGTCAATATCTCAAAAACTGTGACCTCTAAAGGAAATCTGAGTATCACCACTGGATTCTACGTAAAAAAATCTACAAATATCAGTTTTTACTTTTTAATATGTCTGACAATAACGGAGTTACAGGGGATGACTGAAAATGCAATTTTTCCAAAATCACCCTGTAGCACACAAACTAAGATGGCTATGGCAAATTTGATTAGTGCTTCTTTGGTTTCATTAAAAAGTAGCACGGTGTCGCGAAAACTGCAAGGTTCTAACCTACAAAATAAGCGAGGTACCCCGTAAAACATACGAAAATGGGACAACCTGTACAGCAAATTTATGTTTTTATGACCATCCTTCTCTAGTAGTTGAGAGAGAGAGAGAGAGAGAGGCAAACATATGTACTTTTATTATAGAGTTTTACATAGAGAGTCATTCCCAACTTTATTTGAATCAAACTTTAACAATCACATGGGAATTTTTGTGTACCTACTCCGTTTACTAAGCACACTTCACACTCATCGATTTATTTGATATGCTTTATCAAATTTTCTAAATTGTGATAACGATAAGTACTTTATTATGTATTAAATGTCAGGTAGTACAGTTGAAGCAATGGAATCGGATGGTACTAAAGCTAGTACTAGTTTTATTGAAAAATATCCTATTCCAAAAAAACGTTCACCTGTACCAGATGACTACGAAACAATAATCTTTCCTCCATCCACGGAATTAACACCAGATGAATATGAACATCACGAAAATAAAAACGGTTTAGTGATCATTTTTTACTCCCAATTTGATGAAGATAGTAAGGTGATTCTGAAACGTGAATTTGTTGATCAGGAATATAATGTTCCTGATGAAAACATGTTTGTACTCAAGAGTAAGGAGATGGTACTGAATAATCTAAACAAGGGTATGTGTTTTAGTGTTTGAATAGTTGGACTTATTAAACTATTTTACAGTTGCAGTAAGAGATTTCAGTGATACAAGTTGTTTAATTATTTTTTTTATGTGTACGGTAGAAACAGAGGATGTGTTATTATTGGATGATAACAGAAGTTGTATTCGTATAAAGGATGTATGGGAAAAATTCACTACTGATAAATGTCCCTCTTTAAAAAATAAACCAAAGCTTTTTATATTTCAGGTGAGTGTTATTATCCTTACAATGTTTAATAGTAAAGTGAGGTAGGAACCAAAATGTGGCAGTGCACGAGTTACGAACACATTTTTTTGTAATTGTACACCTTTTATCTAAGTAAACGATTACAAAACGTACCTACCCTAATTTACTCTGAAACCTCTGCCTTTCTGTATAGATCCACATACCTAAAAAAGTAACATGCTCTGTTACACGATTCAATTACGTTTTAATGTAAAACTAAGTAATGGCCATTTATGTAATGACGGTTATTGAATAACATTTTTGCTTTAAGGGTTGTAAAAAAACTGAGAAATCAGGCATGTCAACCGACTCAGTACCAAAAGGTGCATATGACGTTCCTTCCGAAGCTGATATACTTGTTATATTTAAAAGAATTCAGGGTAATTAGGTACTTTATGTTATCTTTAACAATTGATTTAATAAAGTTACTTGCAGCTCCAGAAATAGAAGCACTTTCATTAAATCCTTGTGTAATAATATTAATAGTGATGGGCTTAGAGATGACATCATAGGTTTGGTATCAAGAACTATAGATGATAAAGAAACAAGACCCTTGCTTATTTCAACGTTAACTCGTAAATTTTATATAACAAATAGTCAACACCGAGGCTATCATTACGATTTAAACAATAATCATGAAATAATAGTAAACACATTACAAAATTTGCAAAATGAAATTAGTAAAAAAAAAAAACCTAAAAGTGTAAGCCAAGTTGATAGTGCAAAACCACAACCTAAAAAAAAAAGTGTACAATCACAGCAATGTACGCGCCCACCTTGGAAATAGTAATATTGTTTCACGTTTTGTAATAAAGTATTTTAAAGCAGTAGTTTTATTAATTCCATTACACACCCAAACTATTAATTTATATAACACTTGGGCGTAAGAATAAATAAAATAACGTAAATTATATTTACCTTTAATCTAATGTAAGAAAGTATTGCATTAAAACTTAAAGAAACAGATTACTTAAAACATCTAAAGGGGGGTGCAGATTTAGGGGTTACGTTCATTTCCAGAGCAGCTGGAAAGAAACTGACCACACATTCTCGAGGTCAATTTTAGAGACAAATGTAACGGTCAAATTCTCATTTCGACATCTCTTACCATTTTTGAAATATAAAGCAAAATTTGTATATTTTTCATTCGTGTACTACCGTAATTTGCTTATCTATCAAAATTTTTTCTAGATTTAAAAACTTTCTCAAAAAAGTTTTTTACGTAGATTAAGAATCTGAAAACTAAAATTTTCTTATTCTTACAGATTTTCTGATACTTCATTTTTCTTTAATGCAAACCGTAGTTGGCTGTTGCATAAAAAAATTACATACTTTTTAAGACTTTTCAAAAATGTAACATTAGAAATATCTATTTTTAATAGGAGCCGTAAAATTGCGATTATTACTGAAAACTTTTGAATATTGACAGTTTATTTTTAATCAATACATCTATGTGTAAAACAGGCTTTGAAATATTCATAATCTCCAAGGGTTTTACAACATAAAAAATTGCAAATATCGAAACAAAGATAATGTGGCTTTCCAATATTTGTCGATAGCGGAATATAAAACCCTAATATTTAAAGCGCGTTGTACTATTGAAACAATTGAACTTGAAAACAGAGGTGCATTTAATCCAAAGGCGAGAGTTAGATTTAATTATTCATAAACAAATAGGCAGATTAAATAAAAATAGATTATATCTAGGGGTACTTATTTTAAAACTTCTTTTAGTTCAACATGTGTTCAAATTAGAAACCGTTCAGATTTCTGCACATTTCGCGTCTTTTTTTTACACCACTTAAAGTATTGGTCAAATTGATCCTCGATATTTCCTAAACATGCTGTTCGAACAGTTCTTCCAAATTATTATGCTGCCGCTGATAAATAAAATGTTTTAAAAAATCAATTCGAAAGCTCAGTGTCGAGAGAATTTCGCACAATTAAAGCATTATGTGCAGGTGCACCGTCTTGTTGATAATAAATTGTGTTAAGGTTACTTAGGGGGATGTTTTCAATAAAAGAGCCTACGACTCTCTTAAAATTTGATTGTAAAAAAAAAGGGTCAACAATCTGATTATCTACCAAAAATACCATACCAAATATTAATTCCAAACCGCCTCTGATGCTGTATTGTAATGGTAACATGGATATTTTCGGCTGACCAATACCTGTTATTATGTCTATTAAATATTCCAGAATTTGGTACCTTAGCTTCGTCTATCCACATTATTTTTAAATGGAAATTTGGGTCTGTCTCACAGTTTTCAATATACCAATTGCAAAATTTAATGAGTCTTACCTCATCACCGAGATGATGGTCGAATTTTCTTAAACTTGTATGGTTTATACTTACGCTCACTGCAGTTTTAACCTCTTCAAGAGAACATTTAGGATTGAGGGTGATATATCCAATTACATTAATTTGATTAATTTCACGCACCGGTTTATTATAATATTTTGCTCTTGGTTTCATAAAGGAGCAAACATTTTCATGTTTGCTTCTAACTTTGGTAACATGTTGTTATTTGGCTGACGTCTCTCTGGATATCTATTTAAATATCTTCTCAGCATGTTTACAGTTTCTATCACTTTCGATGAAACATTTGAGCATATCGTATTTCTCGTAAACATTTGTACGAGTATTCTACAACACTAAACAATATCAACTATGTCAACTTGTAATGAAATTAACCGTCAAACTTACAGCTGACATCCTTTTAGGTTGTATTCTTCCAAAGCACCCTTTCGTTATTTTGTAAAACGGCCGCATACATACTCTCTACTTACTAGATCAAGGAATGTTTAACTCCTTTTTTCAGAAAAGACCTTTAAAACGATATATAGTCAAAAACATTCATGTAAATAATTCAAAGCCTACTCTGCATGTGTTTTAGGAAATGGTAAACTGTCAACATTAAAAAATTTCTAATCAAAATCGCAATTTTACGACTCTTATTAAAAATATATGTTATGTTTTTGAAAAGCTTAAAAAATATGTAATTTTTTTATGCCACAACCAACTACGATTTCTATAGTTATTTAGTATTTAAATAATACAACTCGCCTTAAATGTTATTAGGTTTTTACATTCCTCTATCGACAAATACTGGATGAAAAGCCGCATTATCTTTACGTTTCGATATCCTCTTTCCGAACAACGTTTTCTCTGCCTCCCAGCTTCACGTTCTCGTACTAATAGCCATGGTAAGACATGGTAGCCGAGCATCCGGGCTACGGTTTCCCTTGCACCTTCCTCGACCCCGACACCATCACCCGTCCTTTCCTTTGCGAATGCCGCTGCATCCCCATCTAAATTAGAGAAGGCATCTGTAATGTCCTCTGTAGCCTTGTCCTACATCCCACCCACTTCCAAACCCATGTACCGTATCTCTAAAGCACCTAAAGCTCTCTTACCGCTATGTAACCTTCCGCTACCGCTCCCTCCCTACCACCCCCTCCCTACCGCCCCGTCGCCTAATATTGGATCCACAATATTCACGTCCGCTAAACCAAACAAAAATCCTTTTTCCAATCACTTATCCCTCTTCGACTTCCGTAGTTTAATGTAAAACTTAATCATAACTGCACCTGCCCCTTGAAAACGAGCGAGACCCTGCCAGAAACGACTCAACGTAAAATGTATCATACCTTCGGCGAGCCCGCATGAACGCTCATACAACTGCCAAGTTCCTGCACGCCCACTCCCCCTATCAACCCTAAACCCCTATCCTTTCCTGCATCATCCTTGAATCCATAGACCTTTCCAAAATTACCAAAGCTATTAACATCATATCCAAAACCACAAAAGCGCCTACTTCCGTCATACGCCTTATCACCCCTTCTCGAACCACCCTAAATTTCCTCTTAACTGACGGTGTCACCCTTTTCGGTAGACACTGTCCCTGCGAACCATCCCACATTGCCAACTCGATCCTCAAGTATTGCTCTCTTGCACCGGGCATACTTCTTGTGTTAGCCTGAATACAAACCCAATCAACCTCTTTCCATTCCTGACCTTATCGTCTACCTTACCCTCTCCCTATCCCATTATTCCCTGACCTCAGGGACGATATTGCGATAGTCGTCGACAACACGTCCAGGGAATACTTGAAACGATAAATGGTATCGCTATCTCTACACACCCCATCCTTTCCTAATCCTTCACGGTAATCGCCCACCTTAATCCCTCACCCTGAGTACAATGGATCTAATATTAAAGACAATTTATGCGCCCGTCGGAAGTGCCCCTTATTTAAAATTTACTAACCACCAATAAAATACGAGTATTCGCTATCACGGAAACTAAGCTAAACAACCTATGTACTCTTGACTTTGCTTCAAACAAGTCGTTCCTCTAACTTAGCGCCCACAATAGTTCACGAGACAGCCCTCATAATCAAAAATCCATATCCTACCATGCTTTATCTTCTTCTGCCGCACCTGCAACATCTTGAATGTGTTACACATCTAGTTCAAACGTGTATAGGGAGACTTTGATAATAACAACCATTTTTTGTCTAAATTTTGAGTATTCGGGAAAAAAGGTCACCTTCTTCAAATTATAGCAATATAATTTTTGTTAACTGTACTGGGGTATAACTCAGATTTTTAAATAGAACCCCTGTATGTTATGAAATTATTTTGAAAATGCACAATGGGAAGTCAAAGAAACAAGATCGGAATGCTTTTAAAGTTTCATTTTTATTGCGACAATTGTGAAAGATCTCTCATTATTTGTTTTGAACCGTCGAAGACTTCAAAACAAAATCTAAACGATGCAGTGGCATTGATCGCAATCAATGTGAGGAATTAATTGAGTTGTGGATATTCCTTCTATGCAGGAGAGCAGCTTTACCAGTTATATTACTCGTGTAAAGAATGTAAAGTGTTTTATATTTATGCGACATCAATTTAATTTATCATTAATTTTACGGACAGAGGAAGATCACTTACAGAGTATAATGAAATCTGCCGGCGATGAAGAAGAAGGATTGCAATTGAATGTGGTGATGGTTGCAGGAATGGGTCTCTTTTCATAACTGTAATTGTTGATGGGGGCTGGAGCAAAATAACGTATGGACATGGTTAGAATTCGTCTACTGGCGTCGTAAGTAACCTACCACACTATATACACCTTTCTAGGTGGGAGGCATGTGTACACCATGCCAGCCGGAGAGGTACCACTACACTTAGCATAGGCTCCTTAATATTGGGTCTCCGATTTCCTGAGCTCGGTAAGGGCTTTCGGTCACCTTTTTCTTTGTTATTAACCTATTCTAATCGTTATTCTTCCTTCTCGCTCCCACAGTCTTCCTATCGAATTGAAAGCCTAAAATTAAAGAAAAAGATGGCTGTGGTTTCTAGAGTAATAAATTCCGGACGTAAAATCCTGCTCCATTAGGATTTCCGGGAGGGCAGGGCCCAAGCGACCTCTGTCATCGAAAGTGCAAACGTTCTGATCCATTATTGAAACATCCGCGGTATCAGATCCAATCTTAATGCTGTTCATCAACGTCTAGAACAATTACAACCTGACATTTTGTTTCTATCTGAAACACAAGTCTCCTCTGAAAGCTCCGATTCACCCGACATGCAATTTTACAACGTTCACTGTAACTTCCGATATAAAGGGGGCGTATGTGCCTATATCAAGGACAGCATTGCTGGCAAAAGGATTTCTTCCTTGGAAACTAAAAATTTCGACGTGATTTGGTTTAAACATTCTGGTCCTAAATTTGTTAAATTTTACTGCTGCATTTATAGATATCCTAATGCGATATCGCAATTTCTATGTTCATAACTCTAATTGGCTTTATTTCCATCTACTACTAATCCTGGCCATAGTGCAGAAAATTTGCTATTTCTTGTGATCTCACACAAATGATATCTGAACTTACAAGAATCCCTGATAAACCTCACCATACTCCACATCTTCTAGATCTCTTTCACATCAAACCCACTTGTTTATAATACTTCCGTTCTTTCCCCTCCAAGGCTATCTGACTTTGTCTAATATAAATGACTTTCTACTTACATACTTTGTAATAGTTTATGTATTGTCCTGTAAATGAAATTATTCTGTTGGGCAATAAATAAATAAATAAATAAATAAATAAATAAATAAATAAATAAATAAATAAATAAATAAATAAATAAATAAATAAATAAATAAATAAATAAATAAATAAATAAATAAATAAATAAATAAATAAATAAATAAATTCCTCTGTTGTTCGCAACACTTATAGAACGGTGTGGTGTTTTAAGTCAGTTAGATGGAATGATTTACGGGACTTCTTTGTAATCTTTTCATGGCGTGAATATTGTTTTAAATCGTCCTCTTTTCGGACATTGCTCTTTCAGTATCTGAAGTCATCCTCATGGGCCTAGAGTTATACATTCCCAAAAAACAGAATCATATAGGTCATTCACGTTCTCAACCCTGGTTTAATAAGGCTTGTGTTGATGCAATATCTTTGAAAAATAAATCTTATATTAAATGGAAATCTAATAAAACGATTGAGAGTCATGCAGAATGCATTGATGTTAGAAATATCTGCAAAAGTGTCATCACTAAAGCTAAAAATTTGCTTGAACAATGAGATTGCAATGAAATAGCTACATCTCCTTTGGGCACCTAAAACCATAAGTAAAAACTTTGGTACATCCGCATTCCCCTCTGACATCCTTTGACGGATCTGTAGTAGCTGATTCTGTAGACAAAAACCAATGTCTTTATGGATTTATTTGCATCAAACTCGTGTCTCAGTGATTCTGAAAATGTGCGCCCCTAGTCAACTCCTCTTCATATGCTATGAAACCAATTCATTTTCGGTACAAGCTCCTAGAATCGATTATCAGTCGGCTTGATTCTAAATAAGGCGACTGGCCCAGACGGTATCCCAGCTATTGTCTTAAAGAAATGTTTCCCCGAACTAGTACCTGGCCTATCTAAGCTCTATGCGATCTCTATGTCTTCTGGGGAATTTTCTTCATCATGGAAGTTAGAAAACGTTCAACCTATCCCCAAAAAAGACGATAAGACCAATCCCTCGAACTACCGACCAATTTGCCATCACTTCCATTTTGTCTAAAATCATGGAAAAATTCATCAATCATCAACTGCTCTCTTTCCTTGAAACTAACAAACTACTTAGTGACCACCAATATGGGTTTAGGCAGAGTCGTTCAACAAGGAATTTTCTTTCACATGTGATCCAAGTTTGGAACAATACATTAGAATAATCCGGTGAAACAATTGTGTCGCTTTAGATATCTCAAAGGTATTTAACAAAGTTTGGCATGTGTTTACTTGCCAAACTCACCTCGTTTGGGTTAAATGATACGCCCATCAACTGGGTTTCTAGTTTCATTGATAAAAAAAAGACGAATACGTGCCGTAATTGTTAGCTTTTTTTCAAAAGATGTTAGCATTAACGAGAGCGAGCCACAGGGATCAGTTATAGCGCCTACTCTTTTTCTGCTATACGTAAATGACCTTATTTCTTTAATAACTAACCCGATCCATTGCTTTGCTAACGACAGCACTCTTTATTATAGTTCATCTCAGTATACTCATAATGGTAATCCACCTTCTATGTGAAATCAATACATTAAACCTGAAATGTCAAATTCAATTAACAAAGACATTCAATGTATTCTTGAATGGGAAAGCAATAATCTAGTTAAATTTAATGCTAATAAAACTCAGTGTTGCCTTGTGTCTGCCAAAAAAGATCGATCGTTTCCTGTTGTAAGTATGAATGGCTCAGATCTTAAGCTTACAGACTCTATCACTCCGTTGGGAATGACTGTATTTTCAAATCTATCATGGGTTGACCATCTTCTGTCAGCTACCAAAATAACTGCTGGTAAAATAGTATTTTTGTACAGATAGAAGCAGTACTTTACCTCTTGACTACTCTTTCTGTTCTATAAGGCCCACATTAGAATGTAAACAGAATATAATTCTCACCTCGTATTCAAAAGAGCGATTTTGCTTATAAATGACACGTCCTTAACTTCTGACATACAGTCCCTTGAGCACAGTAGTATCGTTTCAGTTCTTTATATTATCGGTATTACAATGGCTATTGCGCTGCTGAATTGTATTCTTTGATACCATCTCGGGCTACCTTTGCTAGGAATATTCGGTTCGCTCATGCACACCATCAGTATGTAGCACAAATCCCCACTTGTCGTACCAAACGGGCGCAATCCACATCCTTCTACACGGCTTCTAAACTCTGAAATGATCTCTCTAGTTCCTGTTTTCCTCTCACTCATGATATGGAAAAATTTAAGGTAGCTGTTCATATGCATCTCTTGGAAATTCAATATTCCTCTACCCATTCTCCTGTGTGCTTTAGCACGATCTGCCAAATTTAGCCTGTTCAGGTTCACAATTGTAAATATATATATATATATATATATATATATATATATATATATTGAGATGTTTAGATAAGAGTAAGACAGGGATCGGACAGTTTTAACTAGTAATTTCTTTAAAAAAGGGGTGATTTCAAGCATGATACATGTACGAGACATTTATTTGATGTAATTTGGTTCACGATGGGTAGAAAGTGGATTTGTTTTGGTTGAAACAATCTGAATAACATTTATACATTTTGATTTAATCATAAAAAGCATTGTACTACTTGCGAAAATGTCAGGAATATTAAATAAACTTATTTCCGTAAATTCAATTCTGTACTTTAGTTTGTTTCAGTAAATTTCAATTTTTCGAAAGTATTTTGGCATGTGAATATTTTACAGGTGTTGTACACATAGTGTAAGGATAGATTTATATTAGGGATATTGTATAAGTAGTTTAGAATGCAGGAAATTTGGTAAAATTTAGAAAAGGGTTATAATATGAACTTAATATGATCATTTCTCACATATTTTTGGAAGCGATTGAGTGACAAACATAGTGATGCATTTTAAATATTAAGAACAGTGCATAGAATATAATCACACAAAGACATTTACATGTAGCTACATTTTCATAGTAGAAATTCAAGAAAGTGTGTTAAACGATATGACTTCTTAATGTGACATTAAATTATACAATGCAAGCGAGAGGAACAATAAATCTAATAAAGACAGTTATTACAAATAGTTTGGATAACATTTTGAGTGACATGAACATTTTTAAATGTAAGATATTTGTAATTTTAGAATTAAGTTTGGTTATGTTTTAAATTAAATGTTTTTTCACAAATTTGTAGTTTTTAGAGTAAATTAGGATTAAATAGTATTATTAAAGTGAATAATAGGAGGTCTTCCTCATTTTTACATAGTAATATACAGTGTACAAAGCATTTCAGCGCAAAAATTATGAAATGGGGTTGGGTATATAATTTTACTAGGTAAACATAAAATTTCTTTTAAATTTAAGATTTCGGACTTTAAATGTGTGTTTTCCTATGCTAAATTTTATCAGGATTACATATATGCAAGTAATTTAAGTCTAGTTTATAAGGTTAGTTAGATATAAGCAAATTTAAATTAAAATAGGTCATTTTGCATAATAGTTAAAAGAACCATATCTTGTTGGATATCTATTTATGCGTAAAATTACACAGATTCCATTTCTGTCATTAAAATTTAAATCCATAATTGTATAAGGAAGTTATCGCTAAAATTATACTTTAGTTTTCAAATTATTTTCAACCAATCAGAAGCATGGTTACATATTTAGAATTGCTTAAAAAAAATTGAAGATACGGTAACCAACAAAAGGGTATAAAAGGAATTGCCCTTGATCAGATCTCTCTATATAATTTTGCCAGTTGTTTGAATAGTTAAAAAATAGTGCAGTGATTTTTGTGTTTCAAGTAAGTTTTTCTAACCATAAACTATCGGGAAGAATTTTTAAATACGAACGGAGAGACGAGAAATCAGGCGCAATTGTTTTTAAACCGACAATTATTTCTCTGGGCCTTCCACCGCGCTATGGAACGAGACATCATTGTATAGGGGTTTTCTGAAAGTGTGCAGCGGCACGGAATAACTTACAAATACATCATAGGTAAGTCCAAAAAATAATAACAAAAATGTGTAAACTAAGATACTAATGGAGATTTGTGTGCGTATGCCCAAATTGTACAAAGGGTTGATTATGGGCGACAAGTTGTCAAGATCGAGTGTGCCAATCACATAATATGCTGTTAGTGATAAATTACACAGATTTTCGGCTAACACAGCTTCCCCTTACATTGTTTCTTTTCTATTGTAGTAATACCTTTTGCACAAGGAACGAAGTGAATGAAGATAATCTAATGGGATTATAGATATAAATTTCTTTGTCGAAATTAAAAAAAATCATTGAACCGATGATATGCAAGACACAAAGGTTATCACGTAATCAAACCACGAATCAGGCCGAAAGGTGTGTATGCGACTTACCGACATAGAACCTATACCTACAATACTTGCAATATTTTCTAGGTATATGACATTAGTAGCTAAACGCACAGGCGGAAAACGGGTTAATTTTACAAAAAGTGCCTCTTATACAGTTCGAAGGTACGCAGCTGCCATATCCCATTTCCATGGACCTGGATGGCATCTTCATGCAATTCAAAGTAGGGGACATTTCCTTAAAAACACATGTTATCACAGACAGAAAATACATGTGATTAGAAAAAATCCCACCACTAGCGGTACTGATAATTATTATGGACCTCATGCAGCTTCGCCAGACATTTCTTTTGAGGATATGTTACAACAACTGGACTTTTTAAGTAAACTGGATAAGAGGGCGTGTACAGAGAAAAAGAGAGAAAACATTGAGGAATCTACCAGAGGACAACGTGATAATAGATTGTGCAGATAATTGAGGCAGGAATGTTTGACCGCCTCAAGCTTTGGAAAGGTTGTGAATCGAAGAGCAACAACACATTGCCACAATCTTGTACAGAATCTTCTTTACCAGACGCACGAATTATATACACCATCCATTATATACGACCGAGTGCATGAAAAAACGCAATTTTAAAATCTCAAGAAATGCATGATGGACAGGTGCAACCTTATGGATTGCTTATAGATTCCCATTATTCCTTTTTGGGTACCTCCCAACTTGCTTCACTATTAATAATGGTATTATTTGGTTAGTATGATGCAATTAAATTGTAGATGTTTTCTGAAATGATTTTCATTTCAGCTTAAAAAAATCATAACTACTATTATCAGGTATAAGGCCAATTAAACATTACTAAAAAATTATTTTGCGATTTTGTACTTTAGGCCGAGAATGGTTTCAATGTTGAAAGTATTTATAAGGACCAACATTTATGGCAAAGTGTAATGTTGCCCTGGGAAATTATTGGTGTCTGAGTTCCAAGAAGAATGAAGATTGGGGACCTTACGTTAGAATCATAACTATAAATAAAGTAAATATGTAATTAAAAATTATCATTAATTTTATTAAATACATAAATAAAAAGTTTACCTCGAGTAGGATTTGAACCTACGACATCTACTTTGCTAGAATAGCGCTCTAACCAACTGAGCTATCGAGATACAAGCCCCAATCGATGTAAATTTTGTCTTTATGTATGTAGAACTGATGTAAATTCTAAACATAATGAGATTACAGATTACTTATATCAATGGAAAGCGAACCTGCACTATCGCAAGAATTTCCACATACCAAATAAACTTGACTAATATTAAATTATAAGTTTTTGTTATGAACGAAGAAGTTCAAAAGTAAATACGTAATTAAAAATTATTATTAATTTTATTAAATACCTAAATAAGAATTTGACCTCGAATAGGACTTGAACCTACGACATGTAGTTTGCCAGAGTACCGTTCTAACCAATTGAGCTATCGAGACACAAGCCCCAATCGATGTAAGTTCTGTCTTTATGTATGTAGAACTGATGTAAATTATAAATGTAATGAGATTACAAATAAATTACTTATATTAATGGAAAGCGAGCGTGCAATATCGCGAGGATTGCCATATACCAAAGAAAATTTTGGTTTTTATAAAAATATTTTTTTGGCATTGCAAAATATTATTAGATATGTTTCCTCATTTATTCTTTAATTTAATTAAGGTGTTTCATAAAGATGTCGTCATAAAGCATTGATTGAAATGCATACCTATATAATACTCCTTAATGCAGTATGTTGTGTTGTAATTAAGCATTCTTTTTTTATTAAAAGGTTCTTCAAAGATAAACATTTTCTGTAAACTGTTAAAAACAAAAACGGAGACAAAGATAAGTAGGCAAATAAGTTAAATAGATCGTAAATATTCACCACAATTACGGGAAAATGTAATTTTGTGTGAAAGGAATCAGGTTTTGCTTATAAATAGCAGGTAATAGACAAATTATATGTTGTGGAATGGGGGCATAGATAATCAACTACGTAAACAAAATATTTCAAGCAACGCCTTCTGCGGTTTAAACCCTACAGCTTCCTATGTGATTCGTGTAGCCCACAGTGTAAATTTAGTCGTTAAGTGTCTTTAGAAATACGTTTTTTTTGCAACTGTACAAAAGCTATATGTTTTCTCCCCAGCATCGACTAAACGTTGGAAGGTATTAAAAGATGAAATCCCTACTTTAACATTAAAACCCCTTTCGGATGCTAGGTGGGCAAGTAGAATTGGTGCACTAAAAGTTCTTAGGCATAATTTTGATAAAATATATGATGCTTTATATACGCCCTATTCCGATAATATAAGAGATTCTGATACAAGAAATGTGGCAAATTATTTACTTTTAAAAATTAAATCTCTTAAGTGCATATCTTTCATAGTAATATGGTGTAATCATCCTGAAAATACTTACTACAAATTTTCCTATCCTTGTAAACCAGTTTTCCTATCAAAACTTATTTCCTATTTTCTTCCACAACTGTTCTGTCATTATTAATAAATGTTATCAGTTGTCCACTCCTTTTCCACGTCATCCCATTTACCTATAAAGACCAGGTCCCCTAGCATATAGCTTGAGGCAATCATATTCATATTCATTCTCATAAACATTCTCATATATTTTTACATTCATTCACTCATTCATTCTCCCTCACACCTTTCACTTAATCCCTTCACCCCCTTCCTGTACCTAGTATTATCCTGTCACGCAGCCAGACGATCCTGACCAGCAATTAGTAGCCAGACCTGTACCCGATAACTACTAGCCGGACCAGAATCCTATCCAGTATCCCGTATCAATTTATCCTGCACTTATATTATTATCCTGCCCAGTAACCAGACCAGTAATTCTGACCAGCATCCCTTGTCCCTTCCCAGTATTATTACCCAGACCCGCATTTGCTCATCTACGCACACGTTTATGCAAAACATTCTTGGAGGTCAAAAGATCCGAGAACGGTGTATAAACGTGACAAGGGTATGAGGTAATTAGTTTACCGGACGTTCTGCACCGTAGAGCTAACTATTTCAACGCCAATAACCACCCCTTTCCATAGAATACCCTTTCACAAAATAGTCACATCATTTATGCTATCTTGTTGGTGGTGAATCGTCCCGAAAAGAGCACTAAATGATAAACTAGAATGAATATTTAACCAGACGGAAGTTAGGCCTTGAGTTATTAGCTACTCCTACTACAGGCACACCTACCCTAGCGACATTAACGCTGTAATCGTTGCTGGTAGTTTATATTCAGAAGACGCTGTCACAGTTCCCCTGTACGCGTCGGAATATCCTATCAATATGTGTATAATTTTCCTATTACTAGCATTCCAGACAACCGCCCTAATTACCGGATTAGTCATAAACAACTCCATCATGTATATATAAAGAAAACTTGACCTGTATATAAAACCCCTGTTTCCAGTTATGATGTTATTCATAAGTAATGTAATAATAACAATTATTTCCTGTTAATAATTCTTGGCCGGAGTTCCATTCTTTTAATGGAAACAAACAAATCCCCGACAGCTGTTTATAATCAGCACACTAACTTCCATACATAATTAATTACAAATGTAAATAACACACTCACCTGTAAATAACTCCTTTGTAAGCCTGTTTATAGATCACCCACATTTAATTACACGTATAGCACCTGTTCATTATTTGATTAACCGTTTTCGTAGTAACAATTTCACCCATATATATATATATATATATATATATATATATATATATATATATATATATATATATATATATATATATATATATATATATATATTACAGAAATGTCCATAAAATGCGATCCTAATTCATGTAATTCACCAGCCAGCTGCGTCCTATAGTATTTCAAACCAGGACCACCAGAAACAATATTTAGTTACCAATTTATTTATTTTAATTCAATATTTAATTACGTTTGTTTATTTTATTATTTCCTTTTTTGAGTTTGTTTTGTTTCATATTGTTATAACCAAATAAATTTGTTATTACCGGCTACGACTCATTCTTCAGTTATTCACAAAGTAGTGACATTCATTAACTCCGACGCGAGAGATAAAAGTGAGGACCAAAATTAAAGGAACACAGAGGAAGGGCTTATACAATGGTATAACGTTTTAGTCAAAATCAACGTCGTAAGCAAAACAATACACGGAACAAGTACTGCTTTATCAAATATTATGTTATTACCATTAACAAAAAATCGAAGAAAGGTTCGATGAAATAAAAATCATCACAGTTTTAATTTTCTAAACGACTTAAATAAATACGTTTTTAAAATGTAAGTATTTAGAGAACATCTTATTTGATCCATCTAAACTGAAAAAAATATTATTGCCCAAGATTTATGCGATGAAATTGATAACATTGCATCCTATATTTCCCCGGAAATGTATGTATTAAACGTTATTCAATATCTATTTACGAATTATCTGAATTATATGTTTCCAAATTTAGTAATTGCTATAAGAATCTTTTTAACATTACCGATGACAGTTACTAGCGGCGAGAGTTTTCGAAACAAAATAATAAAAAATTATTTGCGATCAACAATGGGTCAAGAAGGGTTATACTTATTTATTATTAGTATAATAAATAAATGTATCCGATATTATTCAGAATTTGCTTTAAAGCAAGCAAGGAAAGCAACATTTATTTAAATGTTTCATAATAAGAAAAGGTATTAATAGATATAAGTATTAATTAGTATAAATGTCTATTCATGTTAATTAATCAATTAAAGTTTATTACAACTTTTTTGTATGTAACCATTAATAAGTATTGTCCTCGCCAGGAAAGTTTACCGCTACGTCATCACATACAATCATATGGTGTAATATGATAAATATGAGTCAACATTATTTTGATTAGAAAATATACCCCGAGAGGGCAGGATTTAAGGCTGAAGTATTCCAAAATACAATCATTTGTTTATTGTGATTTATTTTGTAAAAATTAGAGAACGTTGATTATCGTAACGATAACGGTTGAAAAACAGTATCCTTTAAATCTAACAGATGTTTGGTACGTTATTTTTACAGCCTGAAGGGTATGTAGTTTATAACCTACAAACAATGCAATTTTCAACAAGATGTAAACATTTAATAATGGCAGTGAAATTATAAAAACATGAGAATGGTTGTGTTGTAAGTTGCTAATAAACAATGATACATTTGATTAGAGAATTCAATTTATAGGTTAAACAATTTGCATGGAATAACTGTTCACACCTTGCAAGACTACTACGTTTCATAATCATAATTTCTTATTCTTGATACCAATTCAGTAGCAATTATGGCCCATAATAAGATGGTAACATTAATACACAAAATGGATGTTAAGTTACGTGCTTAAATAAAATGGAACTATTATTCGTACGAAGATGACATTTAATGTGGAACATAAATTCTGTGGAATATGTGTGAATTAACATATTGAGAAGCATTTTACCACAAAATATATTGTACTTACATTATTGAAGAACTAACACACTTGTATTACTAATCGTACTTTGTAGAAACATGTTTTTTAAAGTGTAAAATTTTTTAATCGCAGTCACTATCTACATCCGAGCTTTCATAAGAGTTTCCGATGTTAATAACCAGTTCGTCAACTGTGATGTTCAACATTTCTTCACGTTTATACCATTGCTTTATTGATTCTTCATCAGGTAGCACACAATGATCCCATACGATTTCATCACAATGCTGTAAAGCTTCGTTCCACATAGCAATTACGTTTTCATCTCTATAGACATCTCGTCAAATATGCTTGTCATAATGTCATGATTATATCGCATTAAACCCACAGTGATATTGTGGTAATCTTAATACTTCATCTACTTCATACCTTTGTTGTTTTGAAGTGACTTAATTAGACCATACAGCTCGGGTGTGGGATCGTGACTGATGTGATTCTGCGTTAATCAGGAAACCATATTGCCTTTTGTCCAGGATGGAGTTGGTAGCTTTTCAACTACCATTGAATGGTATGGTGTATTATCAATTATAATTAGTGAAGTCTCTTCTAAATGTGTTAGCAAATGTTCAATAAGCCATTTTTTAAACATGTTCCTATTCATTTCACCATGATAATCTTCCTTTAACCATCTTGATGCAAATAACAGAGCAGCACCTTGTACAAATCGCGGATCCGGCGTGAATAACAATAAATCCCTTGCCATCGTAGCCTTAAGGTTGTCGTACACTCCTAATGTTTTCATCCTGTCATAATTTTCCTGGATTTCCTTTGGAGTAGATCCACGTTTCATTTCATTAGTATGTCAAATACGTGTAAAAGATTGTGACGTAATATTATTCACTTTGTGCATACATACTTGTAGAACGTATTCCTTATGGCCATTTTGGATGTTTCAGGTAGATCGTCAGATTTTGTTTTCTTGCGTGGTCGTTTTTTTGGCCGGGCTTGTTAAAACAAGCTTCGATGCAGCTCGAGACTTAATATTTCTCAACTGATTTAAAGTATGTAATAAACGATGATTAAAAGAAGTAAATGTAGGAAATGAGGAAACAGTCAAAGGATAAACAAGCAAATGGAGGTTATTCAGTAGGTACTATAGAGGGTGTCCACAAACTCTGCAGATTCTAGAGCATATTTTATGTCGATTTAACGTAAATTACATTAATACAAAAATATTTCCCAAGAAAGCTGGAGCTCCTGGAAGATGGCGTCCTAACATCGGTTTAATTCAAATATCTTCAACATGGTTTCCCTTTAAACGATAGCGTTCTGTACATTTATTTAGAGGAATATGCCCAATCGTATGGCGTGAATATGATTTTTTAGTTGTACTCATAAGCGGCTCGTTTGGGCGGGGCATTGGACATTGTTATTCATAAAATTTTAAAATTTTCGATTTTTTCATAAAAAGAATGATACTCTTGTATGAAGTCGCTACGACGCACCGTTTTCGAAATAAATCGATTTGAACTTTTCAAGTGTTAATCATACTTCTATAAAATTAACTAATGAATTCATTTACAATTATGAAAGATGGCTATGGAAAATAAACAAAATAACAATTGCGTGAACGTCAAACTGCTCTCATGTCATAAATTAATTTTGATTTACCTATCCATACATTAATGCTAAACCTTTCCTGATGTTTACTTTCCCTTATCGCATGAGGGTTTTCATCAACATAGGAGTAATAGTGTGCATTGTGCATATTAAAAATTCCATCTTTTGTAAAAGCGGCTTCATCACAAAACAAAATATTAGACAAAAAATCTTGGTCTTAATTCTCTTTATTTTGCATCCAATTGGAAAAATCAACACGAGCAGGAAGATCACCTGCTTGCAAGGCCTGGACTTTTTGAAATGAAAAGGTACATGCCTTTCTTATATAGAATGTTCCACACAGAAGATTTTGACACATTGGGATACATTGCAGCCAACCTTATTAAGGTTATTACGGGATTGTACTCAATTTCCATTCAAATATCATCCTGATATACTTCCAT
The DNA here is from genome assembly GCA_036346205.1 of Vesta saturnalis. Lineage (NCBI taxonomy): Eukaryota > Metazoa > Arthropoda > Insecta > Coleoptera > Lampyridae > Vesta > Vesta saturnalis. Next base: position 128,163 of record JARFJB010000512.1, on the reverse strand, counting down.
TACATCAGCGTGTCTTCCCGTTTCATTATTTTTAGGAATTACCGATCCTGTTTCCCCAATTCTATGATGAAGAAGCGTATATGATTTAGAAGCAGGATGTCTTCTACCTGAAAATTTATCTGCATATCCATGTGCTGCTGCCCGAGCGTTGCATTGCATTTCGCAATACACTAAATGCAAATCGGCATATTCTTCGTTACTAAACAAAACCATTCTAACAATATTCAACTTTTTGTATTTACGGTAACGTATTTAAACAATAAAAAATCTTTCACTTAAAACTTATTTGACACTTTAACCTCAACTAGTATCTGTAATACTACTTATTTTGACGTCACGCAATTGTTATTTTGTTTATTTTCCATAGCCAGCTTTCATAATTGTAAATGAACTCGTTAGTTAATTTTATAAAAGTATGATTAACACATGAAAAGTTCAAATCGATTTATTTCGAAAACTGTGCTCTCTTAGGAAGTATTTTTGTATTACATCCTTTATTTGTCAAATGAGAATTTAAATTCTTATGCATATAAAACAAATTAATTTCGCATTTATAGGATTGCTCTTTCTAAATTTGCTTATTCAATACCGTATGCCGATTTCGTCAAATGCACTACGAATGTTCACCATCCTTATTTAATTCACTGTTTTATACGAGAAGATAGTATAAACACGTTGGATAGCTCAATTCACAAATTAATGCGTAGCGGTAAACACTCCTGACGAGGACTATATAAACATGTTAATTTATGATATGTCCCTGCTGACTTATTTTTCCGAAATATAATTACTTCTTTCACATTTCCTTGTTTTTATTTAAGGTAAAATTATTTTAAAGACATTATGGTTAACCAGAAGTTAGGGGTCGGGAAAATTATTTTTGCACACGGACGGCAGATACGTTAGGAACGGCCCTGTTAGCCGAAATCACTTTTGTTTATCCCATATATTTCGCCATTTCACAATCGTCGATTTAATCTGAAATATTTTATCAATTTTTATAAATTGACTTAACGATAAGCATTTTGTTATCTATTATATCCCATGTAACATACTTAAAGTAATGGAATCGGATGGAAGAAAAATTAGTTCTAGTGAAGATGCAAAATATCCTATTGATGTAGAGTTACCTGAACCTGATGACTGCGAAAAAATAGTATTTCCACCATCAACTGAATTACTACCAGACGAGTACGAACATAATGATAATAAAAATGGTTTAGTGCACATTTTTGCCTCAAAGCTTGATGAAAAGAGTAAGGAAACTATTGCAAAAAATTTACTGATCTAGGATATAGTGTTAACAATGAAAATGTGTTTGAACTCTCAAATCGGAAAACAGTATTAAATAGTTTAAATGATGGTATGTTCTTTAGTTTTTGAATAATTTGACTAAGTAAGCCATTTTATAGTTGCACAAAAGGATTTCAGTGATAAAACCTGTTTGTTTATTTTCTTTATGGGTAACTTAGAGGAAGAGGATAAGTTATTACTAGATGATGATACAACTTATATACATATAAAGGATGTGTGGTCCAAATTCACTGCGGATAAATGTCCTTCTTTAAAAAATAAACCAAAAATGTTTATATTTCAGGTGAGTATTATGATTATTAAACGTTTAATACAACATACAGTGCGGTCATTTAATATGGAAATTTGGAAATATTAATTTCTGTGATAATTTTCCGAAAGACCCCTCGAATTTTATTTTTTAAAGCGCACATTTTGACTACTCGGAAATTTTTTCTCGCCATATTTAAAAGAGCTATGACGTCATCGCAACTTTTTTAAAATAGCAACCATGTGCTTTTTTATCATATTTGGATAGGCGGTGAAATTCTAGAAATAAGAATGTGTAACAGTATTGCACTGCACAACACATCGATAAACATTAAAAACTGAACATTTAATTCAACAAAACGAACAAAATAACATTTAAAGGAGATGTTCGAATTGTAGACCACGAACTTCTTGACGCAGAGCAAGCCTATATTAGAAATACTATAGAACGTTCTCGATTGTTTCTGCAGTGATTACAGAAACAATCCAGAACGTTCTTCAGAATTTCCAGTAAATGCTTCTTATGTGTCAAAAGTTCGTGGATTTCAAGTTTTTAATGTTTATCGATATGTTTTGTTTGTAAGAATAGCACAATTTTGAGACTTGAATCTTTGAATTTTGATACCTTTTTTTCTGGAAATTGTCAACCGCAGTGAAATACTTTTAGACTTCGTCATTTTTAGAATTTCACGGCCTATCCAAATATGATGAAAAAACATATGGTTGCTATTTAAAAAAAGTTGCGATGACGTCGTAGCTCTTTTAAATATGGCGAGAAAAAAGTTTCCGTCGATTTTTATTTTTTAATGCGCACATTTTGGCTCATTAAAAAACAAAAATCGGCGGATCTTAGGATTTTTTCGGAAAATGATCACAGAAAGTAATATTTCCAAGTTTCCATACTACATGACCGCACTGTATATCACTGTTAATTCAAGAATACTGTTCAATTACTTTGCTTTAAGGGTTGCAAACGGATTCCTGTGTGGACACTACAAATGCTTTTAGCCGATTCCGTACCAAAAGGCAGTTATGATGTTCCTTCCGAAGCTGATATTCTTGTAATATTTAAAAGAATTCATGGTAATTAGGTAATAATTTTTAAGAACTCATTTAAAATCATTACTTACAGCACCTGAAAATAGAAAAACTTTCATTAATTCGCTGTGTGATAATATTAGTGAATTTGGTCTTAGAGATGACATTATAGGATTAGTAACACGAACTACAGAAGATAAAGAAAAAAGACCTTTGGTTATATCAACGTTGACTCGGAAGTTTTATGTAACCAATAGTCCTGTCCGAGGTCATCACTACGATTTAAACAGAAATCATGAAACAATTGTAAAAGCGTTACAAGATTTGCAAAATGAAGATTCTATAAACAAAATGCTTAAAAATGTGAGCCAAATTGATAGCGCAAAACCACAACCTAAAGAAAAAGGTGCAAAATCGCCGCATTTGAAGTCGACACGCCCACCTTGGAGATAGTAATATAATTTGTATTTTACTACATACAATAAATAATTTTTTCACACAGTAGTTCTTACTGTTTTCCACAATACTTTTAAACTACATTTTAAGCCCCGCTCCCTTTTTCGACCATTTTATTCTCCGGTACCATTTTCATCCCATTTAGAGCTTTTTTTTGATACTTTCCACCTATTTTTCCCCTTTTTGGATTGTGAGATAGACAACTGCGGCCACTTTTTTATTACTCCTAACCAGTCATAACCCATGCCCATTAGGTGGAAGCTTTTTACCTTTCAATCTACAGATACATATGTAGGCAAAATGTTATGCAATCGTATGAGTGTGTGTGTGTGTGTGTGTGTCTGTGTGTGTGTGTGTGTGTGTGTGTGTGTGTGTGTGTGTGTGTGTGTGTGTGTGTGTGTGTGTGTGTGTGTGTGTGTGTGTGTGTGTGTGTGTGTGTGTGTGTGTGTGTGTGTGTCAGTGGGTGTGTGTATGTATCTGTGGGTGCGAGTGTGGATGTGAGCGGGGGTGCACGTGCATGTGGATGCGTGCGCGTATTTGTGTAGGTGAGCGTGCGTGGGTATGGGTATGTGCGTGCCTGTGTGCGAATGCGCGCGCGTGTGAGTGTGTGCGTGGGTCTGCGTATGTGTGTACATGTGCGTGCGCGTGCACGCATGTTTATGTCTGTGAGTGCGCGCGTGTGCGTGCGCGTGTGCGTGTATATACGTGTGATGCGTGTGAGTATCTGTGCGCGTGTGTATGCGTGTGTGTGCGTGTATATACGCGCAAGTGGGCGTCCGTGTGTGTACGCGTGTGCATGTGCGTACTCGTGTGTGCGCGCGCGTGTGCGTGCGCGTTGTAAAGATCCAGAAACCATTACACAAATTCGCAAATTAACTATTTTAATTTATGCCTTTATGTTATAGAAAATGCTAGTAAAATAATTAAGTTTCACCCCTTCTTCGGTAATCAAGAAATCGTTTAAGATTTCAACGCAAGAAGCCCCGCCAAAATCTCGCTTCATCTTTGACCAATCCCGACCGCGAAATTAGATCAATATCCAATCACGTTACACCGCGGACTATATAAGTGGAATCGCTACGCGAGGATCTTTCCGCTGTCGTCCTGAAACAATCATCTTCCCGCTGCCGTCCTGAAGCAAGCATCTAATCACCTTTCCGCTGCCGTCCTGAGGTCCTATATGACCTACCGAACCGTCGTATCTATTGTTACTTCTACCTGCCAGTGCATCTGGGTAAGTTATAGAATTTTCTATCACAGTCATCCCACCACTTGGAAAGATTTCTTTTCTGCATTTGGTAGATTATAAATCGATCTTGTCTGTAAAACCCTACCTGAAATACGTACACTCCCTGGTGCGTTAAGTCCGCGAAACTAATATCCTGTACACAAATCTTCCTCTTTACTCTTAGGAGTACTGAGATTTCCTAATAGAATTATCCCCTCAGGCGTTGGGCTTTAGAGGTGATTCTTTTACCTGTGCTTGTCCTAAAGGCGTAGTCTTGTTCGATTTAGCATTCCTTCTAACTAACCCATGGAGCGTGTAGCCCGTTGAATTAGATAATCCTTCCTAAGAACACAATATTACACTTATGCGACCGACTCGAAGACATAAGATCGATTGTATAATCGTGCCAAATCTACGTTTCAGTCAGATTTTTCTGTAGAACTGTTATAAAGCCCGTCCTTCATATTGACATTCCTTTGTCTGTATCTAGAATAATTAATAACGCAATATCAATTTATATTTTTTCAAAATTCCGATTTAATTCTATATAAAAAGAAATATTCTTTTTGTATACAATAAGCGATAAACTACATCGATTATAAAAAGAGTAAAACTCCTGTATGTTATCGTAAATAATTACTAAACTATTATATACCGTAAATGCATTCTAAAGAAAGCTCACAAATCAAACGTTTGTTTATGTTTTAATTTACGAGTCCCGTCCTCTACCTTGTATCTATTTACAAGAAAGCAACAATCATCACTGTAAAACCAGAAGTCCCAGTTTATTAAATTGCAGATAAATGTATATTTTAAAGCCGATGTCTGAAAACGCATAAAAGTGTTATCGTTTCTTTAGTTAAATTCTCAGAATAAATATAAAGGAAATATTCTTTTATATATTACGAACGTTTCAACATTGTTACAATTACGCGTTGAAGAATTTTAAATACTCTAATCGTATTGATTTATTTTCTTATGGAAATAAAAGGTCATTATTTCATTAAATAGTTTGTTTTGTGCAAAGTAGTAATTCGCGTGAGCGTGTAATTACAGAAGGGTTAAAATAAATTACCTAAAGTAAACCTAGGAAATTATTACCGTACAAACCCCGTACACTACGTTAACAATTTTATCCCCAGGTATTCCAGTACTCAAGAAGAACCGTCACGGGCCTATTCACCCTCTGGAGGTGACCTGAAGATCCTGGTTTTGTATTACGCATATAGTGTTACGTATTATTAATATTCCTCAAATATTTTGTAGATTTAAGTTCCAAATTTTAGCATTGTGTTGTATAGGAAATAAAAGTAGTGTTTGTAAAAATCATTTGTTATTCAAACCACGAGCCGCCTCATCTTCGACTGGTAGCTAACGGGTAAAACAAAAGTATTAATAAGTGAAAACCACTTGTGAAAGGGGGTGTCTGCAGCATACGAGTACGTGTGTGTGGGTGAGGAAAGAGCGCGTGTTTATGCGCCAGTGTGTGTGTGAGTGCGTCGTATGTATGCGTGCTTATAGCTTGTGTGTATGCGTGCGCGTATGTGCGGGTGTGGGTGTGTACGTGTGAGTGCGTGCGCGAGCGTGGATGTGCGAGTGCGCAAGAGTGGGCGCGTGCGCGTTGCTTGTGTGTATGCGTGCGTGTGTGCGCGCCTGTTTGCGGGTGTGGGTGCGCTTGCGTGCATGCGTATGTGCGCGTGTACGTGTGCGCTTCTGTGTGTGGACGTGTGTGCATGTGAACGTGCGTATGTCTGCGCACGCATCTGTGTGTGCATGTGTGTCCGTGCGGGTGCGGTGTAAGTTTGACTACGGGGAGGGGGGGTGTATATTCGTGTGGTGTGTGTGTGTGTACATGTGTGTGTGTGTGTGTGTGTGTGTACATATTGTACGCGCGTGTGTCCGCGTGTGTGCACGTGTGCGTGCCCGTGTGCGTGCCCGTGTACACGTGTGCGCGCGTGTATATGTGCATGCGTACGCGTGTATGTGTGCGTGCACATGTGCGCAAGCGTTTGGGTGTGCATATGCGTGAGCATCTGCATGTGCATGCGCGTACACGTGTGTGCGTGCGCGTATGAGTGTGCGTGGGCGAGTGAGTGCATGTGCGAGTGCGTGTGCGTGTGGGAGTGGGTGTCGGCGTGCGTGTGGGCGTGCGTGCGGGAGTGGGAGTCTATGTGTTGCTTATGTGTATGCGTGTGTGTGTGCGCGCGTGTATGCAGGTGTGGATGTCCGCGCGTGAGTACGGGAGTTTTTGCGCACGCGTGTGTGTGTGTGCAAGTATGTGTGCGCGCTCGCGTGTACATGTCTGTGCATTTTCGGGTACATGTGTGTTTGTGCAAGTGCGCGCGTGTTTGCATTTGTGTGCACGTGTCTGTGGGCATGTGTTTGCTCGTATCTATGCGCGTGGGAGTGAATATGTGTGCGCGTGTGTGCGCGCGTGCACGTTTGCGTACGTATGTGTGCGTATGTGTGAGTGTGCGTGTGACTGTTCGTGTGCGCGTTTGTGGGCGTATGAATGTGTGGATGTGTGTGTGCGCTTGTGGATGCGCGCCTGTGTGCGTCTGTGCGCGTGTGTGTGCGCGTATATGCACGTTGTTAATGTGCGTGTGCGAGTACACGTGCGCGTACATGTGAGTATACACGTGTGAGTGTGCTTGTGTACCCGCGCGTGCGTGCGCGCTCGTGTGTATGTGTGTAAATGTGTGCTTGTATGTACGCGCGTCAGCGTGTGCGCGCGAGTTCGTGCGCGTGTGCGCGTGTTTGGGCGTGGGTGTGCATGCTTGCGCGTGTTGTGTGCGTGTGTGTGTGCGTGCATGCGAGCGCGTGTGTGCGAGTGGGCGGGCTAGCGTACGCGTTGTGTGTGTGTGTGTGTCTGTTCGTGGTCGAGTGCGCGTGCCCACTGAGACAGATACACGGACATACAGACACAGGCACACAGACACACAGACACACAGACACACAGACACACAGACACACAGACACACAGACACACAGACACACAGACACACAGACACACAGACACACAGACACACAGACACACAGACACACAGACACACAGACACACAGACACACAGACACACAGACACACAGACACACAGACACACAGACACACAGACACACAGACACACAGACACACAGACACACAGACACAGACACACAGACACACAGACACACAGACACACAGACACACAGACACACAGACACACAGACACACAGACACAGGCACACAGACACAGACACACAGACACACATACACAGACAGACACACAGACCACAGACACACAGACACACAGACACAGACACACATGACACACATGAACACAGACACAGACAGACCACAGACACACAGACAGACGACACAGACACACAGACACACAGACACACAGACACACAGACACAGACACAGACACACAGACACACAGACACACAGACACAGACACACAGACACAGCAACAGACACACAGACACACAGACACACAGACACACAGACACACAGACACACAGACACACAGACACACAGACACACAGACACAGACACACAGACACACAGACACACAGACACACAGACACACAGACACACAGACACAGCAGACACAGCAGACACACAGACACACAGACACAGACACACAGACACACAGACAGCACAGACACAGACACACAGACACACAGACACACAGACACACAGACACACAGACACACAGACACACAGACCACAGACACACAGACCACAGACACACAGACACACAGACACACAGACACAGACACACAGACACACAGACACACAGACACACAGACACAGACACAGACACACAGACACACAGAGCACAGCAGACACAGCAGACACACAGCACAGAGGCCACAGATCACACAGGCACACAGCACACACGACACACAGACACACAGACACACAGACACACAGCACAGACACACAGACACACAGACACACGACACACAGACACACAGAACACAGACACACAGACACACAGACACACAGACACACAGACACACAGACACACAGACACACAGACACACAGACACACAGACACACAGACACACAGACACACAGACACACAGACACACAGACACACAGACACAGACAGCACGACACACGACACAGACACACAGACACACAGACACACAGACACACAGACACACAGACACACAGACACACAGACACACAGACACACAGACACACAGACACACAGACACACAGACACACAGACACACAGACACACAGACACACAGACACACAGACACACAGACACACAGACACACAGACACACAGGACACACAGACACACAGACACACGACACACAGACACACAGACACAGACACAGACAACAGACACACAGACACACAGACACACAGACACACAGACACACAGACACACAGACACAGACACACAGACACACAGACACACAGACACACAGAACACAGACACACAGACACACAGCACACAGACACACAGAACACAGACACACAGACACACAGACACACAGACACACAGACACACAGACACACAGACACACAGACACACAGACACAGACACAGACACACAGACACACAGACACACAGACACACAGACTCACAGACACACAGACACACAGACACACAGAACACAGACACACAGACAGACACACAGACACACAGACACAGCAGACACACAGACACACAGACACACAGACACACAGACACACAGACACACAGACACACAGACACACAGACACACAGACACACAGACACACAGACACACAGACACACAGACACACAGACACACAGACACACAGACACACAGACACAGACACACAGACACACAGACACACAGACACACAGACCACACAGACACACAGACACTCAGACACACAGACACACAGACACACAGACACACAGACACACAGCACAGACACACAGACACACAGACACACAGACACACAGACACACAGACACACAGCACACAGACACAGCACACAGCACAGACACACAGACACACAGACACACAGACACACAGACACACAGACACACAGACACACAGACACAGACACAAACAAACACAGACACACAGACACAGACACACAGACACACAGACACACAGACACAACACACAGACACACAGACACACAACACACAGACACACAGACACAGACACACAGACACACAGACACAAGACACACAGACACACAGACACACAGACACACAGACACAGACACACAGACACACAGACACACAGACACACGACACAGAGACACACAGACACACAGACACAGACACACACGACACACAGACACAGACACAGACACAGACACACAGACACAGACACACAGACACACAGACACACAGACACACGACACACAGACACACAGCACAGCACACAGACACACAGACCACAGACACACAGACACACAGACACACAGACACAGACACACAGACACAGACACACAGACACAGACACACAGACACACAGACACACAGACACAGACCAGACACACGACACACAACACACACACACAACACACAGACACACAGACACACAGACACAAGACACACAGACACACAGACACAGACACACAGACACACAGACACACAGACACACAGACACACAGACACACAGACACAGACACAACAGACACACAGACACAGACACACAAGACACACAGACACACAGACACACAGACACACAGACACACAGACACACAGACACACAGCACACAGACAACAGACACACAGACACACAACACACAACACACAGCACACAGACACACAGACACACAGACACACAGACACACAGACACACAGACACACAGACACACAGACACACAGACACACAGACACACGACACACAGACACACAGACACACAGACACAGACACAGACACACAGGACACACAGACACACACACAGACACACAGACAACAGACACACAGACACAGACACAGACACACAGACACACAGACACAGACAAGACACAGACACACAGACACACAGACACACAGACACACAGACACACAGACACACAGACACAGAACACAGACACACAGACACACAGACACACAGACACAGACACAGACACAGACACACAACACAGACACACAGACACACAGACACACAGACACACAGACACACAGACACACAGACACACAGACACACAGACACACAGACACACAGACACACAGACACACAGACACACAGACACACAGACACACACCAACACAGACAGACAGACACTCAGACACACAGACACACAGACACACAGACACACAGACACACAGACACACAGACACACACACACACAGACACACAGACACACAGCACACAACACAGACACACAGACACAGACACACAGACACACAGACACACAACACAGACGACACAGACACACAGACACACAGACACACAGACACACGACACACACACAGACACACAGACACACAGACACACAGACACACAGACACACAGACACACAGACACACAGACACACAGACACACAGAACACACACAGACACACAGACACACAGACACACAGACAGACACACAGACACACAGACAACAGACCACAGACACACAGACACACAGACACACGACACACAGACACAGACACACAGACACACAGACACACAGACACACAGACACACAGACACACAGACACAGACACACAGACACAGACACACAGACACACACAACAGACACACAGACACACAGACACACAGACACACAGACACACGAAACACAGACAACAGACACAGACAACGACACAGACACACAGACACACAGAACACAACACACAGACACACAGACACACAGACACACAGACACAGACACACAGACACAGACACCAGACACAACAACAACAGCACACAGACACAGACACACAACCACAGACACACAGACACACAGACACACAGACACACAGACACACAGACACACAGACACACAGACACACAGACACACAGACACAGACACACAACACAGACACACAGACACACAGACACAGACACACAGACACAAGCACAAGACACACAGAACACAGACACAAGACACACAGACACACAGACACACATGCACACAGACACACAGACACACAGACACACAGACACACAGACACACAGGCACACAGACACACAGACACACAGACACACAAACACACAGAAACACAGACACACATACACACAGACACACAGACACACAGACACACAGACACACAGACACACAGACACACAGACACACAGACACACAGACACAGACACAGACACAGACACACAGACACACAGACACACAGACACACAGACACACAGACACACAGACACACAGACACACAGACACACAGACACACAGACACACAGACACACAGATACACAGACACACAGACAAGACACACAGACACAGACACACAGACACACAGACACACAGACACACAGACACACAGACACACAGACACACAGACACACAGACACACAGACACACAGACACACAGACACACAGACACACAGACACACAGACACACAGACACACAGACACACAGACACACAGACACACAGACACACAGACACACAGACACACAGACACACCGACACACAGACACACAGGTACACAGGTACACAGACACACAAACACACAGACACAGTGACACACAGAGGCACAGACATACAGACATACAGACACACAGACACACACTCACACACACAGGCACACGGACACAGACACACAGACACACAGACACACAGACACACAGACACACAGACACACAGACACTGTCTCAATGACCAAGATATAGATTCTATTGGCCAACATTTAGTTCGAATTTGGCCACAAGTCTATGTTTATACTTCAATTTAGTTGTGGACGCGCCAATGTGCTTTCTTGATGATCTTTAGCTAACTTATATGCCCCGTGGGTGTTTGTCAGCATTTAATTCATATCTTGCCCAAATATATATATATATATATATATATATATATATATATATATATATATATGTATACACCAAATTCCTTGGGTCGCGGCAAAATGTAACGTCCTGAGGGCCAAGAGTTATGAACCATGACTGCATTGGGAACGAATTTTGGCTAAAAGTTATGTTGATACACCAATTTCGTTGAGGACGAGGAAAAACTAATTTACACGATGACCTTGATTTTTTTCTGTGGTGCATGGCTGCAGCATTTGTACCGGGCGTTGTTAACAATCTCTAATTCCGTTGGAGTTGTGAGAAAACGGATTGCATCGATGACCAAGAGCTACACTCTGTGCCCATTAATGTTGGTCATTATTTGGGCTGAATTTGGCCCAACTATGTTAAAATAGCGATTTGGTTGTCCACGCGACAAGATGGGTTACCTCGTTGAACAAAGGCTAAATTCTGTTATGCATGAGTATTGGTGAACATTTAATCCGAATCTTGGCCATATATATATATATATATATATATATATATATATATATATATATATTTATATATATATACCGTATTTGATAAGGTTACTCAACACGGAGAATTTTACCAAAACAAATTAACGTTGGTAATCGATAGATTATTAAGTTGGGAATTAAAGGTAAAACTGTTTAAAATATAGAAAGTAAATTGATTAATTGAAGTAGTATGCCAACATTACAATTCAGTAAGATGCAGAAGTACGAAGTTCTGTTGAAAAATAAAAGAAGCTCTCTCATATGTGTAATGATAATTATTGTTTAAAAACGACTTTTTAAGCAAAAGTAAAAGAGCTATCTTGATACTTGCAAAATAAAGGTTTTTGTATGAAATAAATTTGTGAGTTGAGCAGAATTTTACGTGCGTAAATTATGGATAAATAAGTAGAAAGTACTTTAATGTAAAAACAAATCGGATCCAGTAGACATCGGAGTTACGGACAGTAAAGTAAGATGTTTTTTAATTTGAATGGAACAAATGAATGTTTACTTTTTCCCATTTCAGTTACCAGTACTTATAATTTGGAAGTGAAGGTCATAAAATTTAATATTGGATTAATACACTTCACGTAAATATTTACCTTAAGAAGTGAGAATGTATCACTTATCTAAATTCTATTCTTCCTTCAGATAGACCACACAGATTGTAATAACGTGGACAATCGTTAAATAGTGCTAGCATTCTTCTGATATAATCTTATTCGAATGCTTTGTAATTTTTGACGCTAATTCGTAGAGCAGTATTATGAAGTAAAACTGAACTAGTATCAATCACTTTCATTGCCATGCTATGAGGACGAAGTTTAATCGTCTATTTTTCCCTTTCTTGTTTTTTTTTATCTTTATTTTTCCCGTCATACGTTCATGGAAACGAAAAAAACAATCCGCTTCACAAACACCTAGCTATAACGATCAACTGTTAATTTTAGCGTACTAAGCAGTATATTCACCTGGACAAGAAGAAGCTTTAGAAACATCTGGTCCATCTGCTATAGTAGCTCTTGCTGTTTTATTTTTTTTTCAGCCAGAATCATAGGTCTTATAATTCCTTCTAACATGGTGTCGCGGCAAGATAAAATGCCTTAAGAACGATGAACTGTAAACCACGGAGTGTTGGTTAGCATTTGGAACAAGTTTTTCCCAAAATTCTGTGTTGACACATCAATTTTGTTGTGGACGTGGAAAAATTAATTCACACGATGAACATGGGTTCAATTCGGTGGTGCATGTCGAGTGTTGCCAAAAATCTATAATTTTGTTGGGTTTGCGGGAAAACAGATTGTCCGATAATCAATAGCTACACTCTCTGACTCATGAGTGTTGGTCATTATTTGGCCCAACAACTATGTTAACATAAGGATTTTGTTGTGTATGAGGCAAAATGGATTACATCGACGACAAAGAGTTGATTCTGTTACGCATGAGTGTTTGTCAGCATTTAGCTCGAATTTTGCCTAGAATCTATTTTTACACATTAATTTCGTTGTAGACGCGATCACAATATGTGATCCATAAATGTTGATCATCATTTATGCTGAATTTGGCCCAAAAACTATTCTGAAACATGAGTGTTCGCTTTACACTCAAAATGTCATTTATGATACCAAGAGAGATACTCTAGTACGGCTTACGGTTTTTTTTAAAAAATTTATTAGGCTTTAAATTGTGTTATGATTCAATTAGAATTATTTTTAATGCCACAACTTTGGACTTTTGCGCAAATAGAACGAGATTGGTTCACTTGAGGCAATTTGAAATAAAGTCTAAATTATTAGGTATTGATGCCAATATTTTGAATTCTAATATTCTTAAATCTAATATTTTAAAATTTCGTCACAATCGCTATGGGAGCGTTTGTTTATTGTTTACATTGCACATTTTATACTCATTGATCTTATTTGATATACTTTATCAAATTTTGTAAGTTGCGATAACCATAAGTGTGATGTTTTGTACTAAATGCAGTGTAATACAGTTATAGTCATGTTACCGGATGGTACAAAAATTAATTCTGGTGGAGATGCAAAATATCCTATTGATGTAGAGTTACCTGAGCCTGATGACTGTGAAAAAATTATATTTCCACCATCATCTAAGTTGCAACCTGATGAATATGAACATAATGATAATAAACATGCTTTAGTGCTCATTTTTGCCTCCAAACTTGACGAACAGAATAAGGAGACTGTAGCAAAAAAATTCACAGATCTTGGATATAGTGTTAACGATGAATTCACAAAGCAGGGAACAGTATTAAATAGTTTAAATGATGGTATATGCTTTAATTGTTTAATAATTCGAATAATTAAACCACTTTACAGTTGCACAAAGAGATTTCAGTGATAAAAGTTGTTTGATTATTTTTTTTATGGGTACCGTAAAGGTAGAGGATATGCTGGTTCTAGATAATGACACAACTTATATACATATCAAAGATGTATGGTCAAAATTCACTGCTGATAAATGTCCTTCTTTAAAAAATAAACCAAAAATTTTTATATTTCAGGTGAGTATTGTGGTCATTATACTTTTAATACAATACATATCACTGCTAGCTTATTTTTGCTTTAAGGGTTGCAAACCAATTGAAAGAATTATGATAGCACAAGGCATGGATGGGGATTCCGTACCAGATAGCAGATACGATGTTCCTTCTGAAGCTGATATTCTTGTAATATTTAAAAGAATTGATGGTAATTAGGTACATTCAATTATCTTTAAGAACGCATTTAAAATAATTACTTACAGCACCCGAAAATAGAAGAACTTTCATACATTCGCTGTGTAATAATATTAGTAAATTTGGACTTAGAGATGACATTATAAGTTTAGTAACACGAACTACGGAAGATAATGAAAAAAGACCATTGGTGATATCAACGTTGACCCGAAAGTTTTATGTTATCCATAGTCCTTTTCGAGGTTATCATTACGATTTAAACAAAATTTTGAAGTAATTCTAAACGCATTACAAGATTTGCAAAAGTTACAAGAAGCCACTAAAAGTGTAAAACAAATTGGTAACACCACACAGTAATAAAGTGAAAAGTGCTACAGTACGTTCGCCTGCTTTAAAAACTAATACAATTTTGGGTTTGACTTTATGTATTAAACAATAAATATTTTGTTATTTTATATGTTTGAAATATACAGCTGTTTCAGTAATATTTAATAAAAACAAAAAACTGCTCCTAATAAACCCCTCTACGACAATATATACATATAAATATATATATATATATATATATATATATATATATATATATATATATATTGAAGCAGGGGTACGTTTTTTGGTTCACGTTGTATTTTTGCATTGCCTATTTTTTTCTCAATACATACGTATAAAATTCTTATAGGGTTTTATAAAACAAAGTTAGAGAAAAATGCCATCGAAAGTTTTTCAATTTTATTATATGATTAGAAAAATTAAACAAAATCAGTTATAATTAGCGAATAAATTGTTCAAAGTTGCCACCATTCTGTTCTAGACATGCTTTTAATCGTCGCCTGAGTACATGGTTAGTTGTTTTTTTGATTTTCTGCGTAGTTAAATTAACACATGCAGCTGTAATTTTATTCTTTAAGTCTATAACATTTAAAGGTGGATCGGCATACACCACTGTTTTTAAATAACCCCACAAGAAAAAGTCTAACGGTGTAAGATCCGGTGATCTCGCAGGCCATTCTACTGGGCCGTTAGTTCCTATCCATTGTTCATTGAACGTTTGGTTAAGATATTCTTTTACTATCAACGCGTTGTGAGCTGGAGCTCCATCTTGCTGGAAATACAATTGTTGTCGTAGAAGCAGAGGAAACTCGTCGAACATTGTTGGTAGTACGTTATCTAAAAATTCAAGATACCTATTGGCGTTTAGATTACCATCATAGAAATAAGGTCCTAGTATTTGGTTTCCAATTAAACCGCACTAAACATTAGTACCCCATACGGTTTGAAGGTTAGTTTCCATTGACCAATGAGGATTCTCGTCAGACCAATAACGATTGTTTGGTTTATTAATAACTCCATTATTGTAAACTTGGATTCATCTGTCCATAAAATATGATCTAAAAATAATGGGTTGTGATCACATTGCTCAACTATCCATGCAATCGAAGTTAATCTCCGATCAGAGTCTTGGGCCGCAAGTGTTTACCAAATCGACTTTATACGGCAGCATTTTGAATTTTTTTTAATGTTCTGTGAATTGAGCCAACTGATACACCTACTTCTTGCGCTACATGTCTAATAGATGACCGTGGATTTACTCTAAAATAACCCAATATTTGTACTTCAATATCTTCGGTCAAAACATTTCTTTGTTGTTCTAAATTCTGATAATTTACTGCTGGTAATGTTCCACGCATTCTAAGCGATTGTTCAATTTTTCGTATGTAACTTTCGGAAGGATGGTATCTATTGGGATATCTTTGTGCGTATAATTCTACCGCTCGTCGAGAATTACGTTTACATTCACCGAAAATTAACAACCTTTTTCACTGTTATTCATTTTAAACAATTATTTCGATTGAAATCAAATTAAACTTTTATCTGATTGTCAATTGCAATAAACGAAAAAACAATTGCGATGCGATTTTGTTGACGTACGCTGGCTACGGTTTTGTTTGATTCTTCTAATAGTATAATAAAATTGAAAAACTTTCGATGGCATTTTTATCTAATTTTTTTTTATAAAACCCTATAAGAATTTTATACGTATGTATTGAGAAAAAAATAAGCAATGCAAAATGCAAAAATATATATACAGTGTGATTTAAAAAAATAAAATTATGTGCGATTCCGGTCAAACCGGAAGCTTAAAAAATTATCTAAACCAAGCACTTAATAGAGTATTTGTAAATGAATAAAAAACTATTTAAACACTTTCTTGTGAAACGCAATACAAAAGAGTTATTGAGTGCGTCCGATTATATTGAACGCACTGTGAACCAAAAAAACGCACCCCTGCTTCAAGTGTATATTCTACACATAAACTGAAGGCGAAAAGTCAGATAAGATTTTTCTCTAAAATGTATGGCTACAAAGTGACAGGCCCTCAAAGTTGAATTTTGAAAATCGTTTTTCTCAAATAACTCGAAAACCTTTAGGAATTTCGAAATACATCTCCAATGAAAATTATTTCCTTGTTGACGAAGGTTTTTTTAGTTTGGTTGGATTGTCTATGAATGGATTGGAAGTATTAGATTTCACATTGTTCCCGCATACTTTCTATTCCAAATTTTTTGCGTGTGATTTTTCAGGTGTTTTGGTGACTTTTTTGGGTCCGCTATTCAATTTTCTGCAAATTTGATCCTCTTGATTGAAGTTGATAAAGTGAATGGTTTACGAGTTATTTGCAATTTAATCAATCACGGTCAATTAAATACTACCGCACCAAAATTTAGTAAGTGGGCAGTGGCTAAAAGTCATAGTTGTCATATTGTGATTTTTGATCAGTTTTCATACAATTTCTTTATCCATAATCAATAATAATCGGTATTCCAACTTCGAAATGGCAGATATGCACATAATGTATGGCAGAGCTTTTGGGAATTGTGCTGAAGCTATTCGTTTATATTCCCAGGTATTTCCAAATCGGCGGATACCGAATAAAAAGACTTTTGCCAACATTGACCGGCGTCTTTGTGAAAATGGTACATATTATCAATTTATAAAAATTCTATTCATATCGGGTTCTCACAGGTTGTTCGAAGCTACCAAAAATTGACAGTGGTAGGAGGCGAACTGCAAGAACACCAGTTCTGGAACAAAGAGTGTTGGATGCAATTGATGCTGATCCCACAACAAGCTCTCGTCAATTGACAAGAGAAAATAATTCAAATCAGTCTACGATATGTAGAATTATTAAAGCTGAACTCTTGCGACCTTTCGATTATCGACCATTAATGATTTTCAAGCAATGTATGTATATATATATATATATATATATATATATATATATATATATATATATATATATATATATATATATATATACATGTGTGTGTGCGTGTACGTGTGCATATATGTGTGTTTGTGTATGAGTGTGTGTGTGTGTGTGTGCGTGTGAGTGTGTGAGTAGAAGGGGGTACTTGCGCGCGATTTTGTTTGTATTATTACGTCATAATTAAAAGTTGCGGATACAGGTGTGGGGTGGGGATTCGCGGACGGAGGAGGAGCGGGGTAGTCACGCGACCATAGGGGAAGGTCAAAGTCCAATTATTTTATTTATGACGCCATACCCCTGGAGGGTAGGCAACAACAGTCTCCTTGATTGGTGATGCGCGCATGCATCCCCAGATCGAGCGTTCTGATTGGAGGACTTAAGGGTAGGCCACGCCCCCCTGTTTTGTGATTGGTCATAGACTCCGCCTAAGACAATCAAATTAATTAATCACATCAATCTCAATCAAATCAGTGAAGAAACTGAGCTAACAACTCTGCATAACCTTCAGGTAACGATTCTCCTACTGTATATACCTAACTCCTATGAGACACGCTTCTTGGGTGCTTCTAATAAAATATTAATATTGTCGGTTTAGTTTGTTTCTAGTCGGTAGATGGCGTTTTGTGACAAAGTCGTAAATTTTCGCAATTTTCCCGAAATTTTAAATGTAAAGGCATAATTATTTTTAATTCACAAAAAATAGAGCAAAAAAAAATATAGAAATTTGTGAAAACCGCAAGTCGATGTCTTCTTTCGTTACACAGATATAAAACATAACAGAACTATAGACCAGGTTTAACTGTCATTAGTTATTAAAATGTATTAATTATTAAGCTATCAAAACAAAGGAATAAAATTGTATATACTGTATGTCCCCTGGGGCCGTATCTATGATTTGGAGCGGATAAAAAGGGACCAATGTTATAGAAGAATGGTGTACAGCAGCCCTAATACTGAAGAACTAATGACGCCCCAAATGTTCAAATTTTCATCCGTACCTTTAGTTGAATACAGAGCTGCAATCTCTCTCGCATAGACATAATAGCAGTCTAGTAAAAACAAATAGGTCTAGAAATGTCAAAAACAACACAAAAAACACACTTAAATATTGCTTTGTGTCAAAGTAATATAAGCTCCATTAAAGTTTTTTACGTTCAATTGACGAACCATTGATTTCAAAATGCCGTTAACAAATGAAATATGATTTGCTTGCTGTATATTTTGAATGCATGAAAAATTCAACTGTTCCTACAAGAGTTTATGCTGCACGGCATCAAAAAAAAAACTCGATCTTCGGCGGTCTCCGACGAATGCTGTTCCAGCACGATGGTTTCCCAGCTCACTTCGCGGTGGAATTTTTTGATGCCAACTACCCTGGTAGATAAATAGAACGGGGGGGAGGGGGGTCATCCATGGCCGGATGGATCATCAGATTTAACATGCTAGGATTTTTATTATCTTATATATGGGGTCGAGTAAAAGATATGGTTTTTGCAACCGGACAGAACAAAGTACGCTAAGCAAAAAAGTCAAAAATTTTCCAGTGTTTACTATGGCAATATTTAAAATATGTCGTTACTGGCATATTTTCCGAGAAAGGACACGTTTTATCATTGACCATATTATATTAAAGGTTATTCCTTTTCGTGAGTTAAAAATAATAATACCCCTATATTTAAAATTTTCAAGAAAATTGCAAAAATTTACGACTTTGTCACGAAACGCCATCTACCGACTAGAAAAAAAAACTAAACAATGTTAATATTTTATTAACAGCACCCAAGAAGCCTCTCTCAATCAAGACTTAGTTTATAAAAATCGGTTGAATTAAAATGAAGTTATCATTTACCTCTCCCCCTCCCCTCATTTAGCAAAATAGAGAAAAATGTTAAACAAGAAAATGTTTCTAAGCTTACGTAGTTTAAAAAAATCTATTTTGCACATATTGATAATGCCGATTTAAGAGAACAAGCCGGTTTTCCAATTTGGTGTTGGTGTACGCCCCCTAACGGCCATAGCAGGAACTTGAAAATAATTTCTTCTCTTGGCCGGCTTACCTATTAGTATTTTTTCCAATGTTGTTAAATTGACAGTTGCCGAGATATATCCGGCGTCCATTCTTAGTTGGACACCCGGTACAATTAGGATTCAATTTTTTAATTAAAATAGTCAAAACTTTTAAAACCGATTATTGTCTTTATTATTTATTAGATGTACATTTTAAGAAACACAAATTTGGTAATTACACATGCCAATCATTATCTTCAGAATCATTTTTTTATCAAACACGATATAGATGCAGGCGTAGGATCCCGTAAATCGCGTTTTCACGAAGATACAAGGGATTTCGCGAAAAATCGGCTTATCGCGTAAACGGCAGTCGCTTTACGCGATCTAACTGATTCGTACATGCCTAATCTAGTGTTTTCACAAAAACTCGAATTGAATCTCGGATTTTCATGAAATAGCGGGACTAGTTTAGTAGAATGACAAAATACGTTAAAACAATAAGACACGAGAAGGGTTGTCGGATTGGAGGACAGTGGGAGACGCACCACGCTCGTGTGACAGAACCAAACTACGTTTGTAATGAGAGTCGAGCGTGCTGGCGACCCTTAATAATATAAAATTTATTCGAACTTTAACCTGTTTCGTTCTCATAGCAAGAATAATAATTTAGCATGTTGTGGAGAATTAAAACCTTACGTGATCAGTCAGTTTATTTCCTGAGTATACCTCGTGACTTGGCCACTTGCACTCCGAGAGTTGTTACTAAATAGAAAGAGACGTTGTACCAGTTCAACATAAAATATTTAGTGATTTCCCTATGTGACCAATATTAAAAAAAAAATACCGTGGCTACAAAACAAAAGAGGGTTAACGTATTTTGACATTCCACTAAACTAATTTGGCTGTTTCGCGAAAACACTACAGTAAGGTTGTAAGAATTAGTCGCGACTGCCTTTACGCGATAAACTACAACCCCGTTGACTTCAGATATTAATATTTGTTAACAAGTTTATTACCGTTTGTTGAGGGCAATAGTTATAATGACTATTGAAACGCTTACATATTGCATTACACATGTAGGTAGCGGACCGAGAAAATTTTATTACTGTAACAAAAATTTTTAAATCGCAATTGTTACCGCGAAAGAAAAGATAATTAATGGGTTTTAATGTGTTGGTAATAAGTCATGATTTGATCATGTTTTTTGGGGTATTTTATTTTATGTAACTGATATTTAACTAAGAGTTGAAAAGAAAAAGAAAAACATAAGTTGGGGCAGAAAACATGTGTTCTCTAGAAACTGCCTTAACGAAAGACCGTGACGAACCTTCTATACGCACGGTTTTGGGGTAAAACGTCGCAGTTATAATTAATTACGTCGGAACATACCGCAAATCGAAAGACATCTATGTTTGGTACTTTGAAATTCGAGACGTAGATATAGGGTTTCTTACGTGCAGTGCATATTTTAAAAATTAATACTTCTTTTAGCAATAAGTTTGAAAATATTCCGACGTAATAATTCTTGTCTTTTAAAAACGGCGGTGGATTTGGGGAGTAAGAAGAGTTAGTTGCAGTGATAGTTTCGATTCAGGTCGTCTAGATCTGATTGTTTAATTACAAACCCTCACTGTAAACCATTCAGTCTATAAATGTTTTATCGTGTACATTTTAGTAAAACTAAAACCGCGAATTTGGTTTTTTCTGTTCTGATATTTTTAATGTAAATTTTTCACAAAATTAAAGTGGTCGTGTAAATGAACGTATCGGGTTTTAATAAGCGGACGTGTAAACAATATATCTATAAATAATATTTATCGTGTTGGGTTTAAACGGCGTGTCTTAACCCGTTGAATATTGGTGAATAAGTGATTAGTTAAAAGATTATATTCAAACGTAAGTAGGTAGTTTAACGTGAATTAAATCTCGCAGCAAGTAATTCAATAAGCCCATGTAACCTGTTAACAATCAATCATTGCCTTGCAAGAAGTATCTATTTAATTACGAAAGTACATTCATTAAGCTAAAATCGGTTAAAATAAAAGGAATCCTCGTCAGGCAGTACAGTACCCCTCCCTTATTGCTGGTGTGAGTTGGTATTGTTGACTGTTTTAATATTTTCGTCCATGCAGTTAAATTGTTACGAACGATACCGGGATTTACAGACACGGGTCCAGATAACCTTGAAACAACCTCTAATTCCATTTTTACTGTTAAACTAACCCGTTCTTACTATTTTTACATGTACAGAGATGTATATAGATGAACGTGTAAGCTGAGGAAGGGATGTAACGTAGTCACTCCAATTTTCGAGTAGGCTATTGGTCACTTTGTTATGTTTTATTTGCACCTGACCCTTGCAAGGATGTGTGTTAATGATGTTTTTTAAATGTGTTTGATTCAGCCAGTTTATTTAGAATTGTTTGTCTACGAACTGATTTTTCTTTATATATGTAATTTATTGTAATTGTAGGTATTTATTTTTTTGTGCTTTTATTATTCCCTACACAATTATGTGTGTCTAAATCCCTTGCCTATTTTTTTGTCCTCGTGTAAGTATAGTTAAACTACATTGCAGTTACCTCACTATTTCCTGGTTAATTTTACGGTTCGTTATATTTTATATGCACCTTATGTACTTTAGTGTACTTAAAAACCGACATGATCGGTTGTGTAAGGGCCACATGTTTGATGTCTACATTTTTGTTCTGATTTATTTATGACACAATTGTGGGTGTGTTTATATTGTTTGTTTTTTGTGTTTATGTGTAGTTAGTTAAATTACTTTTTATTTCTTTTCTGTTACTTAATTTTGTAATTTTGTACGCACTTTAACCTGATTTAATGGTGTTTCGGTGTATATTGAACACTTACATTGTTTTTTTGTTATTTGATTCATTAATGTATTTGTGCAATTACTTATTTTATAAACAAAAGAAAATCAAACAACAAACACACATATACATAGTGATGTAATTTAAATCAGATAATTAATAAATAAGGAAACTAGGCAAAGTTTTCCCTAAATACAATTATTTAACAAATTGTATTACAAACCTTTCATCACTAATTATATGCCGCTTATCATTTAATTAATATGCCGTCTCGTCCACAATCGGTAGATTAAAAAGGGAGGATTCTATTATATTGAATTGGTAACACACCTGAAATGCCGCTTGTTGCTCAACTGCTTAGTTATTTTCACTTATGCCTAGTAATAAAAAATTATGTAAAAATTTAGATATATAATTAAATGAATTCTCGGGCACCATGTTATCTTTGACAGGAATAACAAAACCTATTTAATGAACATTAAAAGCTTTCTAGTAATAACAAATAATAACAATATGCAATAAAGTTTATTTGCCAAATTTATGGATAATAGGAGAGGTACGAAAAGGTTTTAAAGCTAAGCTTAATAGATATAAAATTTACCACAAAAATTCCTCAGCATAAAGATTTCTATAGACAGCTTCCTGTGATTAAATACGGATGCGGAACGGTCAATACAGATGAAAGCGTTTCTACATCTTCCTTTCTTATTCTGGATGTTTTATTGAATTAAACTTGCATTTTAATATTATATTATTATTTTTTTCCGAAGAGAAACTTGTGTAAATAAGTTACTTAAGAGCCATTTGTAATATAAATATAAGTACGTAAAATAAAAGTGTAAAAATAGAAGTAAAGTAGAAATATCAACGTGTTTAAAAAATTAAAAGGTGGTGGTAGTATTAACGTGCAATTAACTTATAAATTAACGTGTAATTAAAGTGCCTAAAAAACAAACAACTGCTTAGTTTAAACTATACAGAATTAAAAAAATTACTTACCATCAAAATTTTCTTGATGGCACGAAGATAAAAAATTAATTAAAAATCATTGTTATTGCTGTTAACATTCAGCATTAACTGAATTACTCAAAAGCTTTCTGAATCAACCAAGTATATAAGTTTTCTTGCGTTGCGCTGTTACATAATATCAATCCAATTTTTTAAAGAGAGGGAATTAAAACTATTTATGTAATATTACACACAAAAGATTTGTTCTAGAAAATGTAATTTAAGTTGCCAGTTTTTAATTTTATACGAAAATAATTAAAAATTCCTCTAATTTTATGCCAAATTAATTAATGATCTTAGATTAACGTAATTTTTAATACAACCACCAAAAAAGGTTGTTACACACCCCCTCCTAAAATTTGGACTCGGAGATCACCAAAGCGGAGATTCCAAACACTAAGCTAATAAATGAAATTATTAAAATTTAAAAAAATACAAAATGTTAGGGTAATTAATATATAAGCAATATTTAAAAAAATAACAAGAAAATGTACGAAGAAGTACGGAAAATGTGGTGACGTCGGTCAGGAAAGACCCCTCGCAACACCAAAAAAGCTAATGACGCGCTACCACCCGCACACGCCACTAGTCGAGAATCAAGGACCCGAAACCTTAAATAAAGTCAAAAAACTTTAACTGGTGGGGTTAGTGAAGCAAACCACCATCAGGAGAGCAAAATGAGTATCCGGTAAAAAAATTTGATTCTAAGGTAAAAAAACGAACGGAAACCGTAACCTACCATGACCTGAAGGGACAGTGGGCAGAGAACCCGGAAACGGTCGTCGTGCAACTTCATAAAAAATCAAGGCTGAACGCCACTCTACTCGAGAGTATAAGTATTAAAAAAAATCCTTGCGGACTAACAATAAATAATCGCGAGATTTGAGGTCGAGAGAGAGCGGTTCAATTACCCTACCCCGGTGGTCTCAAACCAAGACTCCTAGGTACATAACACAACTACCACTGTCACGTTCGATAAGTAAGTCAAAATCGGTAAATCCAAGATACGACTATTTCATTGCAAATTAGCTCAGGATGCTTCGTCGTGGAGAACAAGAGAGGCCACTCTACCCTTCACGAGATTCAGGTTTCATGTTGTTCCACAGTCATCGTCCAAGACTCAACATACCCTAACTAACACGCACATTTTATAAATAAATCGAAATCTAGGTGAGATAGCAAAGAGAAAGATGATGCACTCTTACGAACACAACAACCCCCTCCTAAAACTACCAAAACGTCATAATCAGGAAGTGAACTAATCGAGGTTGACACGAGGCGAACCGAAGTCCTCAAGCACCGTCCAAGAATAGTAACACTACACAAATCAGGAAAAATAAAATAACTAAATCAATCAAAAATAAAAATGTATAGAAGCATTACTAGTTTTCTTATCAAAGGTAAAGAGTTTACACGTCAAATTAACGATCAGAGGTAAACTCAAAATAGTTATCTTCAATTTTTACTATTGTAACAATAGCAAATGGAAAATCCAATAAAGAAAGATAATCTGCCTGAGAACTAATGTCCCACAAAGTCGGCAATTCAATCACACAATGGGATCTAAATATCAACCATCATGCTAAACAAATGTAGCAAATATCATGCTAACAAATGTAAAAAAAATAATTAAGTGGTTTGCAAAGCCACTAATATAAAATAAAATAATGTGCGAAATAAGCACAAAATAAAATTATTTTGAAAAATTATCAAAATAATTAAAAAATATAAATAAGAAAACCAGAATGTAAAAATACTAAAATAGAAAAATAATTAAAAAGAATACGAAAAAATTAAGGACTAATGTGGTTTTAAATCCTTAACATGAAAAACACCTAAGGGTTTATTATCGATAGGGGTGGCCAATCGGTACGTAGTTGGACCTACCACTTCAATAACTTTCGCTTCAATAAATTTTGGAGCTAACTTTTGACTATAATTTTTAGTCGCGTCAGATAAAGTAAAATTCTTTTTCCAAACCAAATCACCAACGTTTAATTTCAACGGACGACGTCGCAAATTGTAAGATTTTGAATTTCTTTCATAAGCTGCATGTAAATTTTGTTTAACATGTTTAAAAATGGGTGAAAGTTCATTTAAATCTTGAACTAATTGTTCACGGTTAGTAATAAATAAATCATCCTCTTTGAAATCCTTTAGTCGACCATAAAAATCTCCAGAAATAGGAACTGTCCGACCAAACGCCAAAAAGGAAGGTGAAAATTTCGTAGACTCATGAACAGCGTTACGAATTCAATTAAAAACAATTCAACATAGAAGAAGTACAATCTAAGAAAATAAAAAAATGGAATTTACACACAAATAACACAAAAATATGTTAAACGTTCGCATCTAAACTACTACCAATAAATTTTTAATCTAAAAACATGAACAGAACTCTTAAAAATTTGTAAATATTCCAATTAATTTGGAAAAAAATCTTAAGCAGGAATACTAACTAAAGTATTAATATTGTCATTATGTGACAAAGAAATAAAATAATCTAAATATGTAATTCATTTCAAAGTTTCGTTAATAGATTCAATAAATTCTAATGAATCGTATAAAAATTCATTATCAAAAGTAATGTAATTCAAGCGTTTCAAAATTTAAATAAATGTATTATTAACTATTGAATGTTGTGAAGTTTATCAATAATAAAACTTAAATATGATAATTGAGGTTTACAAAATTCACATTTATCTAAATTAATATTCAATTGGGCATCATAAAGCCTTTTAAAAACTTCTCTTAAAATCGCAACATGTTCCTTGAATGTACTTGAAAAAATAATAATATCATCTAAGTAAACAAAAACTGATTGAGATAAATCATGTCCTAAAATGGAATCCATAAATCGCTGTAATGTACTGGGTGCGTTGGTAAGTCCCATGGGCATAACAGTATACTCAAATAATCCTCTACGTGGAACAGTAAAAGCAGTTTTTTCACAACTCTCAGCGTCTAAAGGAATTTGCCAAAAAGCTTTCTTTAAATCAATTGAAGTTAAATAACGAGCATCTCTTAATTTATCCAAAATATCGTTTAAAAATGGTAAGGGTAAGCATCTTTTTGTAACAGAATTTAATTTCTTAGCATCAAAACAAACTCTAAAATCACCTGACTTCTTCTTAACTAAAACCATTGGAGAATTCCAAGGAGAAGAACTGGGTTTAATAATTCCTTGCTCTAACATATCATCAATTTCTCTGTTCGCATGCTCCAACATAGCAGGAGATAATGGAAAATAACGTTGTTTAATTGGTACTGCATCACCAGTATTAATTGAATGAAAACTTTATTTGTCTTACCTAACTTTGAAGTTGATAAGGTTTTAAAAAGGTCAATAACTTGATTTAATTCAAAACTTGATCATTATTAAGATCATCAATACTCTTAATCATAGAAAAGTTGTCTCCGCAGAGTTTGCAACAAAAGAATTTTCACCAAAATCAGCTTTAATTTCAAATAAACGACAAAAATCTACCCCAAAGTAATTGCAGTAGTAATAAATTCAGAAACAATAACAGAAATAGTTTTAGTAATACCATTAATAGTCAAAGATAAATCAACACTCCCAAAATGGATTGTGAAGAACCATCAGCAATAACCAATGATGAAAAGGCGAATTCCTATTTAATTTTAAATCATATTTATCAATCAAATACAAAGCAGGCTTACCTAGAATTGTCACGGTAGCTCCACTATCTAATAAAGCAATAAAATTCTCATTAAAAATCCTTACATTAATAAAAGGTCTAACATCATCATTCTTCTCTACAAATTTAGAACAATTTTTCGAAGTTCCAAAAAATTCCTTAACAGTAATCAACCACTCGTTAAAAACATGCTTGTCAGCCTCTGAAAAATCATGAAATGTGTCGACTAACGGAACACTTTCCATTTACAAGTTTTTTGAAACTTTACACCTCGGACAATTAGCAAAAGTAACATTGGAATAACCACATCTAAAACAAAAGATCCTATCATCACCCTTATCACAGGTGTGAAAGGTATGACCCAACTGTCTACAATTAAAGCATGTTGTTGAAGACTTAGCTGTATTAATTTTTGGAGTTGTAAAAGTAGAATTCATATTTTTAGGTTTAATATTTTGTTTCACTGCCGTAGAAGGCTTATAATCAGATTGTCTTTGCGAATCTGAATAAGAATTAAATTTGAATTTAGAATTCTGAGCTTTCACTTGTAATTTTTTACACAACTCCACTAAATGAAAAATATCATTTACACTAACAAGGGCTAATTGAGTAGCAAACCAAGGTTGTAAATTTTTCATTATAATCCTTAATTGTTCACCTTCCGAAGGAGGAATATCTAATTGAGAAAATAAATTAACCATTTCAGAAATAAAAAGGGTTGGAATTTCATCAAAAGCCTGTTTACGATTTTTAATATCATCTAACAAAACTTCGTCATGTCCTTCCGGTAAAAAGTCGCTTTTTAATTTAGTAATAAGATCATCCCAAGTCTGCAAAAACGGTTTAACCGCCCTATACCAAACCAAACCTTTCCCTGCAAATAAATCAACACCTGATAAAAGCATCTCCTTCCTAGAAATATTTCGAGCAATCATTAGCTCCTCACATCTTTGAATAAATGTAAAAACTTCTTTCTCACTACCATTAAACTTTAAATTTAATTTATATACAGGAACAGAACCTTTTGAAATTTGCAAGTTATCTATTAATTTGGAAAAATCTTCTGTTGGAATGTTAACCGAAGTATTAACAGGATCATTTTGTGACAACGAAATATTTGAAGTATCTAAATTTGAAACATCATTATTTAATTCAATATTTTCATTAATAGATTCTATTAATTCTAACGATTCGTTACATAAAGTCAACAATTGATCATGTAAATATAAAAATTCATCATCAAAAGTTATGTAATTCAAACGTTTCAAAATATGTAATAATCGTGTGTGTAGTCTAAGATATTCTGATTTCGATGGCTTATGTTTAAAAAGTTTAATTGAAGACTGAATATGATTTAACTTTTCCTTCAATAATTTCAATTCTACTGTTTGATTTATATCGCACTTCGGGTATGAATCAAATAAATTTGGGTTGATTTTCTCGGAATTTAACAAACGTCTTAGAATTTTACGCTTCTCATCCACAATTAACCCTTCTGCTCCGCTTACATTGCGAAATTGTAATTCAATTAATAATTCATCACTATATAGAACATCAACTAAATAATTAACAGTTGACATTATAAAAATATTATATAACACACTCAATAAAGTTCATTTATATAAACACACAAAATACCAAGCGTAGTAACACTCCTTAAAATTCTGTCAACTCTACATAAAATCAATCAAAAAATATAAACAATCACAAGTGGGAATAATTAACATTGAAACAACAGCAATTCAGGTCCCTTTTCTGGCCCCACACAAAGCAATAAATTTCAAGTAATAAAAATCAAAGTCAAGTCCCTGCTCGCTCGCGCCAGTATAAACAAAAGAAAATCAAACAACAAACACACATATACATAGTGATGTAATTTAAATCAGATAATTAATAAATAAGGAAACTAGGCAAAGTTTTCCCTAAATACAATTATTTAACAAATTGTATTACAAACCTTTCATCACTAATTATATGCCGCTTATCATTTAATTAATATGCCGTCTCGTCCACAATCGGTAGATTAAAAAGGGAGGATTCTATTATATTGAATTGGTAACACACCTGAAATGCCGCTTGTTGCTCAACTGCTTAGTTATTTTCACTTATGCCTAGTAATAAAAAATTATGTAAAAATTTAGATATATAATTAAATGAATTCTCGGGCACCATGTTATCTTTGACAGGAATAACAAAACCTATTTAATGAACATTAAAAGCTTTCTAGTAATAACAAATAATAACAATATGCAATAAAGTTTATTTACCAAATTTATGGATAATAGGAGAGGTACGAAAAGGTTTTAAAGCTAAGCTTAATAGATATAAAATTTACCACAAAAATTCCTCAGCATAAAGATTTCTATAGACAGCTTCCTGTGATTAAATACGGATGCGGAACGGTCAATACAGATGAAAGCGTTTCTACATCTTCCTTTCTTATTCTGGATGTTTTATTGAATTAAACTTGCATTTAATATTATATTATTATTTTTCCGAAGAGAAACTTGTGTAAATAAGTTACTTAAGAGCCATTTGTAATATAAATATAAGTACGTAAAATAAAAGTGTAAACATAGAAGTAAAGTAGAAATATCAACGTGTTTAAAAATTAAAAGGTGGTGGTAGTATTAACGCAATTAACGTATAAATTAACGTGTAATTAAAGTGCCTAAAAACAAACAACTGCTTAGTTTAAACTATACAGAATTAAAAATTACTTACCATCAAAATTTTCTTGATGGCACGAAGATAAAAAATTAATTAAAAATCATTGTTATTGCTGTTAACATTCAGCATTAACTGAATTATTCAAAAGCTTTCTGAATCAACCAAGTATAAAAGTTTTCTTGCGTTGCGCTGTTACATAATATCAATCCAATTTTTTAAAGAGAGGGAATTAAAACTATTTATGTAATATTACACACAAAAGATTTGTTCTAGAAAATGTAATTTAAGTTGCCAGTTTTCAATTTTATACGAAAATAATTAAAAATTCCTCTAATTTTATGCCAAATTAATTAATGATCTTAGATTAACGTAATTTTTAATACAACCACCAAAAAAGGTTGTTACAATTTATTAATAAATTGGGTTTTCTTGGTGGTTCCTTCTTAGCTTAGTGAATTAATGAGTTGAACCAACATTGTGAAAAGCTCGTTAATTCTAATTTGGGTAGTTTAATTGTTTACCTATCCCACATGATGCAACACATAACTTCATCAAACCCTATCTCATTCTCTTAACACGGCGTAACTTACCACTAGACGGCGAATTCTTTTGATCAGATTTGAAAGTTTTCGTGTAATTAAATATCAGACTTGTAAATAAATTCTAATGTTTTAATTATTGCTAGAAAAGTCAATGTAAGGAAGCAAAATAGCGATCTTTTCTTGAATTTGCATTAATGCGAATAAGTTCAATATTACGCTCTTCAAGATTGTTTAGTAATTATTCAGAGTAGATTGGGCAGTTACATAACTAATTACATTACCTTACACAAATGGTACGTATTTTAATCACGAATGTACTTTGTATGTTTGCTGATGTCAAGTATTTAGACTTAATGTGACTAGCGATATATAAATTTGGTCAGGCGTATTAAATTTTTTTATTTATACTACAAAGATATAAGGAGTAAATAATTGAAAGGTAGTTTCAAACACCTTACTCTTACCATAAATCTACAACTCACAATGCTCAGTCCAGAAAAGATTGTCTCTAGGCGCTACCACAATCTTAAATTTTGCTAAAATAAGTAGACTTAAGCGAGCTGTTAAATTAATCCTATCTGAGTACGGAAGACAGGATTGTAGCCTACTCAGTAAAACCATTCACCACTCAAAGTCAATCACACTGGAAAAGAAATTGATCCAAATATGAAAATTCCAAGTCATAAAACGTTAATTTGAATACTTTTTAAGTATCCCTCGTATACCTATAAACTTATATTTCTAATTGTTATGTAACTCTGAATTAAGTAATATTCCCAATTTGGAAAAATCAAAATAAAAAAAGTCGGTTTAATAATTTTTATCTCAACAAAACATTCGTTTGTTGCTGAAAAATTTAAAATAGAACGATCATAAATAATATCTATATATTTTTTTGAATACTTTATCTTCTAAAATCGTATTTAAACATTCATCAATAAGTTTAAATTTTAATATTTCAAATCTGTAATTTATACGTAATAAAAATATTCTTTTAGTAGTGTTCTGTATTTGATTGACCGTAAAATAATTCAAAATAGTTAAAATAAAATTTTGTAATCGACCTGACTCATTACGCAATTTCAAATCGATCATTAAGCTCAAAAATATTCAAAGATTAATTTCAATTATCAATAGATGTAACCCATTAGGTAAATTTACACAGGTTAATGCTAAAATTTTATCTCAGCTGACACAAATAAACAACAATAGTAAAAATAATGGATATATATATATATATATATATATATATATATATATATATATATATATTGCAATTGTAAATTTGTACAAACACTGCTTCGAAAAACACCACAACACCAATTCTTATAGATCAAAAACTCAAAATCTTAATACTAAACACATTAAAATAGATATAGTTCGATTATCATTTTTACTTACAATGAAAAATTATTAACCCAACAAGCAAAAATGAACCTAAAAGATAATCGTACTTGTATCTGTTAAACAAAATCTAAAACTAGTTCTTACAATTTATTTTAATTAATCCTTTATCCGCGGTATAGTGAAGTCCATATTATCCGCTTTCAATAACCCTTTTTAAATTGCCAAACACACTTGCACAAAACACACTAGACGGCCGTATTGGCTGAATAGACCGGCCGTTAAACTCACTGACGTACGCAAATGTCGTTCACACGTGTGTTTCACATGGGCTCTTTGCTTTACTTTACGGTTTGCCCTTCAACGTAAACGTTCAACACAATAACTGTTTCCACATAATTATTAAAATTATTAGTTGCCTTTACACAATCGACTTTATTTTACTAACGGTGGTAAACATGTACTTCTTTCAATGTCAATAATGATCACCAATGTCTTAACTAAATTTACAAACTTATAGTTCGGTTACTTAAAGGGTTACTTCAGGCTTTCTTTTGTTATTATCGTCGCACGCTCTACTACTGAATACTGTCAACAACATATTTGCAGTATTATTTCCAAATCTGCTTTAGAACTTTTTAAATTTCTTGAAGATCAGTGTACGCTTCTTCAACTCACAATTAAACTATTTATTTATGAATGTCTGTATAATATCCCCTTTAGGGCTATAGTAGTCGCTTATCTACGTACTGCTGGACTACAATTTCATAAACAAAATCCAACACTGACTATTCTAAGGTAGGTCCCTTCAAAAACGCCTCGCTCGCGATCTTTACTTTACTTTACGAGTGGAAGTTATGAAACGGAACCACCTCTACGCAAAGTAAGAAGAACGTAACCGTCTTGAATTTACTTTTAGATTCATTCACAACTCCGAAAAAAACATTAATTGCAACTACATTCACTCTGTACATTATTCTGACCATAACTCAACTTTTTATGAAAATTTCACATGTGGGCGATCTCTATTTCCGCACACTTTCATCACAATCTAACAACTTCATCCTTGAACATGCATCAAATGTTCAATTGCACAATATTACAAAATTTCTTCAAACAATAATATGCATATATATTCCTTACTGCACATCAATACAATATCAATATATCATACTCTCACTCATACGCCTATAACCATTTTTAATCCAAATTTGTTTAGTACACTGAAGCAATCTGGTAGTGTCTTACCAGTGCCGTCCCAGTAAAAATTTACTCACACATTTTCAACCAAATTCAACGCTTTCAACATGAAAACTCTTCTACAATATTCAAATATTCTTTGACATGATATCTAATGCTTTATTAAATTCCAGTGGCGTATCATTTATACAAACTTATATAATGCATACACCAAAAATTTTTTTTCATGCAAACTCACTTCCCTTACATTCAAAATACGTTCCATACCTTATCAAAATGCTGCATATTCACCATGAGTCAAAATAACCTTACAAAATTAACGTTTTGATGTCGTTCTAGACTAGGTGTATTCAAGTTCTTTATTTTTAGTTTAGATTCATTGGGAAAAAGGCAAATTGTTGCCTTTTATTCATTGAAATAACACTAATGGTCAAATATAATTCTACAAATTTGTTTACATAAATATCTATTTCTCAACGCGTTTCAATATAACATGTATCATTACCAAGAGAATATGTATAAGTAAAATAATAATAACTAGTTATGGTAGCAAATCATTAAGGTATTAAGCAAACTAGAGATAGATTACAATTCTATATTTAAAATGTCTGTTAACGGTCAGTCTATAAGATCTACCTGTTCGTCCATTAAAAGTACTTCGTTTTATGTTTATAAATTACAAATATTTTTAAAACGTCTAATTTGTCTTTTTTTTTCCAAAAATGTTTATAGCAAATTTTTAATTTGTAATGGATATTGATTGATAAGTGAATTTTGATCTGAAGATATTATTGACGCGTGACAGAATTCGTAACAGGTAATACATCGGCGCACACGTAATAACGCTGCAGAAATAAATTATAGGTGTGAGGTGCTTCTTAGTATTGTGTCAATGAGAATGCTTGCTTAAAGTTTTGAGCCATTAGGGGTACCAGTGTCAAATTTTATGATTTTAATAATGAAAATTTTTTACATTCTGCTACTAGCTCAATTTGATCCAATAATGGAAGTGCTGTTCACAGAGTCGTTGAAGCTAAAGTTCACTACCATGGAAAAGGTATCCAAAACGAACTGATTTATCTTTCACATTCACATATTAAATCACATATTATTGACGAAATTAAGCAATATAAATACTATTCCATTATTCTAGATTGCACTCCTGCAGTCAATAAGATAGAGCAAATGACATTTTGAGTGAGATATTATATCTATTGACAAATCTAACCCAATGATATTTTTTTTTGTACAGGGTGGCGCCTGAGAATGGGTCATTTTGAATCGATTAGTACAAAGTCATACTTCAAGTTGGTAGTACTGTGATACCGCCATTTTGTTTTTCATTTCAGTTGCAATAGAGTGGTGGACGGGAGAGCAACATGTTTTCGCAGTGTTATTGGAAAAACAATGATTGATGTGAAGCTGCACGACAAGAATTTCCGCGTCATTTCCAACTTGGGCGTCATGATCCGGTTCCTTCATCCCCCGCTCTGAAGACATGGATTAAAGAATTGGAAACAACAGGATCTGCCTTAAATAATAAGAGTTCAGGACCACGAAGAACTGTTCGAACGCTAAAGACAATCCAAGTAGTCAACGTCGCCATCCATCAGAGTCCAAAGCTTCGATCGTTCAACAATTGCAAGACGGTGATGGCAACAACTGATTAACTTTCGCTCAAGATTTCCTAGCAAAATATGAAGAAGATGAAATGTTCCTAAACAACGCTTGGATGTCAATAAACAAAACCTTCGCTAGTGGATTCTAGAGAATCCCCGCGTCTTACATCAGAGACTGTTACACAGTGAAAAAGTATGTGTACAGTGTCAGCTAACGGGATAATTGGTCCATATTTTTTGAAAATAACAATGGCCACGCAGTTACAGTTAATTCGCAACGGTACTTCTACGTGATTGAAACGTTCCTCATCAATGAAATTGCTGTAAATGATTCAACAAGGTTTCAGCAAGATGGGGCCACAGCTCACACGTCTAGAATATGCATGGCTGTATTACGAGGTCTCTTCGGAGAGCATGTCATCTCGGGCGAAAGCGACATGAATTGGCCTGCCAGGTCGTCCTCACACATAAATGAATTAAAGGCTAGGATTCGTGACAAGATTGCATCAATCGACATTGATATGTTACAGAGAATTACGTTGAACTTGCGTTCACGATTGCAAGAATGTGTACGCACAGGATGTTATCTTCAAAAAATGACTGATGTGTAGTTCTTCATTTAATGGCATGTTTTAGATTTCTGATGACCATTCATAAGTATAAATAAAACTCAGTTAAGTTACATTACTGTTGATACAAAAGCGCCCGTTTCATATGCCACCCTGTATTTGCGAGTCGAGATCTAGACACAATCGGAAATATCAGGCATCTCTATAAGCATCAAGTACTAATGGTTATTAGGACTACCCATCACTAGAATTTTGACCTAACTAAAGAAATTCCACCTTTCGTGAGAAATCTTTGACCTGTCAAACATAGAATTGCGTTTCTGCGTTTTTAGAGAAACGGTTACCTGGCCAG
The DNA here is from genome assembly GCA_036346205.1 of Vesta saturnalis. Classification (NCBI taxonomy): domain Eukaryota; kingdom Metazoa; phylum Arthropoda; class Insecta; order Coleoptera; family Lampyridae; genus Vesta; species Vesta saturnalis. Next base: position 91,703 of record JARFJB010000512.1, on the reverse strand, counting down.
GTTTGAGTCCTCGCCGCTCGGGTGATAGCCAGGTACTCTAACCATTCCAACATCGAGGCAACCCCCAATGATATCATTAAGATTAATTAATGCTTTTTAGGATTTTATTCCAGTTGAGAGACCGACAGGACAAAACCTTTAAATGTAATAAATAAAAAACTTGCAAAATTGGGGTTAAATTTGCAAGACATGAGAGGCCAACCTTACGACCACGGGGTCAATATGAAAGGTGATAAATCAGGGGTACAATCTAGAACGAGGGTAATGAATCCATGGGCTTTTTACTTGCCAGGTAGTAGCCACTGATTAAATGTAGTCGTCAACGATTTGGCAATATTCGTTGGGAAAGTCGTCTAAAAGCTCTACAACCCTTAAAGTATCAATTGGAATGTATTTACGATGCTTTATTAGTAAGCTATTGCCAACCAAAGGCGATGATTTATCATCTGCTGTCGAGTTAATAAAAAATTGTACAATTTTTTCAAGGATCTTCGTTCGGATGAGATTTTTAATAAAATGCTTTGTAATGCAAAGGCGTCGTTATTGACAACCCAGCTGATTTCGAGTTAACCCAACCCCGTCACAGAGTTCGACGATAAACTGTTAGTAGAAGCGGTTGAATTGAGAGACGATTCCCGTCCTCGCTACATCATAGGCCACGCGCACAAGGGTAGGTCGAGAAGTGGGGGTGAGAGTGGAGCCGGCTTCTTTTTGTCGCCATTTTTAGCTTCTTGTTCACGTTTTAACCCCTAATTGGAGTCCTTTTGTACCGCGGCGCCTTGGCCGCCACTTTGTTTTTTGTGACGTTATAAGCCCGGCCCCCTGGGACACCCTCCCCTCCATTTTTTTGACGGCTTCTTTTCGGGGGCCCTTTGGTTGTATTAAGAGCCTTTTTGGCAGTTCAAGTTCAGCCCCTGAAAGGTAGGCAAATGCGTGCGCATACAATGTTCTGATTTGTAGTCCTAAGGACAGTCCCGTTTACCTGATTGGTTTCTGATTGGTTCTTAACCCCACCCAGCTTCTGAGCTCTGATAGGAGACTTAAGGCTCTGCATTGGTTACGGTGAGAAAGTTGAAATTTTGAAATAAGGGACCTAATGCTAACGTGTAAGACAGCTATAAGAACTTGTGTTAGGGTCTGCGCCCTTTTGTCGTGGCCCCCTTGGCTGGATGGAAATAGTATTATAATAAGGGCTCTAATGCTAACTGATAACGCAGCTATAAAAACTTGTGTTATGTCTGCGCCTCTTGTCGTGACCCTCTTGTTGCGAAACTTGAATTTGTTTGTAGGGCCATATAGTGGTGTATGGACTAATGAAAATTTTTTTCTGTAATAAAGGTAGCGTCACCTAGCGGTATATTTCTAGGACTATTTAGGGATTAGTTGTGGCGCCATCTAGTGGTGTATGGATTAATGAAAATTCTCTTCAATAGAAGTTGATCATGCACGCCTCTCTCAGCTCTTTCTCTCTCTTATTTATCCGTTTCTCTCTCGGCTCTTTCTCAAACAAACAAATCAAGCAATCTCAATAAAACCAGATCATACCTTACAGTTTGCGGAAACCACCTTACAGTTCAAAGTACATTGATTGGGTTTAATTAATTACAGTTTGCTTGCTCAAATAAGCCACAGTTCAAAATACCAAACTGCTATAACAGACAAAAGGTTTTAACGATTTACCATTATATAACTACGAGGTTTAAAACCAACAAACACGTACCGCATAACGCTATTAATTAATTTAAAAAATAGCATAACACTCACACCTATCTACTTAACTAAACAAATGAGTAGAGATTGAGTCTGTAGAATAAGAGCTAATGTAGAGTTGGTTTGTTTATGACATCCTCCTCCTATAATTAATACAATAAGATCTTTATTGGCATTTCTGTGAATAATATCAAGTAAAATACATATAAAAAATAATACGCATACCACCAGATATGTTTTCCTTTCAGCTGTTTTAATAATAACTGTGTTGGAGAGCTAAACTAAATATTGAAATATTTTATACAGTTCACTAAACCCGTTTTGTGTTTTTATTTATAAATAGTTGATATAACACTAGCTATTGGCTTTCCCATCATTAAGTAATTTGTAGAATGTAAATATACAAACCTAATTATCTCTATCACACTTACTGCAACTCGTATTTACCTTTCTCTTTCGCAGACTACTTAGAGCGACCTTATATGAATTTATATAAAACGATGCTTGTTATTTACAACATACGTTTAAAAGATTTCTCCTATATGATAAAACTGTTTTTATCGTATGCAGTTATTAGTATTAAACAGTTATACAATTTCATTATGAATGTAAAGTAGCAATCAGCCGTTGACATCGTGTTAATTAACGCGTTTAAAAATATTTTAAATTTTGCTGCTGCAAAATACATGAAGGTCTAAATTAAATATTAGGTGAAATAATAATCATTTCTACCCTAATGCAATTGCGCTTTTTTTATACAGGCAGATTCTGTATCTAGGCGGTCAGCACCTATACATTCGAAAAAATTAGGCCTGATTTATTTGCATGTTTAATTACTCACACATGCACTTTACGTTATATTGGCTTTTATCAGCAGTGATTTAATAGCATGCTAATTAAACACTTAAATTTTCTAATCGGAAATAAGAGTGACCTAATTTAGCTTATTTGAAATTTCATAGAGCATCGCTATCATCAAGATTTAAGATACATTTTACCTCATTCATCTCATCGTTTTCCATCTTGAACGATTATACTGTAATAGTTTATTAACAACCCGCAAAACATCCAATATCCCTAATGATGGTTCATAATAATAATAATAATGTTCATTCGATGATGGTCATACTCATAAATACATGCAAAGGATAATATACAGCCTTTATCGGTCACTATTATTATTACATAGATGTGAGATTATTCTTAAATTAGCTGTTTTTTTTTTCAACACGACCCTGGAAATGCTACACACGCTTTCAAACCTTCTTCCTCGTTCTCAGCAGCTGCACCGTATTCATCTTCTTGAATTTATCTTTACCCGATTTCAAGGTAGTAGTAAGTTTTCTATTTTATCTTAAAATATTTTCTATTGTTACCAATTTGGTGAACCACTAATATTAGCACAGATATAAATTACAAGGTATTTGAAATGACCCGGTATTATTGATATTTTGTAGAAGCCGTCGACTCGGGAATTTTTAAATGTTAATAAAATAAGACAGATATAGGAACTTTCTCTCGGGCCTTTGTCCCTTGTCGTGACCCCCTGATTGGAAAAGCATGGGAGTCCTAACCTTATAAGACAGGTGCATGAACTTGCTCTTAGGACTTAACTCCCTGTCGTACGCCCCTTGACAGGATATTGTATTCTAATAAGAGGCCCCTGTAGGACAAGTGTAGGATTTTGCCTTGGCTGGAAATTTGAATTTGTTTGTGGTGCCATCTAGTGGTATATTTTTAAACTTGCAAATGTTTTCTGTAATAGAGGTGGCGCCGCCTAGCAGTATATCTCTAGGACTAATTAGGGTTTGTTTGTGAGGCCATCTAGTGGGGTAAAGACTAATGAATGTTTTCTGTAATAGAGGTTGATCATGTTCGTCTTTCCCTCGTCTCGTTCTCAAACAAACAAATCAATTAATCAAATCAAATTAATCAAATCAATTAAGCAGATCAATCCCAAACAAATCACGTTCGATCAAATCAAACAATCAGATCAATCTCAATCAATCAATCAACCAAATCAATCTCATCATTCAAATCATAACTAACAGCTTGCGAAAACCAGCTTACAGTTCAAAAATACTGATTGGGCTAACTTAAACTTTGCTAAAACCAACCAACCAACCGACCACAATTCAAAAATACCAAACGGATTTAACTTAATCATACAAAATCAGCTCTCAATTCAAAAAATAGCACTCTGATTTAACTCTCAGTGTGCAAAAGAAAATCAGTCTCACACTTGGTATAATTACCTATCTAACCGTCCTTTCGCATTAACTGCCGCACTGTTAGTGCAGGTTCGAACGCCGTTACGAAAACAAGTTTATTAATAAAAATTGAAGGAAAGCTTAGCGTTACATTTTTTATCGGTCTTCTTCTTCTTGGATCGTGATTCGTCGCTATTATCATCATCATGGTTCTGAGATTCGTCCTCCTGTATCTCATCGCTTTTCTTCCTCTTCTGTGAATCATCACCATCATCCACGTGATCGTTTCCATCATTACCTTGAACGGTTATGTTGTAATAGTTTATTAACGAGTCAGTAAAATCTCTAATGTCCGCTGATGTTGGCTCATAAGCAGGAGGATACATTATAATAATGCTCACTGGATGACGGTTACACTTTAAAGAGCGAAACGCACGAGAAACGAGAATGTTGCCGGCCTTGGGTCTTGTGCACGAGCGCCCTCTCCAATATTCGGATAGAATTGGTTATCTTAGGCAAGTTTGGAGTGCGGCGGGGTTGCCGAAACAGCCTTCGCAGCCATCTTAGCAGAAATACCTCTGCCAAAAAAGGAGCTTAGATTTATAAAAATGCCCCTAGGGAACGCACGGTGTAGGTTAGGTCAATACTCCCGCGCGAGTATTGGCTCGCACTCTCGCGCATACACTCATACGCACGCAAACGCACGCACAAACACACGCATGCACAAACACACGCACGCATACGCCCGCACACGCACGCACACGCACGCACACGCTCGCACACGCACGCATACGCACGCACACGCATGCACACGCACGCACACGCACGCATACGCACGCATACACACGCACACGCACGTACACGTACATACACGCACGCACACGCACGCATACGCACGCACACACACGCACACGCACGCACACGCACGCACACGCAGGTACACGCATGCGCACACACACGCACGCACGCACGCGCACGCACGCACGCAATGATTCCCGTAATTATATTGTTTTTTCTAATTTCACCGGTCACCTGTGAGAGACAAATTGAGGTATACCAATTAGCAGTAACTGTTCTTCAATCCTCCAATGCAATGTGACCGGTTTTTCCTTTGAAACGCTTTGCGAGCGCACTACTTCTATTGGAACACCCACACAGATGTTGGCCGTTTAGTTTCAGGCTCATGTTTCGTCACCTGTTACAATGTAATAAACAGCATTTGAACGACCATGGTCAAATTTTTCAGTCAACCCTCGGAAAAGTCAACATACAAAGTAGATCTTCCACGTTTGACTTATGCGAACCATTTATAGACCATGACTTTGGGCGGCGCTTCATCACCAAACAACAACTTTAGTTTATCACACACTGCTGTGGCGTTGAACCGTATAGAAAGTCATAAAAAATGATCACTCGAAAATCACGATTCAAAACATCCATTTTTCTCAAACTTACAGCTTTTAAAATTCTACTGAAATGAAGCTACTCTGTTTACAATCGAAACTGTCAGTTGTACTAATGGTATAAACTGTCAAATTCTACAATTATGGCAATCGCAGAACCTTAGCATTGCAAGGAGTACTTGATTCCTCGAACTTTAGCGGTGATCCTTGCACTGTTCGTGTTTAATGTAAACAATGATCAGTACCTAAATATACAAAATGTAGTTATTTTATGCTTAGCGTCCTTCCTTTCTAGTATAAACATTGTTTTCATTCTTGGGTAACTTTTATTGTGAAGTGGGCAAGGGGGAGGAATGTCACGTTTTTGCACCGGTGGCAAAACTGCTGGCGCCGATTCAATTTTCACCAATTTTAACTAGTATTTTTATAGATAGTTTAGAAGATGAAATTATTGAATTAAATGTTTCTGGTAAGATTGTATTTTGGTTTCGCTATGTTGACGGTATTTGAGCATGTTTTGATAGTTCATCAGATTTTATTGACGAGTTCTTAATTAATATCAACAATTTACCTACATCCTAACATAAGATTTACACTAGAGAAAGAAGAAAATGCAGCCATTAATTTTCTAGAGTTATGCATAAAAATTAATACAGAGAATAAGTTGTTCAGAAAACCTACACATACGGGCATTGAAATTCCAAACGATGTATGCTATAATTCATAAAGCACATAAGCTCAAGAAATCATTTATAAAACAAATCGCACAAGCAAATTTACGTCCTAACAAAATTATATCATTACTGAAATTAAAACAGGATTTCAGATTTAAATCATATCAGTACGCCCAGTTGGTATTCATTAATTACCTGTAAGGTGAAAATTTTCAAAATGTGCAAAAAGGTAAGTTTTTCCAAGACAATGCTTTAAGCTATCATTTGCTCTACAAATAACAATGTTTCAAAAACTGGAAAAACCATGATCGTATCTAATAGAAAATCATACGTGCTTTTTTGCACGTAACGAGATGTAAAAAAGTTTTGGACAAATTTATGGCTCGTGATAATGAAATAAAAAAAAAAGTATGTGGATGATTACGGAACGTTATGATCGATAAGATTATTCATCACGTGAGGACAGGTATGACCTTGAATATAAATTATTATATTCAAAACTTAAAGATGAGTCAAAAGATTCATCTTTGAATCGATTTTAATCAAAACTACGTAATTTTATGATGGCCAAATGTTTTCAAAGGTACTTCAAAAACTGCAAAACAGTCTTTGTTTCGATGTATAAAATAGCAACAAATCATTTATTATCTAATCTAATCAACATACTGTGTAATTACGATTGATTAGTGACTATACACCACATTAATACGTCCTTGCCACACCATAATAATAATGTTTGCTCATATTAATTAAATGCTTTTGTTTCGATATCGATAAATACTTAACGCAGACTAATTAATTTACTTCTTGAAATATTATATCTATTGTATAGAATATTGTGTTTTTCTGATATACGTAATTGTTGAAGGTATTGTTAGCGTTACCAAGAAAGGAACACCATTAATTTGCATATTAGAAAGTGGTCTTCTCTAAACTAATACACTTACACATTGTTGAGATTTTTAAACCATAACCTAAATTAATAAATCTTTTTTTCGTTTATGGCTTATTATCAGTATTAGAGATTATGATCCAGGAAAATTTTTGTTAGTAATTTTCAATATAATTTTTTTATCTAGTTAAGTACACAATAGTTTATATTTATATCTATATACGATAAATTATACCATAAAAAACCGTAAAGGAAGAATCAATGATGTTCGGGAAACTAGAAGATTAACTTACAGATACAGAAGTTCAATAACCTTTTATAATTTTTTAAGCATAATAAATATTTTTAATAAACAAAAAAAAATCGTAACAGTTGATTTTTTAACAAAAAAAAAATTCTTTTTAAAAAAAATAACTACTTCTTTCCTTAATATGAGTGGGCTGAGCTAACACTCATTCTTTATAGGTAGTTTAGATTCACAATGATTCTAATAAGACAACAAAACGTCTAATAGAGGCTAGGGAAGTAGGCAACACTTTGGAAACAGGATTATCCTTAATCTGTTAAAGGCCAAATACTCATTAGAGCATCAAGCCCGTAAAGGCAATATGCGCGCACGTTATAGCTCAGTGGTATAGGCGGGATTCTTACTTAATGCTGTAAAAGGGCACGCGTTGCAACTCCAAAAACGTCAAAATCGGGAGAAATGTCAAAAAGGCGCCACCTCTTAGAATACTTATGACCAAAAACAAGATGGCACATACGCTAATTTGGGTACTCTCATAATCATTACGTTAAAGCTTATTACATTACATGCTAGAAAATAATCAAACAATTACCGCAAACAAATAAATTACTCAAAAATGTTGTATGAACGTAAAAATATTACCACTGTGCGAAAAGATTAGGATTTACAATTCCGGGTGTCCAAAGCGTCACGCGACGGGAGATTCTGGTTTCGCTGCTGATTTTTCATTAAAATCATTTATACAAAAGTTATATGGTTCCAATACGTGCACAACTTAAAAATATTTTAGCACCTACAGGGTGATTCGTAAAAGTAGGGGTGGTATCACCTTTTTTTATTTTAAATGGAACACCCTGTATATCATTGCGTTTTTAGATAGCCTAAAAAATAAGCTTTTCAATGCTGTATACATTTGTACAAATAAAATGCAACGTTGCCAAGTTATTTAACAAAAATGTGTTTTTTCCTGAATGTAAGGTTAGCAATAAAAATTAATTCTTGGTTTATTATCCAAATTGATACAAATTAGTTCAGGGATATAGTTAAGCTAGGTATAGGCTTTGAAAAGATGTAAACGTTTTATTGATATAGTGAATAGAGGAGAGAAGGATATGTGTGAAACTTTAGCATCTTCAACCTATATCAATTCTCTTATTTCAAATGGAAGACCCTGTATATTTTGATATGTGCGAATAGTACTCTTAAAAGACCTAACCTTTATCTAAATACATTGATACCGCTAAAATTTATAGTTTTTAAAATATTTCCATTTTTCAATTTTTCTACAATTATTTTATAACGTAACGATTTAATAGAGTGCCATGATTTAAAAACAATAAAACAAAATTTTAATATGACAATTAGATGTATTTTAACTTGATTTCTTTCAAAACTATTTTTTCACTACATTTGTATTTAGAAGAAAACTTGAATTAAGAGAAGTTAAGTCTAAATTTTAAAATGAAATATACGAAGAACGAATTAATTCAAATGATTTACATAATAGGAGAAGCCCAAGGCAATTGTTTACTTGCTTCTAGAATTTATAAACAAAAATTTCCCGATGCCCGTAGTCCAGATGAACGAGTTCTTGAAAATGTAAAAAGTAGATTTGAGGAAACAGGATCGATTGCACATAAAAAGAACAAAACTAGTGGTGCTTCAGGCTATACAAGAAAACCCTCAAGTAAGTATTATAAAATTGCAGTGGAACATGATTTACAGAAATCAACAATACACAATATAATTAATGAATATAAATACCATCCATACAAGATCCAACTCCACCAGACATTGGATAAACATGATTTTGAAAATAGATTAAATTACAGTCGTTGGGGTATGCAACAACCACATAATTTTTGAATACAGTTATGATGACTGACGACTCTTTCATAACAATTATTTTGTAAATAGACATAATTGTCATTATTACGCCATGGAAAATCCACATATAATTAGATACAGAAACAATCAGCATCAGCAACAGATTACTAGGACCTTATTTTTTGGAAAACAATTTAAATGCAATAAATCATTTAAATTTATTGCGAACCAAAGTGCTACCATGGATTGAAGAAAACATCCCATTCGCTAATGAGGAGATATGGTTCCAACAAGATGGCGCTCCTGCACATTCGGCTCGTGATGTGTCGGAGTTTTTAAATCAGCAATTTCCTGATCGTGGGATAGGTCGTTATGGGCCTATCTGGTGACCAGCTAGATCACCCGATCTGACTATTTTTTATGGGGCTACATTAAAAATGAAGTTTATTGAGCATCGTCGACTACTGCAGAAAATATGAGGAAAAGAATTCAAAAAGCGTTTCGTAATGTAACCCAACAAATGTTGCATAATTTACAATGTTCCTACAGACAACGATTGAATCAGTGCATTGAGAAAAGAGGAGGCTTGTTTGAACCTTATTTATAATTTTTTTAAGTGCTCATTTGCATACGTCTGACTTACCTACTTCTTGTTCTTGTTAATTGTTTATTATTTCAATATTACATTGTTCAGTTTATTGTTAAAAATATTTAATAAAATTAATTATTACTATTACTAATCTGGTATTGTGACTTGAAATCATGGCACTCTATTAAATCGTTATTTATAAAATAATTATAAAAAAATTAAAGAAATGGAAATATTTTAAAAACTATAAATTTTAGCGGTATCAATGAATTTATATAAAAGTTAGGTCTTTAAGAGTACTATTTTTCCATATCAAAATATATTTGAACATGCTAAAGTTTCACACGGAGCCTTCTCTCCCCTATTCAACATATATACATGTTCAAAGCATATACCTAGCTTAATTATATCCCTGAGCTAATTTGTGTCAACTTAGATAATAAACCAAGAATTAATTTTTATTTCTAACCTTACAATCAGGATAAAATACATTTTTGTTAAATAACTTGGCAACGTTGCATTTTACATGTACAAATGTGTACATCTTGAAAACCGTATTCATTAGGCTATCCAAAAATGTAATATTATACAGGGCGTTCCATTAAAAATAAAAGAGTTGATACCCCCACTACTTTTACGAATCACCCTGTAGGTGCTAAAATATTTTTAAGTTATGTACGTATTGGAACCATCTAACTTTTGTATAAATGATTTTAATGAAAATCAACAGCGAAGCCACAATATTCCGCCACATGACGCTTTTGACACCCGGTATGTGTACACTTATAAAAATGATACTCAATTTGTACACATTATTCATATACTAAAAACAACAATAAGCCTGGACAAATATACAATCAACAAAGTGTTTAATCTCATTCAGCATTCCTATAACCCCATTTAATATATTTCATGTATCATACATTTTTAGTTAACAACAAAGAACAAAGAAAACGTCGAATATCCAAATTTTACAAATCTTGTCGTACGCAAACTTTATATAACGTAAACAGAATGAAATAATCAATACGTGGTCCGAGATAATTATTGTACGAATGAATATGATTTATACATTGAATTGGTATCTAGACGTTACTTAAATAATCTCAAACAAAAGGCATATTTATCCGCCTGACTAATACAAATAAACTTCTTAAAATCACAAACATAAAAATTCGGAAAAATATAGTTACCTCACAACACACAATTGGTCAATCGATCTTCCTTTTCTTTTCGCAATGGTACTGCAATGAAACTTATTCATCGATAAAAGAACCACCAGCTTTTTAATTTTCTTAGATCACATTTACACAGATTTCGTCAACGACAAATCTTTAGATCAATAACCTCTGCTTCCATCAACGAATGTACACCAATCTTACTTTATTACTTAATCACGTACATAAATTTATAAAAGCGAACGTTGTATTTACAAATAACTAACTAAGCTTTACATTTACAGCGAACCGGTATTTGTTACGTGGTCGGCTGTACACACGAAACCGGTAAAAACTGAACTATCTAACCGATAACCCACACACAAGATGCAATAATATCGCGGCGCGACAGCTACAACGATAAACTAATTCGGGAGAAACGAGTTACAAAAATATCCTCAAATTAAGGGTAACGGAAAGACTTCCACGACATACTTCGCTTAACCTCTCGATAATGGCGTAAATAATTCACTACCTCCAAACAAACAAATCTTCGTGTGCGCGCGACGCAGCTGCAAACCAGAGCCTTGACACTACGACATATTTATCAAGACTGGATTAACCTACATTCATTTCTCGGCACGTCGGATTTTTATTCCCCTACTTCTTAATCAGCCAATCAGTAAAAGAACTCCTTACAGTTTTTAATACGGGCCAAAACGACTAAACTCGAAAGCCGCCGGGGAAGATTGCATCACCCAAAAAAACACTTTACAACCAGCGGGCGTTATTAATGTAATCCATATACTATAAATTGCAGTTTTCATAGCGACTCTAGACCTTAACACCTGGTATCTAAAAGCTAAACTCTTTGTTTAGGACCAAAAATCTTCTTGAAATCCTCCGCCAATTTGTCGCCTAAAACGTGTTAATAAACCGCGAAATATGCTTTTCTACACTATATTTAAATACAAAGTAACAATTTTAATGTGTTCTGTAATTTTCCACTGGCGCAATTTAACGTAAACAGCTATATTTAACGATATCTATAAAATTACAAACAACTCTTATTTACAAAGAAACTAATTAATTCCCATTCAAATCAGTAAAAAGGATTTCACGAACTACCTATACCAATAACGTAAATCACACCTTAAACTTAAACTTCCATCTAAACGTGATAAACAAACCAAAACTTATATTTCGTTTTTGGAAAATAATTATAAATGCGATTGCTATTTGTAAAAATTCTGAATACTTTCCAACCACGTAAAATACCAAGAAAACCTTACAATCGAAAATCTTCCCAAAATGTATGCGTTGTTAAGTTCAATGGCTTGAACTTACACTACATTTCAGATGTACGGTACTACAGAATTACCTAAAATTTTGAAACTGCATATATTTAATAAAACCACGACCACGTGACAAATCCTGCTGCTATAATCCTGCTTCGCCCTGCCGCTTATTACATCGCGACAACGCCAGCCATTCCCAAGGCATTAATTTCTCAATTAGCTACTTCCTTCTCAGGAATACATAGAAAGTATGATCGTCCAAACCTTTATCGCCTCTTCTAGAGATATACATTTTTCTATTTTTGTTACCGACGACCTTCTCAGCAACACATTGGAGCAGGATCGTCCAAACCTGCAACTGATTCTGTTGCTATGTATCTACTTTAACCTGGTTCTTACTTCACCATGCCCAAATATGAATTACTATTTTTGTTGCTGATTTCCTTCTCAACAACACATTGGAAGCAGGGTTGTCGAACCTTTTATTTTATCATTCTTCTGACTTTACCTCTGCGCCCATTTTCACTTTTCGCCCATATTTAGTTCTGTTTTGGCCCCTTCATTCGACCCCTGCTCTTGTGGGTAGAGAACGCGTATACGCCATTTTGGATTTTCTCCTCCAACTTGTTTCCGTCTTCTACCGCTACCCCCACACATCCCTAAATGACTAAAAAACAAATTAGGGCTCATGCTCAGAACCCAAACGATATGGTAATTGCTTTACTGTAAAGTAGCCGAAAAAATCTATAAAAAAGCTTGTTGCCCAAGAGGCATCAGAAATTCGGGATTCGAAATAAGACCTGCTGTGTTTCTTTTCGTGGTACACGGTCATAGAATAAGACCTTTTATTTACCCACACCCATCGAAACAAGGTCTTTGGTACACCTCCTGTGGTACGCAGTCATCGAAATAAAACTCTTGCATTCCACTGGTGATACATAGTAGTCAAACCTACCATATTGTGTACCACTAGTGGTTGTACCATACGAAAAATACAAGTCTTTAATGCGTTTCGTAAAAACAACATTTATTCTGCACAAAAATTCTTACTTTAATCAGATACATAAAATAAAATAAGAAAACCACTCAAATATGTTTCTTAAGTCACGGTAAACTCATCAATGCTTGTTTAGGACAGTCTACGCACTTTAAGTTGACCAGGAAACGACATATAGACGTTTTCGGCTGCCGATATGTCAATTATCACATCAAATTTTGATTCAGCACATGCGCACTCATCTGGTTCCTTAAATTTGTAACACTTTATACACACAGTTGCTGCTCCTCTCGTACTCTTATCAATGTTGTAACGGTATTTGCGGTCTGCAAGTGAGGACTGCCCTCTACGTACACCAATACAAAAATTTAGACTCGTTTGGAAAATAAGATAATCTATTTAGGTTTAATTTTTGTATTGGTGTACGTTGAAGGCAGGCTTCACTTGCAGATCGCAAACACTCTTACAAAAATTGGCGCCCGAGCAGAAACTTGATTTTTAGTTAATATTACATAATTATACCGATTGGATACTACTACTTATATTGTTCAAATTTTATTACTTGAATGCTGTTATGTACTTATTTTTAATCTGGTATTTATAACCAGTTTTGAGTATAGCTTTTTCCATTCAAGCTGTGCACTATAATGCGAAGATAGATTTAATTTTCCATCAAATTTTAGAATAAGGTGTAATACTAAACGAACCATCAACGTTTACATTTGGCGGTGTTATCTTTTAAATCTCTTTACGTTGTCAATAAGTTTCAGTCCTATATTGGATGTTACGAGTTTTATAATTAATATTAACTAATTATGGGCTACCATGGTAGCGGCAAAAAAGAAAAAAAAAGTGCACTTCATAATTTAATGTATTAACCAATGCTATTGGGGTGTGTGTACCATCCGTAGTTCACACATGTGTGTGTATGTGTGTGTGTGTGTGTGTGTGTGTGTGTGTGTGTGTGTGTGTGTGTGTGTGTGTGTGTGTGTATGTGCGTGTGTGCGTGCGTGTGTGTGTGGGTGTGCGTGTAACTAAATTATAATTTACAATAGTTTTGCCATTTTGATTAATTGTGTATGTGTGTGTGTGTGTGTGTGTGTGTGTGTGTGTGTGTGTGTGTGTGTGTTGTGTCGTGTTGTGTCAGTGTGTCAGTGTGTCAGTGTGTCTGTGTGTCTGTGTGTATGTGTGTCTGTGTGTCTGTGTATCTGTGTGTCTGTGTGTCTGTGTGTCTGTGGTGTCTGTGTGTCTGGGTGTCTGTGTGTCTGGTGTCTGTGTGTCTGTGTGTCTGTGTGTCTGTGCTGTGTCTGTGGCTGTGTCTGTGTGTCTGTGTCTGTGTGTTGCTGGTCTGTGTGTCTGTGTCTGTGTCTGTGTGTCTGTGTGTCTGTGTGTCTGTGTGTCTGTGTGTTTATGTTTCTGTCTGTGTGTCTGTGTGTCTGTGTGTCTGTGTGTCTGTGTGTCTGTGTGTCTGGGTGTCTGTGTGTCTGTGTGTCTGTGTGTCTGTGTGTCTGTATCTGTGTGTCTGTGTGTCTGTGTGACTGTGTCTGTGTCTGTGTGTCTGTGTGTTGTTCTGTGTGTCTGTGTGTCTGTGTGTCTGTTGTGTCTGTGTGTCTGTGTGTGCTGTGTGTCTGTGTGTCTGTGTGTCTGTGTGTCTGTGTGTCCGTGTGTATGTGTGTCTGTGTGTCTGTGTGTCTGTGTGTCTGTGTGTCTGTGTGTCTGTGTGTCTGTGTGTCTGTGTGTCTGTGTGTCTGTGTGTCTGTGTGTCTGTGTGTCTGTGTGTCTGTGTGTCTGTGTGTCTGTGTGTCTGTGTGTCTGTGTGTCTGTGTGTCTGTGTGTCTGTGTCTGTGTGTCTGTGTGTCTGTGTGTCTGTGTGTCTGTGTGTCTGTGTCTGTGTCTGTGTGTCTGCGTGTCTGCGTGTCTGTGTGTCTGTGTGTTTTGTGTGTCTGTGTGTCTGTGTGTCTGTGTGTCTGTGTGTCTGTGTGTCTGTGTGTCTGTGTGTCTGTGTGTCTGTGTGTCTGTGTGTCTGTGTGTCTGTGTCTGTGTGTCTGTGTCTGTGTCTGTGTGTCTGTGTGTCTGTGTGTCTGTGTGCTGTGTGCTGTGTTGTTGTGTCTGTGTGTCGTGTGTGTGTGTGTGTGTGTGTGTGTGTGTGTGTGTGTGTGTGTGTGTGTGTGTGTGTGTGTGTGTGCTGGTGGTGTGTGCGTGCGTGGTGGTGCGTGCGTGGTGTGCGTGCTGTGCGTGCGTGCGTGCGTGCGTGCGTGCGTGTGTGTGTATTATTATTATTATTATTATCAATAATCAATAATAAAAGTATGGACATGTAATATGACCTATTTAATTGTAATTTGCAATGATTGTGTACACTCTTAAACGCCACACCAAAAACAGAAATTGTAATTTATATATGTATCTAAAAATTTTGTATAAATAAGGCACCAACGGAAAAGTCATTTGACTTTGTTGGACCTTAAACTGTAAATACTGTGAAATAAATAAATTCAAATAAATTCAAATTCAAATTATTGTTATTATTATTATTATTTATTTACAACGTTTTGGAGCTATACATTTTTCTGTCCTACTTGTTTTTTTTATATATACACACTACATATATACATATATATATATATATATATATATATATATATATATATATATATATATATAATAATTTTCCTACCTTAAAACTACTTTTACAGAAAAGAAACAAAAAATAGTATGTATATCACATAAACTGCTTTCTTAAAAGTTAAAATTTAGCTGCCCATTTTCTGTGTTGCACAATAGATTTTTCGTACACCACGTGTCTTCGAATTCTGGTATGCTTTGTTTTCCTAGGTTCCACCCATATTCATTAGTTATCCTAACCTTTAATCTTCGTTTGTATACGATCTTGTATTCCTCATTTGCGTTGTGTCGAAGAAAATTAGTCATAACTTTGTAGATGGTGCTTTTCGCCAATGTTATTAAATAATTGGCTAGAGTATTTTTTTTTAAATCCCCGGTATTCCGCAATAAAGGTCTTCATTTGTGCACTTTTTTCCTGTTAGCTTGCGCACCCATATCGTCACAAGATTCCACAGTAACTGTGATTTTTCGCATGTTAAAATCATGTGCCATGCTGTCCCTGTTTGGTTTGGACAAAAAGGGCAATTGTCTGAGTTCCTTATTCCCGATTTCTTTAGAAAAATTAAGTCAATTAAGGCAATTTCTCCGTCTGTGCTTAAGGTTATTTTATTTTAGAAGGTATTCCAATAAATTTCCTTGCCTGACCATTTTCCGTTTTGCTTTGTTGTGATGTGGTATGTGTTCGCTACAAGTTTTTGTTGCATTCTTTCCGAGTGTGTTTTCTCCACTTGACTTTTTTTACCATTGAGATTCACGTAGTTCAATGTAAGTTGTTCTGGTGTGTTGTTGTTGCTCTCCATGGCAGTTATGTAATTCGTTTCAAAGTAGGCTTTTATGGTTTGATAATGAGTTACTAGGTCTTTTCGAGTGTTATCAGGTTGGTGTTCAATTTTTGCTATCAGTTCTTCATCATTTATCCACTTATTGTTTTCCATAAAATCTGAGATTGTATGGAATCCCATCGCTACCCAAATTGTTACGAACAACGGAGGCTTTGTTTCTTTAATTAGAGTGGAACTTGTGGTGGGAATGCTTTTAATATCTACCAGCCCTCTTGGAAAGCTATCTATTTCAATATTTAGAGACCTCACTGATGATTTTAAGGATTGTATAAAGGCCGACGTTCTGTCAGTTTTCTTTTTTTCCTGTACAATGTACAACCATTGCCAAGATACCTTATGTGGGTTTAGTTTTTGGATTACGTTATTCATTATTATCTTCCATTTCTGCTGTTCTACATTGCTCATCAATTTTTTTGCTGTTAATATTCGAAAGATTGCGACTTTTGATTTTAAGTTGACAAGTCCCATTCCCCCATAATCTACTGGCAAGCATAGATCCTCCTCTTTACACCAGTGCTTCCCCGACCACATAAAATTTGTTATGGTTCTCTGTAGTTCCTTTATCTGGATGTGATCCAACGTTATCACCTGAAAACTGTGCCACAGCTTCGGTGCAATGGATTGATTCACTACAACTTTTTTTGCTGCCATGGATAGCGAGGGAGCTTGGCGTCTCCATTTTGAGATCGAGTTGCTAACTGTTTCTTTGAGATTGCAAAACGCATGTGCTGCATCTTCTTCCTGATTTTCAGATAAACTGATTCCCAAAATTTTTATAGATGCGTTTGTCCATTTATATCCGAGGGGCTTGTCTTTTCTGTTTCGCCAGCTTCCCGTCCAGTAGCCCATCGTTTTTTCTACGTTGAGCTCGGAACCCGATTGTTTCGAAAAAATTACATAGCTCATGCGAAACTTGTCAAAGTCACTGTCATCAGAAATAAACACCGAAATGTCATCTGCGTACGCACTCACCACCAGTTTTAGATGTTCGATTTTAAGCATAGCGCCTTGAAGGGATTGTCTGCATAGGGAGAGAAAAGGTTTTATGACTAGAGAGTATAGGAATCCGGACATAGGGCAACCCTGACGTATACCTTTTTCGATCGCGATTTCACTTGTTAGTAGGTTGTTAACTTTAACTTAACATACGGCTCCTTTATATAGCGTTTGTATTGCGTTCAAAAAAAAATTGCCAATATTAAGCTTTTGTAGGACGTAAAAAAGGTAATCGTGATTGATGCAGTCAAAGACTGCCTTTTGGTCGAGATCTAGAATGGCCAGTGGCACGTTTTCTCTATTCGCCATAAAAATCGTATCTCTATGAATGTGTAGGGTATCGTAGATTGTTCTTCCTGGAATACAGTAGCTTTGATCCGGGTCAATGATTGTATTTATTACTGCAGAAAGTCTAGTAGATAGTGCTTTTGCCAGGATCTTATAATCTGTTGTCAGAATTGAGACAGGTCTCCAGTTGTCGAGGTTTGTCAAGTCTCCTTTTTTTTAGCAGTAGATTAATAACAGCCTTGGTCATTGACCGGGACATTTTGCCCTCTTTTAAACTTTTGGTTGCGACTTCGTGATATAAGGGACCAATTTTATTCCAGAACGTGATATAAAATTTTGCTGTTAAACCGTCTATTCCCGGTGCGCTTCTTTTGTTTAGTGACATAAGCGCGTTATTCAAGTCATCCTTACTTAGTGGGTTTTCTAGAGACATCTTGCTTATGTTCGACAGCTTTTTTAAATTTTTGAACAAGGTGGATGATTTATCTAAGCTCCTATGTCCTCTCGAATATTTGTTTTTGTAATGGTTCCTTACAATTGGACATAGATTAGGAGGGTTACTAACTATTTTGTCATTCTGCTTTAGTTTTAGTACTGGTTTTGGGCTAGAGAATTGGTTTCTGGACAGGGATGGTCTATCGGTGTAGACTATTTCATCAAGTTTATGTTGTAATAAAATTTTTTCGGATTTCCTTTTGTACCAATCTTGTGCATCACTCATTATTTCTTTTATGTTGGATGTTGAATTGAGATGTGTATTAAGATTATGATTATGATTTATTTCTTGCATTTGACCCTGTAACCTTCTCAGTTCGAGATTTTCAGTATTTTTCTGTTGTTTCGTGAATAAACAAACCATATACTTCAGATCGATTTTCAATCTTTCCCACCAAGATAGAATATCTAATTCCTTGTCTCTTTTTGCCACCTCCGTGTCTAAGAATGTGTTTATCGCGTCAACAAATTTTTTATTTTCCAGTAAGAAATCGTTGAATTTCCAGTAGGCGATGTGAGAGTTGTTTTCTTCGATTTTGAACGTACTGGCCACTGTCAGGTGATCAGAAAAGGATAACTTTAATGAAATGTTTGACGTGAATTGAACCAAGTTTTTAGAAATGTATATTCTGTCTAATCTTGATGCTGATTGCCCGGTATAGAATGTAAAGCCTTCTTTCTTGTTACACATTCTCCACATATCCTCCAACGCAAATTTATCTATTATACCTTGTAATGCTTTCCTTAACGCTGGATACCGTTCGTGTGAGTTATGCCGATCACTTCGTGGATTAAATGTGCAATTGAAGTCGCCTTCAACTATCAAACCTTCCTGTCCCCTATTGACGTTCTGTAAATCTTGTCGAAGAAGATTTAGTATTGCGGTTGCAGTTTTTAGGTTATGTGGCACATATATATTCCATAATATGCAGCTTTGTTCATTAATAATGATCCTAACTCGCTGAACGTACGATTGAAAAACTACGTGATGATCTGTGACTCTTAGGTTACATTTTACTTTAATAGCAATAATTGTACCACTGTAATCTGCGACACATGGATTTATGAAGAAGTTGTAGTTATTACATAGTCGGTTGGTTGGCAATGTTTTTATGTTTGACTCCTGAATTAATAACACATCTGGTGAATTTATATTTAAGAAAGTAGTCAATTCCTCCCACTTTGACTTGCTTCTTAAGCTTTTGGCGTTGAGCGTGAACATTTTTAAAATGTTTTTATTTAAGTCTTCCATTGCAGCTAGTTAAGAAAAATTAAAAAAATATAATGAAAGGGTAACTACACAAATACAATGTTATGATTCAAAAGGTCAAACTATCAATTGACGACGATCTTTCTATTGTTGCTCCACTTAACGATTCTGGCGGAGAGGGTAAGTTTCTTTCTTTGCAAAGATCTCTTTCCAAATACTTTATTAGTCGCTTACATCTCTCTTTTTTTGCTCTAAATTCCAACCTTGGTACAGTTATCCTTATTAAATCTATTAACCCTACAATGTCCTCTGTATAGTTTCGAACTATGCGTGCGTGCGTGCGTGCGTGCGTGCGTGCGTGCGTGGGTGCGTGGGTGTGTGTGTGTGTGTGCGTGCGTGCGTGCGTGCGTGCGGGTGCGCGTGCGCGTGCGCGTGCGCGTGCGTGTGCGTGTGTGTGTGTTAAATAACCAAAATCTAGGTATTTGCCATTTATCATAATTGAAGATTTAAATTATTTCAAGCCTTCTAGTAAGAGGAAAAGTAATATATATATATATATATATATATATATATATATATATATATATATATATATTATATATATATATATATATATATATATATATATATATATATATATATATATATATATATATATATCAAGGTCCCAATAATGCGTAAGATAAGTTTAAATACGAAAGTTGTCTATTTTTATAAGCTGCGTAATCTAAAAATTGTTTGGTTTCTACAGAGTGTAATATAAAAGCGGTACAATATAGAACTTTTGATTTTTAAATAGAACACCCTATATATTATTTTATTTTTCGATTCTCCTTATAATTTTACATCTTTTTTATTAGAATTACTTACAAGCTAAATCTTACAATTTTTGAGATATTTGCAAAGTTAACTAAAAACTGACATTTTTATGTAGTAATTCAAGTAGGCGTATCTCAGTTATTTTTAATGATAAAAAAATAATCTTTGGTTTAGAATTTATTCATACATGAGCTTACTTTAATCTATTGTCAAAATTGGATTTAAATATACAGAGTGGTCACAAAAATTAATTCAATAACATAAATTTGAAAATGCTATATCTTCATTTTTTTAAACGGCACACCCTATATTTTTTTAATGCCTTGTCTTCGTCTATTAATCGGCTTTAATTTCTATTAAATATGTTCTATACCTATCTCTAATAGCTTCGGAGATATTTAAGTTTGTTCAATTTTTTTCGTTGATAACACTGATGAAGTCGGTCAAACCAAGCTGTGGATACAAAAGAAACTAAAAAATATTAACTGAAATACATAAATTGTAATTATAATAAATATTGTATGAAACCACCATTTTTAAGAGATATTTGAGATGTTTTTAAACGATTCATCGTAAAATTAAACAATTTAATCAAAAGAGCGTAAAACAAAAGATGAACGAAAACAAATGAAGAAACCAAACTTGTCAAACAGTGCTAATATTTGTGTAGTATTGTATACTTACTTCCTAAATTACAAAATGAATTTTTCGAAAGAAGAACTTGTTAATATGATTTACGTCCTTTGTGAAAGCGATAAAAATTGTCTTTTAGCTCATCGAATTTATAAGCAAAAATTGCCAAATGCACGACACCCGCAAGTTTCCGCATTTGCAAGATTGAAAGAGCGTTTCGAGCAAACAGGCAGTGTTCATTACGAAGACAATTTAGAACGAGAAAGAACCCCAATTAACGGTGGTAATGAGCATTTAGTTCTTCAATCCGTGATTGAAAATCCTCACGTTTCTTGCCGACAATTGGAATTAGAAGTTGGAGTTTCAAAAACATCAGTTAATACAATTATAAAAAAATATAAATATCATTCATACCATGTCCAACTTGCACAAGAATTAGACGAGGATGACTTCGTTAATAGATTAAACTTTTGCAATTGGGCCATAAATAAAAATTTAGAAAAACCCAACTATTTTAGCACGATCTTATTTACTGATGAAGCTACTTTCCATAAAAATGGATACGTTAATAGACATAATTTCCATTATTACGATACTGGGAATCCCAGATTTATAATTCCTGTCGATCATCAACACCGCTGGTCACTTAATGTTTGGGTCGGAATTATTGGGGAAAAAATTATAGGACCATATTTTTTTGAAAACACGGTCAAAGGGGATTCATTTTTAAACTACTTGCGCAACGAATTTGAAACATTTATTGAAGATTTACCTTTACAAACCCTTAGAGAAATGTGGCTGCAATTAGATGGCGCTCCTCCGCATTTTAGCAGAAACGTTAGAAATTATTTAAACATCCAGTTTCAAAACAAATGGATTGGAAGAGGAGGGCCGATCTCCTGGCCTGCAAGATCGCCTGACTTGACAAAGCTGGACTTTTTTCTTTGGGGTTGGATTAAAGAAAAAGTCTATCAAACTCCTCCAACGACTGTAGATGACATGAAGGCAAGAATTAGAGACGTCATTCAAAATATAAATGTTTCCACGTTACGAAAAGTAAATTTGTCGTTTATTCAAAGATTTCATGTTTGCCAGCAACAAAATGGTGGTCACATTGAACATTTATTATAATTTTAAGTGTTTGCATTTCAGTTAATATGTTAGTTTCTTATGTATTCATAGCTTGCTTTGACCGACTAATGTTACTCTTCTTCAGTGTTATCAACGAAAAAAATTGAACAAACTTAAATATCTCCGACACTATTAGAGATAGGTATAGAACATATTTAATAGAAATGAAAGCCAATTAATAGACGAAGACAAGGCATTAAAAAAATATAGGGGGTGCCATTTAAAAAAATGAGGACATAAGACATAATTTATGTTATTGAATTAATTTTTGTGATCACTCTGTATATTAAAATCCAATTTTGGCAATAGATTAAAGTAAGCTCATGTATGAATAAATTGTATACCAAAGATTATTTTTTTATCTTTAAAAATAACTGAGATACGCCTACTTGAAATACTACATAAAATGTCAGTTTTTAGTTAACTTTGCAAATATCTCAAAAACTGTAAGATTTAGCTTGTAAGTAATTCTTAAAAAAGATATAAATTATAAGGAGAATCGAAAAATAAAATAATATATTTAAAAATCAAAAGTTCTATATTGTACCGCTTTTATATTACACCCTGTAGAAACCAAACAATTTTTAGATTACGCAGCTTATAAAAATAGACAACTTTCGTATTTAAACTTATGTTCTAAGTTTAATGGCTAAGGAGCTATCGTCCGAATACGCATTATTGGGACACCGTGTATATATACAGGGTTTTCCACGGTAGGCGTTCGTTAGAAGTTTATGTGGTTAGAAAAAATTTAGAAATCTGAATTTTTGGACTTAAGGGTTATTTAAGATTCTCTTTTATTCTAAAATATTTTCAAGGTCATGTTACTTCCGGTTATACCGGAAGTCGCCACTAACTTCCTTATTTTAAATGGAACACCCTGTATATTATTTTATTTTTGGATTCTTGACAAAATTTTAGGATAAGTCTTATAAGGGTTTCCTATACCTTTTTCAACTGTTTCTTAGATATCTTGATTTTTCAAAATTTTGAAAGATGTAACCCTATTTTCAACACTGCTTGTCTTACTTATTTTGACTGATGGAAAGTGCTTCTGGAGTAGACAGAAGCATAAGAACTATACTTTTGAAATACTCATTGACAATTGATTTATTGCATACATGTGTTCAAAATTTGATGAACTATTAAACAATTTTCAAAGTTGAAAAGCTTTGTTAATTCAAATGTGACACCCTCTATATTATTAGATGAATAGATGCAGCATTTAGTTATGCATCGTTTGGCTATAACATTACCTATACCTATTATCGACAATTTTCTTGTTAATTAATATTTTCTACTTTAATGTGATTTTTGACAGAAACTGAAATGTTTTTCAAAAATAAAATGAACTTAATTCAAACTACACAAATTCTATTTTATTAAAACAATGAAATAAAACAAGAAGATAACAAGATTGAGAGCATAATAACAAATGAAAAACATAAAACAATTATTTGAACATAACTAGAAGAAAAGTGATAAAATGAATCATTACAAATGTTCCACATGACCGCCAATTTGATTTAAGCATTTTATAACTCTATCATATACTCCTTGCGAAATAGATCGCCGAATTTCGTGTGGACACATACTATTGAATGCATTGTGAACACGATTTAGCAATTCCTCTCTAGTTTGAACTGGCCTAGAGTACACTAATTCTTTTATACGACCCCAGAGGTAAAAGTCCAAGGGCGTCAAATCGGGTGATCTCGGTGGCCAGTTCCAAGGTCCTTATGGGCCAATCCACCGATCTTCAAACATCAATGTCAACTGTTGGCGTACAGCTATAGTGGTATGTGCGGGAGCACCATCCAGCTGATACCAACTGTTTGCCCTGTTACATGCAGGTAGAGTATTTAGAAAATCCAACAAATCCAGGGAGAATTTCAAGATATCTCGCCCCATTCAAATTTTCATCGTACACTTGATATGCCACTCTATTATCCATAACTAAACAAAAAACGTTAAAACTAAATTTGAACTAGTGATCACGTTCTCTTGTTACATGAGGATTATCTC
Organism: Vesta saturnalis; assembly: GCA_036346205.1. Taxonomy (NCBI): domain Eukaryota; kingdom Metazoa; phylum Arthropoda; class Insecta; order Coleoptera; family Lampyridae; genus Vesta; species Vesta saturnalis. The sequence continues at coordinate 67,635 of JARFJB010000512.1, read as the reverse complement.
GTGCCCAGTAGTGATTATTTCGGCGATTGAAAATCCCTTCTCTACTGAATTTTGATTTATCGGTCCAAATAATGTTGTGAAGAAATCTCGGATATTCGGTCATTTGTACAAGAATAAATTCACAAAAGTTAACTCCTCGTGCCTGATCACCAAGATGTAATCACAGTTATTACCGAAAAAAGGATGTATTTTATACTTCTTTAATATTCTGTGGATTGATGTTTGTGAAATATCCAAATCCAGTGCAGCTGCTGTAATTGAAGTTCGTGGATAAGCGTGAAAATAAGCCAACACGTTCACCTCATTAACTGCATTATCTATTACTGGCTTTAAATGCGTTCGAGTTGGCCTTATACTTCCAGTTGCAATAAATCGAGCTTCAATTCTTGCAAATTTTCCAGGTGTCATTAATGGTAGGTGTGGATACCGTTCGTTAAACAACCTGCATGTTCGCCTAACAATTCGTCCACATTCACCATGCGTGTAAAACAAATTTAATAAATCATTGTTAGAATATTCTTGAATACATTCCATTATAAACAGTACTTAAAAAAAATACTTAAAAAATTACAAAATCAAATTTTGAACACACAAAAATAAGTAAGACAAGCAGTGTTGAAAATAGGGTTACATCTTTCAAAATTTTTGAAAAATCAAGATATCTAAGAAACAGTTGAAAAAAGGTATAGGAAACCCTTATAAGACATCCTAAAATTTTGTCAAGAATCCAAAAATAAAATAATATACAAGGTGTTCCATTTAAAAGAAGGAAGTTAGTGGCGACTTCCGGTATAACCGGAAGTAACATAACCTTGAAAATATTTTAGAATGAAAGAGAATCTTAAATAACCCTTAAGTCCAAAAATTCAGATTTCTAAATTTTTCTAACAGCATAAACTTCTAACGAACGCCTACCGTGGAAAACCCTGTATATATATATATATATATATATATATATATATATATATATATATATATAAATTTCACGGCCGCCTAAAAGAGTTTATGTTGTTTTGGTATTTAAATATATTTCGTGTGAAACTACACACGTCCTACCAACCTATAAAGTGGAAATTTAAAGAAATGAAATAATTTTGATTATAATTTTTTTGGATATCTATGCAACTTCTTTTTATACGTTCAAAACGAAAATATTATAAAAACAAAAACAATAATTTATGTCAGAATGACGATTGAAACTTCAAGGCAGATAGAGATTAAAAGACATAAATAGAAGTTAACTTAAAAAAAATTGTAAAGCCGCCCGCTTCTATAAAATATCAATAATACAGTTTAACTATTTTCATTCATATTTAATTAATTTTTAGACTTATTTTGTGTTAGATTAAGAAGCACAAGTTATGTAAAATTTAATTTTCTTTAAAAAATATGTCTACAATTTTTCTTATAAAATTAATAGTTATTAAAAAATTTGAACGTGGAACATAAGTTAATGGATATGTTTAATTTTTATATCTTTGAGAGATGCAGTTGTTTTAAAAATATCTGATAAAAACCAAAAACTGTCCCTAATAAAACCCCCCTCACCGCCAGTGGATTTCCCCTAAACCATATGAATCGTAGCGTGCAATAATAGCTATTTATATAAGAAGTTGCAAAATCAGTGGGTTTGTTGCGCTAGATTTCACGATTTGCTCAAAGAACAACCAAGTTTGCACCGTGTTTTACATTGTGGAAAACAATCACATTCGATACGTTTTAAATCCATTTAGATTAAAATAAAATATAGAAATTTTATCGTTACTTACAACTGTCTTCAAATTTGCACCTTTAATTTTCATGATAAATAAGTGTAATTTCTGAATAAAATGATCAATTGTTAACATTGAAATTTCGTTTTATTACTAGTGGTAAAATGAGATTTCATTGAACACTTATGTTAAAACGAACCACTTTTGACAATTCAAGTGTATGTCAAAAGATGACATTTTGGAATTTAATTATAAACATTTTTTATAGAGTAAAAATAAGGGAAGAAGCTTTTATTTGAATGTGAAAATATAATTCGTGGATATACAAAATTTTTACAATACTTTTCATAATTCAATCCTTATTACTATTAATAGTTTCAATTAATTCTAAAATTTGATTTTGTTTTGCTGTCATATCAAGCAACAAGTTGCGATCCTTTCCTTTACATAAATAATATTTTTTTGTTAACGTAGAAATCAGTAGTGGCATTTGCTTTATAATCGGAGCCTCATTCGAATGTGTTTCCTCTGTGTATGTTTCCTTCATAGTAGTTTTATCAGCAGAATTTGTATTTTTTTCTTCCTGATAATAATAATTATTTGCAACGCACTTTGTAACTCTTAACATTAATGTGATAACATCATCTCTACGTCCGTATGCATTAAAATTTTTGCACAACTCTTGAATAAACCACGAGCCTCTATGTTCATGCCTCCAAGACTTACTACCCTCAACTGTTGAAAACGCAACTAGTATATCGGCTTCCAGTGGAATTTTATACGTGGCAGCAGGAATTACGGCACCTACAGTTTTGTTAGAAGAGTGCATGGTACCTTTACATGCCTGTAATTATTATCATTATCATAATTTAAGTGTTTGTATTGAGTTGCTTACTTGAAAAATAAAAAATTTTGGTTTGTTGCGTAAAGTTGAACAATTCGAAAACGGTTGCCAAATTTCATCAGTATTAATTTGGGCGTCGCGTACCATCAGGATATTATCAGTTACACCATGCGTCAACATTACAACTACTAAAGAGTTTATGTCTGCGTAGTCTTTTGTTGATACTAAAAGTTATTTTCTAAGTTATGGCTACAAATCCAGAAAACTTACATTTGTCCAATATATCTATGATTTCTCTTCGAGTTTTATTATTATGTACATTTTGTTCTTCAATATTATAACCTAGACGACCAAATGTTGTAATAAGTTCATTTACGTCTCGATTTGTACCAAGACGTGCCTCATAATTATCATCAAACGTTTGTTGATTAAAAATAACTACTAATCCCGGATCAGATCCACTTCTTGAATATTCGTCACCGTCTTCAATCGTACTTTTGCTCTCTTTAAATTTTGGTGTTGGTGGATCAACTTCTTGATCTACAAAATTTGGGCCTCAGGTATAGGACAATAGTTTATATTATTTTCTTACCGATTTGTTTTGGTGCAATAGCTGCGGTACCTAAAAACTCTAAATTTTCGTTAATTAACAAAAGAATACATAAAAAAAGACATACTTGGAACACCGACTTCGGACAGTGTGTGTGTGAAAGGGAAGGCATCACTTGTAGTATATCTGAAATCCATTTTTCAAATGGCAGAATTTATCAGTATTCGTAAAGTAAAATTGTAATCTTATCTAGTATTAAAACGATAACTGCATCAAAATTTACAGATAAATAAAAAGTAATGTTTGAAATCATGTGATGTGATTTTATATGATTAACAATAAATATTTAATTAAAAAAGTTAGAAATTGGTCACATTCTACAATTGCCCAGTTAATTTAATATTTTATGAATAAACCTACGCGGGATCCAATGAACAGTTAAATTGCCCAAATACACTAATATCTCGAATCGTAATTTGGTCAATTGCGTTTTTGTAACTTACACTATCTTTTTTAAATAAGCCATGCCCTTTTGTTTCATATTTCTTTCGAAAGTTTGCGTAGTGATGGTATTAAACCTCAATTAAATCTCAATATAGATCATTTTTATCCCGTCATAGGTGGTTGATTCAGAAATTGTGTACTTCGTTCACTGTTACGGTATAAACTGGCAGTAAAACGGGATAACAGGTAAAACTAGATTTTGCTCGACTGTTCAGTGGACAGGTGTGGGTTCGTTGTACTAAATTTAACGCTCAATAGGATAGTTTATCATATATGGTTGAAATTGACATAAAAACCCGAAAAGGGCGCCAGAGTATTTCAAATGACACAATAGTAGTTGAAATGCCTAATTACCCCAGTTCACAGCTTGCTTAAAATACTCAAATAACTCGCTTACCTAAACGTAATCGCAGGTGTTCCTAGGACCAGCAGATCTTCGCTAATCTGAAAAGCTATAAATAATACCGCACACTTCTTTAAAATAATTGCGTGCCGCAAAAACAATTACTAATCTGACCAAAACAATAATTCTGTTGTTACGTTCTTTACTCAATAATTCTGATTTTCGTTGAACTTACACTTCAGTAAAAAATAACTCACTTTAAATCTGTTTACAACCACTTGAAATTAAATTAATCAATCCGCTACAAAATGCACTCAAATTCATAAAAAAAATAATGCACTGACGCATCAAACTTTAAACGTTCCGTTATAATTCAGTAATCAATAGACAAAGCTTTCGAACGTAATTACTCTTTTACTTAAGTTAAATACCAAGGATAGTGACGTTAACGCAATGATCTAATTCAAATAAAACAAACACTTAATATGCGTGTACGTATAATTGTGTTGTACAACAAATGGGTTTACATTTGGAATCACATTTAAAAAAACAACAGTTCGTTAACCTAAAGATTTGTATTATAAAATCACCAAGCTCGGAATAACCACACAATAATTTAACTTAAATTTCACGCCATTCCCTTGCGGGGTAGGCAAAGCAATCCCTGCCCCTTATTTATTTTTCATTCACAATCCTAATCCATGCTTTCCTATCTCCGCATACCTCCCTAGCTTCCGCAAGATTGATACATTATCTCTGACATGCCCTTTCATTTTTAAAACTCCTTATCTTTCTTTTCTTTATCATACTTTCTACTACATTCAGCCAAGTCTTACGCGGCCTACCAGGCACGTCCTTACGTCTAACCTCGCCCACACGTATTTGCTTCGTTAATCTTGCGTTGTTCATTCTCCCAATGTGACCAAACCAATGTATTGTACTACTTTTATATCTAACCATCATCGTCTCTTCATCGTCACACTCTGTCTTTATCTTGTCCCTTCTCGTTTTACCACATGCGCTTCTCAGGAATCTCATACCCACGGCATTTATTTAGCTTTTTTTGACATACCCTTGCCTCACTTCCATACAGTACTGATGGGACAAACACCATTGTTGATTGCTCGCAGCTAGGCTCATCCATTCATTTCTCATTATCGTCCACATACTTCCAATCACTTTCCTTCCAGCATTGACCTTTCGTCCAATCTCGTCCTCCATTGTACCACCTGCAGTACACATTAGAAATAAATCAGAACATCCCTTATTAAATCCCCCCTCTTCGTCACTGAATTTATCCAAAAAATCTAACCAGCTCCAGGAGAAATGAAACAAAGCTTTAATACAAAATTTTAAATACGTACGAGTTTTCGTTCTGGAGTTATCGTGGATATTAACATACATCCACACATAAACAGACACTCACGCAGTAACCCACACCCAAACACACACCTACACCCACACACGCGTCCGAACCCACATCTACACACCCACTCACACACACGCACGCACGCCCACACACCCACGTTCGCCCACACACACGTGCACGCACACGCACACGCATGCGCACACTCACACTCACACGCACACACGCACGCACGTAACCCCCATAACATTAAGTAATTAATTTAAAGAAACGTATGTTGAACTGAGCTTTTCGTTACTTATTTTTTAATAGAATAGTTTGAGAGTCTACTCAAATTATTTTATAGTTCCTTAATTTCGGTCTAGATGAAGTTGCCAAAGGTGTATTATTTTGTTATTTCTAATTGAATCGATCACTGGTTTAAACAACCTATTAATTAAAAATAAAGAAATAAAACAAAAAACTGGACTAAGTGCATGGATAAGCTTGAACGACTGTGTTGTCAATAAGAAAAAAGATGTGTACATGGCAATGATTGCTGCAAAAAATGAGGCTGAGAAAAACCGATTGTATAAGGTGTACAGATTAAGAAACAAAGAAGCGAAAGAGGCACTGAGAATAAGTAAAGAGGAGGTGATGGCTGTAGAAGGAGGGAAAATGCAGAATGATTTTGAGGGAAATAAAACGCTCTTCAAGAAGTCAAAACAGAACGCTGCAGGAGTGATGAATACGAGCAACGCAATAGTTTGGGAAGATTGTGAAACGACGAAATGCTGGCATGAGTATTTGGGAAAGCTGTACAGTAGTGAGAAAAATAAGACTGAAGAGTTAAATAAAGAGAATGTAGAAGGAATGCTGAATGAAACTGAGAAGGATATTGGGTTAAATAAGGTAGATAAAACATAGTTTTAAGTGCAAAGCTTATACGAAGATTGTGTGAATTATTCAATGTATGCCTTAAGTGTATAAAAGTTCCAAGTGATTGAAAGAGCGCGATCATTGTACCACTGTATAGGGGTAAAGAGAGTAAGAACTACAGAAGAAAAATCTGCTCAGTGTACCTGGTAAAGTATTTAAAAGTACTGATTTATGGAGTACGAGAAACTACACAAACTAAGATTTGGGACGTGCAGGGTGGCTTCCTGCTAGAGAGAGGATGTGTTGATCAGATGGTTGCTCTCCAGGTGGTGATCGAAAAGTGTTTAAGTTGTAAAAATTATTAAAAGAATATGACGTAAGTAAAGGTATAATACACGGAATAAGGGCAGTATATAACGGTAGCCGGGCATGTGTTAGGGAGAGAGGAGGTGTGAGTGAATACTTTAATATTGACCAAGGAGTGCGACAAGGCTGTGTTATGTCACCGTGGTTGTTTAGTGTATACATGGATAAATATGTTAGCCAAGCATGTACCGATACAAATGGTGTAATGTTTGGTGACGTAAATGCACGAGTTACGGATGACAATGCAAATGAGCTACAAACTGCTCTGAGGAAGTTTGATATAGTCTATGAGAGCATTGACCTAAAGGTAAACGAGAACAAAACTAAAATTGTGGTGTTCAAGCAGGAAGGTGAAAATGAGATTAGAGTATTTGCCCTGTATGATGATATTGTGGAACAAGTGGTCGAGTTGGTATATCTAGGTAGAATGTTTACATTGGATGGCGAGATTGGACGACGCGTCAATGCCGAAAGGAAAGTGATTGGTAGTATGTGGCCGATAATGAAAAACGAAAGCATGCGCCTAACTGTGAAACTAGCAATCTATAATGGCGTTTGTCCCGTCTGTACTGTATGGACGTGAGACATAGGTATGTCAAACAAAGCACGAAAGAAAAACAAATGCCGTGAACATGAGATTCCTGAGAAGCACATGCGGAAAAACGAGAAGGGATAAGGTGAAGAATGAGTGTATAATGAAGGAGTGTAACGAGGAAAAGATGATGATAAATAGGTACAAAAGTAGTACACTACGTTGGTTTGGTCACATTGAGAGAATGAAGAACCCAATATTAACGAAGCAAATATATGTGGGAGAGTTAGAGGTAAGGTCGTTCCTGGTAAGCCGCGTACAACTAAAGGCTGATTACAGTAGAATATATGATAAAAGAAAGAAAGATAAGGCGTTTTAAAAATAAAAGGGCATCTTAGAGACAATGTATGAATCTTGCGGAAGCTAGGGATATATGCAGAGAATGTAAAATAAATGAGGCAGGGATTGTTTTGCCTACCCCGCAAGGGAATGACGTGAATGTTACGTAATGTAATGTCAAAACCATTTAAATTAAGCAAATGAAATACCTGTAAACAACTTTATAGCACAACCCCTTCTGACGGCTTTATGACGGAAATTGATCAAACAAATATTAGATCTAGAGGATTTCTAAACCACCCCGATAATGAAACGTTGACAGTATTGAGTGGTTGGACCCCATCCTCGGGTCTAAGCCAGTTTATAGCCATATCTTCCTCGTTTAGGTTTTCATAATTTTGAAAAAGTCATGAGGATTAGAAATAATAGTGGTTTGTGTTAAATTATCCCTCTGCTCGAACTTGCACCAAAATTACTTTAAAAGTAATTTTAAATATATCCAAGGCCTGGATTTTGAGAAATCTATTGACGTAACCTGAAAAAAGACCCCCACTCATACTACCTCTGTCGTATTGGCAAACTTCATACTGCTAAAACTCGATACCCTAATTTTATAGCTTTTCGAAGTTCGTCTGCTACGTAAGTTCCAGTAAATTTACGTTCGTCCTACGTATGGGTGCAATCATGCTGAAATATAGTTTCTATACAATATGAACATTAATTTATCGTGCATTTTAAGAGGCAGGACAGGATGTTACAAGTCTGATGGAGAGAGCACGCTACAATTCACAAGGCTCCTGACAGTTTGTAAGGCAAGGTTTGAGCAGTTCGCACATATGTGAAGTTCGGGTGTCCCACCGGATACTTGGGATATTTATTCACATAGGGGTATAGTGAACAAATATCCAAATACCTGATTTACACATCTTGTTCTGCCTTATAATATAACTTAATCACATTAGTACGACCTCCGAAGAAGGTATCACGGGGATTCAGATGTGACTGATGCAGCACGCTGTTTGTGTTAACAAAGGCTCTTGCGGCCGGATTTTGTTTTAAAAATGATCTGAATTCACAGTCCCAAATTTCTGTTAAACCATGGTTAAAGAACGTATCCTGCGTCATGTTGCCACCGTATTCTCACGTAAGTAAATACGCTGTGCTCTGCTCGCATTTACTATTACCAGGTTGTTTGGGGTGACACCTTTCACAACCGTGGAAATAGCAACCGTAAAACCGTACTTAACGTGAGTTCCCGGCGTGCTGAATGCTCGAAGCAATTGAATAGCAATCCCCGACTGCTTGTCACCCAATCTGTAACCACCGTTTGGCATGTGTCCTATAGCGTTTTTGTGAATAAAATTTGTGCGGAAAAGAAGGCTACAGGCACCAGAGATCGTGCAGCATTTCCTAAGGGGATCTCTTCCAAAACTCAACATAGGCTTTTCTAAGGATACCCACGTCTTGCACGCAATAACGCACTATTTTGTTTTTGAAATCAAAACATGTGCCCTTAGCAACTTCGTGATTGTACCACTTTATAAAGTCTGTTCGAGCGTCGGAAAACATTTGATCGACACCGTAAAAGTGCATGGCTGGTAAAACTCCATCATAATCATGGTTTTGCAATGTGCTAATGTGTGAAGAAGTGACCTTTTAAAGCGGTGAAGTTGAAGGTTTTAGGGAGTTTTGATGGGGGACGGGGGGGGGGGGTCTATGAATTTTATGTTATTATCGCAGGTGAGGGACATGATTTTAGTACCGTTCGATATGATTTTCGGTTTCCAAGCAGAGGAATCGTTTAGGATTTCATTAAAAATGAATTGGCAGTCATAGGATTTGGAGTTGTGAGCCAGGGCTGTAATGGATGTGCGTTTCTTGTTGAGTTAGGAAATTTTACTTTGCGATTTAAATTGGGATGTAATTAAAAATTTACGTATTGGTTTGATTGATTGATTTGATTGACTGATTTGATTGAGATTGATTTGATTGAGATTGATTTGATTGAGATTGATTTGATAAATGATGAAATAATCAAGTTATTGTACAACGCTTGCGCGCGCATCACCAATCAGAGAGACTGTGATTGCCTACCCTCTAGGGTTGGGCTACTAAAAAGACTATTAATACTGCCAACATGGCCCTAATTGGGGGGCGAGGTCCATAAATAAGTCAGTTAGTGGGCCCCTTCTACTTATAATAATTTAATATAAAATAATTATTAATTGATTTGTATAAATTGTGCTGACGTTTGATAATGCTGAGTATTTATGTGTATTCATAAACTAAGTGACTTCGCGGAGAATTTCAGTTAGTTAATTGTATAGTGTTCATAACCGAAAGTGTGATGCTCTTGCTCGCATTGGTCCGCCAGAGAACATAGCACAAGTTTTGATACACCCGCTCTTAATGATAACTTCAACTCCATCGAGCAACCACAACCTGCGGAGCAACTTAGAGAACATAAAAATGAAGAAATAAATAAATAACCAAAACAATTCTAAAACAGTTGCATAGCGACTCGGACTCGTCGGTCAACTTCTCCGTTGCAAAGTATATTATGTGTATATTATAAGTCTATTGTCTCCAGGCGCTGCGCAAGCCCAATAATTAAACAACAAAGAGAATAAACGAATATTTACATTGATCGACTGTTTAAGAAAGAATGCGTACAACGGTTACTATTACTCTCTAATTATTTTACGTAGCTAGAAATCGTTTTAGATTTCTACGCAAGACCCCAACAAAGTGCCACCCCCATTATCTCGCCCAATCACGTCAGATCTCGGACTATATAAGCGTAAGCGCGACGCGAAATTAATTATCTTATTATCTTCGATCAGTTCGATCACTTCGGTCCTGACTTCTATTCCGACCTGGTTGGAATCAAAAGCCGTTATTTCCACCTGCCGACCCATTTAGGAGTAATATACATTTTCCCGGTCATATTCGTCGAACCAGTTTTCCGTTAGAATATTTCTTTTCTGCTTTGGCAGATTATTAAACAATCCTGCCTGCAAAATACCACCACACCTGTACACTAGACACTTAATCGTGTGTATGCCCAGCGTAAACAAACATCCTAGTACACAAAATCCTATTCTTTGTTTTTAGGTTGCCGCCTGAAAAGTGTTGAGAATTCCTCGGTAATGTCCGTTATTTTCCTACCTCGCTTGTCTGAAATATGTACGCCTGTTTAGTCTAGCATCCTTCTAATTAACCAGCTGGGAGACCAGCCGACCTGCAGACAGACAAGAAAGAAAGAAAGCCCCGTTTCTGTAAAAATAAATCTTGTATTCCAGGCATTAAACACGAACATTCAATTTTCGTGTCCAGAAAAACAATTAAACCAGTCACTACCCTTAATACGAATATCCTGTGTTTCGTATTCAGACCACTTAATAAAGTATTACAACCCGCTTTCTGAAGGAATAAATAAATTCCACTAATATAAACTATTTTCGATAAACCCCGAAAATTAGAAGGTCCTATCTAAGTTTCAAAAGTACTCCCGTTCCTGTATATTTTCTTTAAAGCGATAAAAATAAAATGCAATTATAAATAAATTATAAAACCTCTATTATACGTTTTAAGACAGATACAAGTTTATCGCATTTCGTAAACGAAACCATCAATATTTTCCCAATTTTTTCACCTTGTCTATAATTTATGATCTCGATATTGTATTCATCTTGCATAATTAATAGAATTATAGCAAAGTTAAAAACAAAACTCCGTAGAAATAGTATTTGATTTTATTCGTTAATAAAATCGGGAAAGAACAGTTTGGCCTAGTAAACTAAATTGGTTCCATACAAAATAAAGAGACATTGCCCTCGTAAATACGATTAATGTTATCAGTCCCTATCGCGTTCTTCTCGGAATAAATTTATACAAATTTCTTCCTACAGCCAGATGTTAGCTACTTAGTCGTTAACGTAAATTCCTAAAACTTATAAGAATAAGAAAATATCGATTTCTGTTGTTTTGATTTCCAGTAGTAATGAACCCCCGCGTTACTTTAATAATTTAATTACTCAAATATAGGGTTAAATAGTGAATCATTAAACAGCAGATTACCTGTTTGAATGAAAATATTTGAGTGCTTACTAGTCCTTCTTTATTACTAATTCAATCCACAGAGACCAAGACCCAGGAAGACAAGGAAGCTGCAGCACCAGACATGAAGGTCGCACGATCCACCCGGGCTAATCCAGGTAGTGGCTACCGAAGCACTCGTCCTTCCGTTTATTGTTTTGTTATTGTTTGTTTGGATTGATTTAATTTATTTAGAGTTTATTTTATTTTCAATACAACGTAGATTTAGTTAGATATGTACGAACAATATAGGGAATAAATAGCAGTTAAAACGAATTATTGTGTTTGTCAAGATCAGGTAGTTGTCACAATTATTCCTCAAACCTATACCTTTTTCTGGCTAAGCTACAGCCGGGCAAACTAAGAAAATAGCTGAAGCCTAAAGTTAACATGATTTACTAACTTATGATTACCAACATCCGATAACCGTGCAGTATATTGGACAAACAATACGATTTCTACAATTTGTCTAATAACCAATCAGAGAATGACATAAATTCTTAATTCAACTATCTTAGGTAAACGACACTCTCTGTTCAACCACCTCTTAACATTTTAAATTAAATCTTTAGGAAACGTGATAGTTTTTTAGATAACCCACTTTTCTTATCTCTTTATCAGAGAATGATCTATACAAGATTTTAGCAAAAAAATGGGCAGATTAAAGAAAATTGACCCTAATAGTTAATAATTCTAGACACACTAGTTGAATGTACTTTGAAAATGGAGATCTCTACTTTTTAAATAAATATAAAGATGACTTCTGCTTATTATTATGTGGACGAATAGTTACTGATTGTAGCGCAATATGAATTAATGTTTACTGGGATGCATTCAACCGTCTTGTAAAATAATCCTGGAAATTGTTTCTCTATACAGTCCTATATTTACATTTTTTTGTTCTTATGACAGTCTTTAATACAGATTTTTTTCTACATGTGTGTTTTCCCAGCAAAGCAATAACTAGATAGTCATTGGTCCCTCAGCCACGATTAGTAAAGTCGAAACTCGAGTGAGCGACAAACTGTGTAGTACTGAAGTGACAGTTCGAATCATAGAGGATTTCAATGTGGATTTTGGCACTTGTATCGTGCATAACAGTAATAGGAGCAAACTTTGAAAACTTTACAAGTATAGAAGGACTTGTCAAAATAATTTGTGTTCATTTACTTAGTGCAATCAGTGTAAAAATAACCTAATAAGTTATTTGAATACTCGTTCAGAAAATTTAGGAACTAATTGGAACGAATTACGAACGTCTCACGAACATCTGGTAGCGAACATTCTCGAAGATTCAGACACCACAATGGATTATTTTAATAAAGACCTATACGATACATGCGAAGAAACGTATATATCATACAAAAGCGAATTGAAAGCAATTATAAACGACTTACGTGCTACATAGGCGTCGACTACATTAGAACGAAAAAAAAGAACTACCGAAGTCAAATGGCCGATGATACACACGCCTCACTTTTCGGGGATATACACTGAATAGCCATAGTTTCATGATCTATTTAAGTCTATAATACATATTAACGATCTCATCTGAAAGAGAAGAATTACCATCCTTTGTCACTCTAAAAGAATTTTTGGAGAATAGATTTAGATCATTTGAGGTGGTTGAATATACAACCCAACCAGCAAGACCTAAAGCATTTCATGCAGCTGTAGAAAGCGGTATGTGCTCCTTCTGTAAAGAAGATCATTATACCTTTCAATGCAAGAGTTCACCAAATTACAATATACGGGAGACACACGAGCTTGTACAATACAGTAATCTCTGCCTAGTATCCAATAATTCAGTTAGTAAATGTATGAGGAAGACGTTATGTCAGATACGCCATAAAAACATCACTTCCTGCTCCGCCCAGAGGGAAAGGAAGAGTCTGTAAAGGAAAAAGTCATAAACACAAAACATAGTATCAACCTGGTTAAATACTATTAGTCACAGAATTTGTAGAAGTGACTTCACGTTTACCGTACCCCATTGACCAGAGGTCACAAGCTACGTTCGCCACAGAAGACTTTGTTAAAAGGTTGGGTTTTAAGAAGACCAAAATCACCGGCGTAATCTTGGGATTGAGTGAAGCAAATTCAATTCATATCAAGTACATGGTTAAAGTTCAACTACAGTCAAGACACAATCCAAGCTTCACTGTCCTGGTTAGAGCTTGCATTCCAAAGTCAATTACAAACTATTTACCAAGACAATCAATCACGGTTTCTAACGGGCCTGAACTGGAGGAAATAACACTAGCAGATACAACGTTTAACACGCCTAATAAAATACATCTACAGCTAGGTGAAGAAACATAGCACGATCATAGCAGCTGAATTTATGAAGATCCATCCGGGATTATAGCGCAACAAACACAACTGGGCTGAATTCCATCGGGTGATACTAGCAACACAAAACCTGAAAAACAAACAAAAACAAATTATTGTATGTGTATGTGAAAATAGATTACTAAGAAAATTCTGGGAAGTAGAAAATATAGTACTTACCTGGGGCAGAATATTTACAAAAGATGAGCAGCCATGAGCATATGTCTACAAACAAACTATAGTTAGAATTAAAAGTGAAAGATACAAACTGTACTTACCTTACAAGAATGCCGAATGACTAAAGAAATAGTAACAACAAGATTCTTACAACTAGAGAGAAAACTATAGCACGATCGTCAATTAAAGCAAAAGTACACAAAGGTGATTAAAGAATATAAAGAACTGGGACACACGTCACTAGGTAATGAGAAAGAAAGAGATGCCATATACTTACAGCACCACGGAGTAATAAGAGATGATGAATATTTAACCAAATTGAGGGTTGTAATGGATGCTTCGGCTAAGGGTTCCAGAAGTAAATCTCTGAATGATACGATGGTCATTGGACCAGTAATATAAAAAGATTTAAGGACGTTAATGACAGACTGAAGGAAATACAAGAAACCTTTAGTAAGTGACATTACAAAAATGTATCGTCAAGTTTTGGTAGCAAAAACAAGTCAATTATCAACGTATCGTATAAAGAGATAGTCCACATAAGGAATGCAAATCGTACAACTTATTAACCGGCACCTTCGGCACTGCATACGCTCCTTTTGTGGCAGTTCTTACCCTGTTCCAATTTGTTGAAGTCGAGGGATGTAAATACCCCCTAGCTGCTATAATAGTAAAGTCCTCGTTCTATATGGACGATCTGATGACAGGCGCTTGCATTGAAACCTAAGCTTTAGAAATATACCTTTAAGTAAACAAATTGTTACGAAGTGCATGATTCATTTTACAAAAGTGGTCAAGCAATTCGGGCCATCATGTAAATCTGATACAGAAATCTAAAGAGTCTAAAGAGCACGTACACCCATTTGAGATAAAATTTGATCCAGTACACCCGGAAAATGAGCGAGTTGAACTTATTGGGTATGCAGACGCGTGGATTACAGCATACGTAGTAGGACTGCCACGTGTGTGGTGACTCAAGGAGATGAAATCTTTGTCACTATACTGGAAAGCACAACAAAGGTCGCACTCCTTAAATAAATTTCTGGTCTGGAATTGTGTGCGACAGTAAAACTTCTAGCAGAAGCAACCAACGTTTTACAAATACCAAAACATCAAGTTACACTGATTCCACAGTAATTCTAGCCTGGATACAATCTCAACTCATCACATGGCAAACTTTCGTTGCAAATCGCGTTACAGAAATACAAACAAGACTAGATACTGGTAGATGGAATCACGTTGCTTCTGAAGAGAATCTAGCAGATATCGCTTGTCGTGGTTTGCAACTTTCAGAACACGAATATAATCAGCTGTGGTAGAGGGGGCCTCATTGGATGAGTAAAAAAGAAATAAACATCAAAAAGAAAGAAATACCAGAAACTAAACCAGAATAAACAAAACAAAGTACAGAAACGTTCTATAACAAAACAGAAGAGTCAATTTTAGATAGATTTTCAACACTAAATAAAATGACACGAGTGCTTTTGTGTTGTATACGGTTCCTGAACCTGGAAGAAAAGAAAGAAAACAGAAAAGAAAGGTATCAAGCGGCTAACACATCACAGGATCAAAAACACACCTAGGAGAGCTGTTGATCAGAGACGCTGAGGAAAGAGTGATGCACGGGGATACAGCTTTTACCATGAACTATTTGAGAATAGGTTACTGGTTCATTGGGTTAAAACCTTCAGTAAAAAGAGATATTCGTAGATGTATTATGCATTAGATTCAATGCAAAACAAAACAGCCACTTATGGGTGAACTTCTAAAAGTACGAAAGAATCCTGGAAAACCTTTCGAGATTTGTTGCGTCGATTTTGCTACCCTATATAGATGTGAATGTTAAAAGGTAGAGGACAAAAATCGTTTAAGAGAGACATCTTACTTTTTGTCTGCATGGAAATAAAGCAATTCACCTTGATTACGCAGGGGGTCACAGCAGCATTTCGCAGATTTGTATCATCCCGAGGACAATACTCTGAGATGTGGAGCGATAATGTCTAAACTTCGTAGGAGAAGCAAATAAGTTGAGACAAATACTCCAAACAAGTATGTCTGGTGTAGTCAAGGAGATACCTGAATTATTCGAAAATGATGGAACAGTATGGCATTTTATTGCACGCAATTTTGGAGGTCTCTGGGAGGAAGGCGTGCGATCCGCAAAGACGCACTCATTGCAAACTATCGGTGACAACATTAATTTTTGAATAGATGCCAACGGTGCTTTGTCAGATTAAGGCATGCCTCAACTTTAGACCTATTTACCGGTTGAGTGAACATCCGGATGATATGACCGCTTTAACCCCAGCACATTTTCAGGTAGGAAAACCTTTAATTCTCATACCTGAGAAGCTTGACCCAAAGGAAGTAACCAGTTCTCTACAACGTTGGAAGATAACGCAAAGAATAACCTCTCCTTTCTAGAACAGATGGTCTAGGAAATGCAGGTCTTTGTTTGCAAACTTTTTGTTTTAGGTAACCCACAAGAAAAATCAAGTGGGGTTAAATCCGGAGATCTAACCGACTAGTATTGGTCTATATTACACCCAATTGCTTTGACCGTAAATGCGAGTCACCAACACAAACCGGAATTTGTTCTAAGAACACATCTCCAACAGCATTCCCACACCGGATCTGTAACTAGCGCAATACCGCAAATCGCAAGAGAGCCATCAAAGACTTAATTTTCGTTATTACGGAAGCGGTCGAAACTTCAGTACGACTTAAAACCATTGACATATCCCGCAAACCGCTATCATGTCAAATCATGAACTGGCTCAAAGAGAAAAGACGAATCTACTGCTAATTCTAAAGATTCAGGAATCCGGCTTTTAAAACAGAATGCAGCTGCCTTAACGCTTTAATAAAGCGCAAAACCGACATGCCGAAGGTTTCTGGACGAAAGTCACCTACGAGTTAGACCACCGTAGTGGATATACTTTCTGGCATCACTTCGACAAACTAACCAAAAGAAAGGCAACCTTCAAACGTTAAACTGCCTTTGTGCTGCTTTAAGCAGACTATCCAGACGACATATAGATCACCTAGAAACCAACAATTTTTCTCCCAACAGCCAATATAACTTCCGATCTAACCGAAGGTGCCAGGATCCCTTGTTGAAGCTGCAGAGGGAGACTACAAATCAGTAAAGATCTTCGTTAACTCAACTAAAATACAAGCTACTCTCTCCCGACATCCCAACCATCACGATAACAAATTCCCAAACGTGGGCGATCGTATTATCTTAATATCCCTCAACATTGAAAGATTTATACTTCAACATACCTACGAATCTTTTCCACAAAAATCCAAAACTGACTCCCCGTCGCATAAAAAACACTAGACAGGACACGTAAATGATGATGAATGCACTACCACTGATACATTGCAACACCAACAAGAGAAAAGTACCCAGGGGTGAAGAGGAGGAAGAATCCTGAGCAGAAATCTATGGAGGTCAACTAGGACCGAATCAAAGGTTACCACCCCAAAAACATCAACTCTAGCCACCATTCCTCCATTACTTCCTGCGAACGTCGAATCTTAAGGCGAATACAGAGAGTACTATTAACCTCACTATACAACACGCAGACGTACCACCAATTACAGACAAAATACAAACAACACAAAGGAACTTTGCACACGGCGACACAATACCTACCAGAAATATACTTACCATACCCCACAAATACTTTCACAGACCGCTATACTCACGCTAAAAACCCAAACTCAGGTTTGTACACTTCCATCCATTTTCACACAAAGGATTTCAGGACACCACTCCCTATGCACGCTTCCCGCATGTTCGATGACGACCAATGCAAAAGACCCGGCAAACGAATAGGGTATAACCGCACACTACCCTTAATTAAACAAAGTGACTAATTAATACAACACGTTCAATATTTAAAAATTTCTTTAACACCAAAAATATGAAACGTATGATTGTAATCAATACAATACCACTAACACATCACAACACCTACAATAGAAACGTAAGCAATGCTAAAGAGGAACAATACACCTGAGCAGTCAACTACAATTACCTACAAACAACAATGAGTAAGATACTAACATTAAGCATGAGTATACTAACAAAATCGCCTTCTTAACAATCTAGGCAATGGCTTCAGATGCTGGGTAACGGCAGTGGAAGAAAGCTCTAGAATTTGGTGTGGTCCGCTCGTGAAGATGTTTCTACAACCAAATTTAATCCGGAAATGAGTCGAAAGACGCACGGCTATTTTCCCTTGGTTACCACTTCCTTGCACGTATTTGTTAACGCTATAAAATATATAAAATTGAATAAAATAAAATATACATTTAAGGTGTTCTAAACGATAGTGCAACAACGGTCGATTTTAATACAACAGTCGTAAAATTTTTATCACTGTTTTGATTATACAGGGTGACTCACGACTATTCCCTCGGTCTCTTGTCCCTAAACGGTGCCAAATTTCAGCTTAATTTTTGGGTGACTATTCTTTTAAATTATTTTCAATTATACAGGGTGGTAATATAACAAAGTTAGGTTCTTTAAATACAATGCCTTATAGTTTATGTCATTTTTAGGTTATGCGTTAAAAATTAAGTCAACTTTATTCAACGTTCCATAAACCTATCGCTTACCAATTTTGAGAAAATTGTGGTTTTAAGAAAAATATTCAATTTGAACAAGAACTAAAAACACGGAAACCGCTTACTTTGAGTAACACAAATTTATATCGATTTATTCTGACCTTTAAGGCTTCCATTTGCACTGTGTATGATTTCGATATTTAGTACGGGGTGTTTAGGAAAATGATTCTTATTTTATACTTTTCAAACATCAAAAACCCACTTAACTTAAATGGACCACCCTGTATAATTTTTATTTATGTGAAATAACCTTTTATTCCTATCAACAAACTTTAGAAATATTCCGTAATAAACCCACTATCTTCCACCCACGCACTATTGACCCACCAGTGTGTGTACATATATATATATATATATATATACATATATATATATATATATATATATATATATATATATATAAATACTAATTGGGGTTGCAGTCAAAGTAGATAAGGCCAGGAAAGTAAAACCCTTCGTTGCTGAGTTGATCTTTCCGAATTCTTTATTCCTTTATCAAGACAAACTAACGTGAGTCATTGATTAAAGTTACACACATACACAATAAAATTTTTTACACATAACAAAAACATCGCCACTAGTCAACGATAAAGTAACGATTATTTGAAAGTTGTGGGTGTTTATGTATCATTGCCGGAACATATCTATTAACAATAATAACATACCATATTATGGCTCACATTAGTTTGTCTTGATCAAGGAATAAAGAATTCCGAAAGCTCGACTCCGAAACAAAAGGTTTGCTTTCCTGGTCTTATCTACTTTGACTGCAACCTCAGTTAGTATTTATGTATCTAAATTAGTCAGTTAAGATTACCCGCCAATTTATCTACACAAATGGGGTTTTTTGAAAACATCAAACGAGGGTATGGAAATGCCTCGGTGAAGTTAAAGGGTTTTACTTTCCTGGCTTTATCTACTTTGACTGCAACCTCAATTAGCATTTATTCATCTAAATTAGTCAGTCAATATTACCCGCCAATTTATATATATATATATATATATATATATATATATATATATATGTTGGTTTACTTAATAGCTCAATGGTAAAGATGTTACACTTGTAAGTGAAAGGTTTTAAGTTCTAATCCGATAGTAAAGTGCTTGAGAAAAAAACTAAATCTGATGACGGAGCTTCCGAAACGTCGCGTTATAAAAACAAAAACTGTGGAAATGGGCCGATCAACTCAACTAATGCGAGACCACAGTTACAAAACACTTATAACACAGAAATAGGTACTTGAAAGTTCATATTATTAAAATATATTACAAAATATTTCTTTTAATATTAACCAATGGTAATATTTACATTATTTTTCTTTAGCAGTGGCGCTAACTATATGCTGTGGTTGTAGAGGAAATTGGAGATCTATTCAATACTAGAGGTTTCTGTTAATGGATGGTGTTCTGTCAGCATTTGTAATTCATATTTTTGTACAATTGCAAATATTTCAGATTTTGCAAAGTGTAATTGATAAGACGAAAGACTCTTAAGGGTGGGAGCTATTCCTGATAAAAACGCATCCACAGGATGCAATAAATGGGGTATAGGACTGATATCTGTATTCTCAGAATCCTGTTTAGTATTGTGATATTTCATTAACGGTACTGAATCTATTTTTTTCGGTGTCTGTGATTCTTGTGAACCAGATTTTGTTAGAAATTGTTTCGGTGGTTGTTCTCGCAACGGGTCCAAAGTTAAATTATGATCTTTTACATCAGGATCCTCATAATAGTTGTTATACCAATGAATTTCTTCATCATCTGCTTCGTATTGCTGACCAGGATCATCACTATTATTATTTTCAGCACTATTTGGGCATTCAATGTTATCGAGAAATTCTTTATCAAAATGTTGGTTCAAAAATATGAGCTGGTCAGTAAATTTATATAATCTTACTTTTTTTGTCATTTTATTTCTCTTCAAAGACTTTCTGTAGTTATCTCGAATGTTATTCCACCGAGCTTTGCATACTGCACCTGAAACATGTAAAAATCAAGTTTGAGAAATAATATAACGTAATAAAAATTATTGGTTACTCTAAGTATAAGTTAATGTGGATGCAACCTGTTTTAACCAACGAAGAAATGACGACCGAGTGACTTACGCCCTCCAAAGTCGTACAAGTTCTGGAACACTAACTAAGAAAAGCAATGGAGACACAACTCATTATAAGATATGTTAAGAACGTGTGCAGAAAGGCGTAGTTAGTGTAATTGAAGATTCTTTAACTATTAAATGTAATATCGGGGTAAAAAGCTTCCCAATCGGATGTTCAGGAAGAATACTACGAAAATTACAGAAGAAAGGATAAAGATGAATAGGAAAATAGGGCAGGGCCTTGGAATTATGAACCTCGTTAAAAGAATATATATATATATATATATATATATATATAAAACAAAAAGATATAAAACATATTTTAAATTATCATTATACTGATTAAAGTTTCTACACATTATAAGTATTGGAGATATAGCAAGATAGAAAAGTACTGCTTCTATCCATTAATAAAGTAGGCGGCTGTTCATTTGAAAAAATTTCATAACCTCTTTTTAACTCATCCGATTTCAATAAACTAGGTTTCGTTTGAAAGAAGCTGTTTGTGTGCTTCTAACAAAGTATTAACATTGTCGGTTTAGTTTTTGTTCTAGTCGGTAGATGGCGTTTTGTGACATAGCCGTAAATTTTTGCAATTTTCTCTAAAATTGTAATTGTAGGGGTATAATTATTTTTAACTCGAAAAAAAGCGTGAAAAAATATATAAATTGGAGAAAACTGCAAGTCAATATCTCCTTTCGTTACAAAGATATAAAAAAAAATAGATGTAAAAATATATTTTACAAGTAACAGAGTTAGACAACACGTTTAACTCTCATTAATTATTAAAATTTATCAATGGTGAAAAGGAGTAAAGCGATCTCAGATACCTGAATAAATTATAGAAAGAATTAATATAACATAACATAAACAGATGAACACAATACGAAAAAAAATGTATGTAAAATTAAATTTGGAATTGAGGTAGGAGGCGGAAAAATGAGAGGAAAGTTTGAAAGACGAATTAAAGATAGGGATAGGACTGTGGATGGAAGTGTGAAAATGGTGGAAATAATACATGCAAGATTTGAATAGAACTAATAAAATGCCAATAGGAATCGACGTATACACAATCAAAAAATCCAAAACATAAAGCTAAAGTAATTTTAAATAAATTTATTTTGACATCTAAAGTAATTAATAAAGATATTACCATTGACTGAAGACGATAACTGGAATTGTTATCGAAACGTATAAATTTATGTAAAAGATAAATAAAAAATAGTCGATTTAATACCCAAAAGATAAGTGGTGTGTTTCGTGTTGCTGCATCCATTGGCGCTGTAAAATTTCCGCAGCTTGTTTTTGTAAATTATCTAAAAAACAATCGCTTTTATAAAAAAAAATGCAAGAGAGAAAAAATTTTTGTTTTTAGTTGCTACATCTGAAAATATGAATGATGCGTATTTTCATACAGAGTGAAAAATTTTGTAGAATACTATGTTGCATGCCGTCGACAGCAGGGCCTTTGGTGCACACATTTAAACAATACTAATAAAAAGTATGTGTCAGCACTGGACAAATGTCTGTACCGTACATGAATTCTTTACACCACATCGTTCTAGATATATTGAAGGAAATATGGGTTGGATCTACAACATTCAATACCCTGTTACTCCTCAGAGGTGCAACTTCGGTCTAAGGTATATTTAGTTTATTCACCTTATTTTTTTTATCTAGATGCAGTGGTACCGCTTGCGCTACTCTTATGTTGAATTTGACATTTCCGCGGGTTCTATATGTTTCTCTAGGTTTCTGGGTATATTCCCACGTGTTGCTGCTGTTGAACTGTAAGCTGGTTTCCGCAAACTGTAAGACATGATTTATTGATTTTGCTTGATTGATTGATTGAGATTGATCTGATTGATTTGATCGAGCATGATTTCTTTGAGATTCATCTATTTAATTCATTGATTGATTGATTGATTTGTTTGTGTGTGTGCGATAAAGAGCCGAAAGAGAGAAAGAGAGAGAGAGAAACGGATAAAGGAGAGAGAGAAAGAGAGAAGTGTGCATGATCAATTTCTATTGCAGAAAATGTTCACTAGTCTATACACCACTAGATGGCGTCACAAACAAACCCTAATGAGTCCTACCGCTACCTTTATTACAGAAAACACTCGCTAGTTTAAAGATACACAACTAGATGGCGCTAAAAATCAATTTTAACTCAAAGGAGCCAGGGCGCTGACCTAACACAAGTCCTGTCTGAACGTTAGCATTAGGGCCGCCTTATTAGAATACAACTTTTTATGACGGGGGCCAAGGCCTATACCTGTTTTTAGGTTAGACAGCACATACAATTGCACCAAGACGGCCACGATAGGGGCCAAGTCCCAAGCGCTAGTTTCTGCACTTGTCTTATAAGGTTAGGGCCCCATACCATTCCCAACCAGGGGGCCGCGACAGGGGCAAAGGCCCTAGAAGGTCTACACGTGTCTTACAAGTTACCATTAGGGCCCCGTATTAGAATACAAATTCAAATTCAAACCGACATTGTAAGACAGGTGCAGGGTGTCACAACTTGTTCTCGGGTATTTGCCCCTTGTGGTCATCGCAACTTGTTCGTAGGCCTTCGTGTGTTGTCGTGGTACCCTTGCCGGAAAATTTGAATTTGTATTATAATAACTTGTAAGACAGGTGTAGGGCTGCGCAACTCGCTCTCGGGGTTTTGTCCCTTATCGAGGCCCCAATGACGGAAAATTTTAATTTGTATTTGTACTTAAGTCTCTGCAGGTTATGGCTGAAAATATGAATCTGTATTATAATAAGGGGTATAATGCTAACTTGTAAGACAGATTAGTAACTTACTTTTAGGCCTTCGCCCCTCGACCAAAAGTTTGAATTTGTTTGTGACGCCATCTATGAGGGGAAATCTGAACTTGTATTATAATAATAAGGAGACCTAATGCTAACTTACAAGACAGACGTAGAGCTTACTTACTTACTTACTTACTTTCGGGTCTTAGCCCCTGGCCCCTTGGCAGGCTATTTGAATTTGGATTTGTATTCAAGTGTTTACATTCTGATTACTTATTGCGAGAAATTTGAACTTGTATTCTAATAAGGGACCTATTTCTAGCTGATAAGACAAAACATACGAACCTGTGTTAGGGCCTGCGCCCTCCTATCGTGGTGCTTGTTGGAAAATTTGAATTTGTATCGTCATCTAGTTATGTATGGCCTAATGAATATTTTCTGTAATAAAGGTGGCACCATCTAGCGTTACATTTCTAGAACTAATCAGGGTTTTATTTGTGGCACCATCTAGTGGTATATTATTAAACTAGCGAATGTTTTCTGTAATAGAGGTGGCGCCACCTAGCAGTATATTTCTAGAACTAATTAGGGTTGTTTGTGGTGCAATATAGTGGTGTAAAGGCTAATGAATGGTTTCTGTAATAGGGGTTGATCGTTTTCGCCTCTCCCTCGTCTCTTTCTTAAACATACAAATCAATTACTCAAATCAAATTAATCAAATCAATTAAATTAAATACCAAACTGATTTAACTTAATCATACAAAATCAGCTCACAGTTCAAAAAATAGCAGTATGATTGAACGCACAGAGTGCAAAAGAAAGCCAATCTCACACTTATTGTAGCTACCCATCTAACCGCACTTACGCATTAACTGCAGCATTGTTAGTGTAAGTTCAAACACCGTTAGGAAAAACAAGTTTATTAATAAAATTGAAGGTAAGCTTAGCGTTTGAAAATATATTATTATTATAATAAACAACAATACATCATTTTTATTTAATCACATCCTTTATCGGTCTTCTTCTTCTTGAACCGTGATTAACCGCTATCGTCATCATGGTTTTGAGATTCGTCTTTCTCCTCTACCTCATCGCTCTTCTTCCTCTTCTGTGAATCATCACCATCACCTTTCAGGCCCTCGCCCCTCGACCAAAAGTTTGAATTTGTTTGTGACGCCATCTATGAGGGGAAATCTGAACTTGTATTATAATAATAAGGATGCTTAATGCTAACTTATAAGACAGACGCTGGGCTTTGCAACTTACTTACATTCGGGTCATATCCCCTGGGCCCTTGGCAGGATATTTGAATTTGGATTTGTATTTAAGTGTTTACATTCTGATTACTTATTGCGAGAAATTTGAACTTGTATTCTAATAAGGGACCTATTGCTAGCTTATAAGACAAAACATAGGAACCAGTATTAGGGCCTGCGCCCTCCTATCGTGGCGCTTGTTGGGAAATTTGACTTTGTATCCTCATCTAGACGCGCAGCGCAGCCGTCTTAGGAGAAAATACCTCAGTCATAAAAAAGCTGTTTAGATTTATAAACATGCCCCTAGGGAAGATATTAGAGTGCGGTTAGGTCAATACTTCAAACTTCCCCCGAAGATAACCGATTCTACCCGAACATTGACGAACGCGCCAGCGCACAAGACCCAAGGCTAGCAGCATTCTCAGCCGCCTTAGGAGAAAATACCTCAGCCATAAAAAAGGAGTTTAGATTTACAAACATGCCCCTAGGTAAGATGTTAGGGTGTGGTTAGGTCAATAGTTCAAACTTCCCCCGAATATAACCGATTCTACCCGAACACTGACGAGCGCGCCAGCGCACAAGCCCCAAGGCTAACATCATTCTCCTTTCTCGTGCGTTTCGCTCTTTAAAGTGTAACTGTCATCGAGTGAGCATTATTATAATGTATTTTCCTGTTTATGAGCCAACATCAGCGGACATTAGAGATTTTACTGACTTGTTAATCAACTATTACAACATAACCGTTCAAGATGATGGTGGAAACCATAACGTGGATGAGCTGAATGTAGCTCACATCCAAGGTGATGGTGATGATTCACAGAAGAGGAAGGAGAGTGATGAGGTAGAGGAGAAAGACGAATCTCCAAACCATGATGACGATAGCGACTAATCACGGTTCAAGAAGAAGATGACCGATAAAGGATGTGATTAAATAAAAATGATGTATTGTTGTTTATAATAATAATAATATATTTTCAAACGCTAAGCTTTCCTTCAATTTTGTTAATAAACTTGTTTTTCCTAACGGTGTTTGAACCTATACTAACAATGCTGCAGTTAATGTGAAAGTACGGTTAGATGGGTAGCTACAATAAGTATGAGATTGGATTCCTTTTCCACTCTGTGCGTTCAATCATACTGCTATGTTTTGAATTGTGAGCTGATTTTGTGTGATTAAGTTAAATCAGTTTGGTGTTTAATTTAATTGATTTGATTAATTTGATTTGAGTAATTGATTTGTATGTTTGACAAAGAGGCGAGGGAGAGACGAAAACGATCAACCCCTATTACAGAAAATATTCATTAGCCTTTACACCACTATATTGCACCACAAACAACCCTAATTAGTCCTAGAAATATACCGCTAGGTGGCGCAGCCTCTATTGCAGAAAACATTCGCTAGTTTAAAAATATATCACTAGATGGTGCCACAAATAAAACCCTGATTAGTCCTAGAAATATAACGCTAGATGGTGCCACCTTTATTACAGAAAATATTCATTAGGCCGTACATAACTAGATGACGATACAAATTCAAATTTCCCAACAAGCACCACGATAGGAGGGCGCAAGCCCTAGCACAGGTTCCTATTTTTTGTCTTATAAGCTAGCCATAGGTCCCTTATTAGAATACAAGTTCAAATTTCTCGCAATAAGTAATCAGAATGTAAACACTTAAATACAAATCCAAATTCAAATATCCTGTGAAGGGGCCAGGGGCTAAGACCCGAAAGTAAGTAAGTTGCGAAGCCCTACGTCTGCCTTATAAGTTAGCATTAGGCCTCCTTATTATTATAATACAAGTTCAGATTTCCCCTCATAGATGGCGTCACAAACAAATTCAAACTTTTGGTCGAAGGGCGAGGGCTTGTAAGTAAGTTACTAAGCCCTACATCTGTCTTAAAAGTTAGCATTATACTCCTTATTATAATACAGATTCATATTTCCAATCATAACCTGCAGATACTTAAATACAAATACAAATTCAAATTTTCCGCCATTGCGGCCACGACAAGGGACAAAGCCCCGAGAGCAAGTTGCGCAGCCCTACACCTGTCTTACAAGTTAGCATTAGGCTCCTTATTATTATAATACAAATTCAAATTTTCCGGCAATACACGAAGGCCTACGAACAAGTTGCGATCACGACAAGGGACAAAGACCGGAGAACAAGTTGCGACACCCTACACCTGTCTTACAATCTCCATTATGCTCGTGGAGGGTTAGAGTGGGATCGCCGAAATCTTACGTACATGATACATGTTAACTTAAAAAAAAAAGGCAACCGCTTCTATAAAATAAAAATAATCTTGACACATGTTAACAGGTTAAATTAATTAAATAAAATCTTTTATTATAAAACACTTTTCATTATCTTTACATGTCTTTGTCCTTTATTAGAATACAATTTTTATGACAGAGGATAATTATGCATCCTGTTTATAATAAATCCTAGGTGCATACCTATTCCAAAGATGTATGCGGTATAAGCGTTGAGATGCTTGAAATCGATCCCCAGCCACAAGAAGAATGTGTTTCGGCTTGTATGTGCTTCTAATCAACTACCGAGACACGCACCTAGACCGTGTGCAATTATCGTAAACAAGGATCCTGCAAACAAACCAGGTCAGCATTGGACCGCTACCTACATTGACGAGAATGGCATGGGGAATATTTTGATTCCTTTGGACGAGCACCGCAAGGATATCATTTACGTTTCCTAGAGAAAAATTCCAGATGCTTCTTATACAATAAAACAATACTGCAATATTGCCATTCGAATGTGTGTGGACTTTATACGTTAATGTTTATGTATTTTAGATTACATCATTTACCTATGTTTGATTTTGTAAAAAAAACTTTTTTAATTGTAAATGACGAGATAATCAAATTATTGTTTAACGCCTGTTACCCAACCATTCTATTCTGATAAATATAGAGATTTTTTGGTACCTTACTTTTTTTTATTAAGAGTTGCGTAATATCAGATGAGTCTATTGTTTTTCTTTCTTTTTAATTCAGCATGTGTGTTTTTAAAAATTGTGTTATAAAATTTATGACTTTAGCGTTTTAAGGAAAGTGTGTTACTCGGTTGGTAGATTATTAAAATTAACAGGTTTATATAATTACACAGTAATTAGCTAAAAGTAAACATGAACAGTGGTTTCTAACTACATATTGTTGTTGGGGAATCTAAAACATGTAATTATTACATTCCAAACTTTTAATGTGATTTTTATAAAAAACAATTTGCGTGTGTATGTATGTATGGACAACATATAATATTTTGTTCAAACCGCTTTGTTATTAATTACTTTAAGGGAAAGGTAAATACGAGTTGCAGTAAGTGTGATAAAAATAATTAGGTTGTTTGTATATTTACACTCTAAAAATTAATTATGGGGAAATCAATAGCTATTTTTACATCAACTATTCATAATCGTAAAACATAGAAAGTGCTTTAGTTTGATTAGACGAGTAACACAAAGCAGTGACTATCACTCGTGAATCAGTCCCTCAAAAATGTTCTTTCAATACAGACCTGGTATGTGTGCTGTTAACCTTTATTTATTTTATTTACTTCTACAGATTTTTAATTACAGTTATAAAACACATCTAAGTTATACGTAACAACAAGTTTCTTTAAAAATATTAAGGTGTACAATATACAACAATTTAACGAGCGGATGAATATTAAACATATTTCAATGCAATCAATGCACGTAAAACAATCAGTTTTAATATTCGTTTAGAAAACAATATTGTAATAACTGTTATGTAATTAATTAACTTAATAAAAAAACTTTGTTTCAATAGCGAATCATCTGAATATCAGTAATTTTTTTTTATAACTCACTGAGGCTTTTTTAATTATGATATTTACAATAAAAATAAGTGTTCTATAATTAAATTTACTGTTATTCAAATTCCCCACGCAAGATCAAACCGTAACACAAGTTCCATACACCTTTCTTACAAGATAGCAATAGGGCCTCCTTATTAGAATACAAATTCAAATTTTACTTCAAGAGTTATATCAGCCTTACAAAATAGCATTAGGCCTCCTTATTAGAATACAACCCCAATGTATAAATAAAATTTCGTAAGGTTACAATCTGTAGATAGAAATTAAAAGTATACGCCTAACCTCCAGGGGCTCCCCACCAAAAGAGCTCTTAATACAAACAAAAATAATTAGGGTTGAAATTCCCATCATGGGTTGAAAAAGGCCACCGAAAAGAAACCATAAAATAAGGGTGAAAGATACGCCCCCTCAGGTAAGCGAGTAAAAACAAAAAAGGCCTTAATTAGGGATGAAAATTCCATCAAGGGGTTGAAAAAGGCCTCCGAAAAGAAACCATAGGGGTGAAAATCAACGGGTTGAAAAAGGCCTCCGAAAAGAAACCATAGGGGTGAAAATCAACGGGTTGAAAAAGGCCTCCGAAAAGAAACCATAAAAAATAAGGGGAAAATTCGGGCTCGCACGTGACGTCAAAATTCAAGATGGCGGCCAAGGTGCCTCAGTACTACTAATGTTAACAGATGATCTTGTCAAAGGTATTGATTCTGATCCAACATTTATTTTAGCATTTAGATTATCATCTCCAGAGCTGAGTTTGTTTGTTTCAATAGGTGGACATATGTCTGATGTTTTTATTTGTTTTAAGATACATTTATTGGATAAATTTTTTTATTAAGAATATATTTAGATAATAAGGAGCATAACTTAAGTTTACCGTGTTGATTTAGGTGAATACCTGTTCGAAAATAGCAATTTCTGTCTAATATAGTATTAATATCTGCGTAGGCAAAATTTGTGCATAACCGCTTGAAATGTTCAATCATGTCAACCAGATCATTGTTAGCCTTAAACATAGCATTGTTAACCATAGAAGTGGTCTGTCCGTAAACATATGGAACAGTGCAAAACAGAACGTTTGTATTAGTTATTGATTTACAGATATGTTTTACATCCTTCATATTTAAAGTAGAATTTATAGTTAAATCTTTAGATGCTGTAAAGTTATTTATTCCGACTATAATAATAACATAGTCATTCACAGTAAACAGTTTAGTTAAATTGTTTATGACAATAACGATGTTTTTAAAACAAGCATTAGGTTTAAAAACTGATTGTATTTTAAAACTACTCATTAGATTGTTACGTAGGTTATCAGATAGATTACGCCCATGACCGTCTGCTAATAACACAATCTTGCTAATATGCCCAGTGTCGTTAGATAAGTGGGCCATGACAGGTGTATGTGGATTTGAAGGTATACTATGTTTAAGCTGCGCCGAACGACCTTCCTCTTCTATTGGACAGCTGTATGCGGAATTTTTATTAGTTTTATTTTTATCTGTTTTGTACCAGCCATTGTTCGCGTTTTTTCACATACTTTCTTAGTTTTGTTAGGTGAAATTGTAAAAATTTTATTTTATTCTTTGAAATATTCTTCGTGGTGCAATTTGAATCACGAGAGTGATTTAAGTGCTCATTAAGTCTATTAATTAAATCTATTTTCTTACCCACACAGCTTAATCCGCGTTTTTTAAGTTCACACTTTAGATCATTATAAGTTAACTTGATCAAGTCCACCTGAGAATTATTAAAATATTATAATCGGCTAATTAAATAATTAATAAATAAATTTAAATTAAGTTAATTAATAACACAACTGGCCGTAATTATTCGCACTTTTGTGTTACACATGTGAGTCTAGTCCTAATAAACGTAGCGCCACCTAGCAGATTGAGAGCGAAGCTCGAGATCAGTTAAAACGCGAGGCAGTAATGAAGCCTTCCTGTAAGGTTTGTATACTATTTTATTCGCGATCATCCAATGTTAAAAATAACAATTTACAAAACATTCTGAATAATAAATATTCAAATATAAAGTAAAGTAAGCTGGGCGTGAAAATAAATACATACAACTGTCAAATTGTAAAGAAAAGCTTTAACTATGAAAATCCAAAAAAAAAAAGATTCTTAATGCTATTTTTAAGTTAGTTAGTTTTTAAATATGTTGTACGTTCGTTGTATAATAAAGAACATCAAATAACAACACATAATTTAATTAACTGTAATGATTATGAGGTTCATGATAGTTATGCAACCCTCACCACAGATATGTAATAATTTTCAGGGTACGTTATAATTATTCCCGGCTAGTTCAATTATTCTCGGTTTGTTTGAGTAATAATCTAGTTCCCAGCTGTTGTCATTTCATGAAATTGACAGATTACAATATGATTGCGAATAAATAATGTTAATGAAGTTAAATCGGAAACAATAAGCACCGCTAGTCAGCGATAAAATAGCGTATAAAACTGGTTTATAATGAGGGATTATGGCGTTCGTGATATTACCGCCTAAGCAAAGCGAAAAATCACTCCTGTCACAATCCCTTGCATTATAAACTAGTTTTATAAAATACCATTGAGTAATCAATGAAAATACTATTATTTCATTTTGTGAGTTTATTGAGTTACTATAATTTTAATGTACTCACATACTTTCTTTCATATGTGTAGTTTTACTTTAACGCTGAATTAATTACTACTATTTTGTTATTAGATTTTATATTAATTCTACTGAATTTGAACAAAGAAATGAATAATACTGCTAATCATACATAACGCTCAGTTATGTTTGTGGGGTCAAGAGCAAGAACAGATAAATTGTTTGAACTTCGCCCTTTCAATGCTACGTTTTTTTTCTTTAAATTTTTTTTTTTTTTGTGTATGCCATACGTTTTAACATAACACTTTTATATTTCTTACTGAAGAAGACAGATGAAATGTTATAAGAATGTCTCAAATTACAGGATAATCATGAGAGCTTCCATTTTCATGAACTTTGCTGGTATTAATACTTACTAGCTGCTTTCAGCTCTGTTCCTATTGTATCCCACACTTCATGTTTATATCCTCTGTCCATGTATCTAGGATGAGATAAATCATACAATACACTGCTTTGCTGTACAAGTTCAATAAGTTTGTCGTCGTCCATTTACACTAGATTAAACATTAAACGCGAATTATTCGCTACATTATAATTTATTGTATACTGTCTTACCTACGAAATAGTAAAAACATCAACAGCAATGACGTGTACATCACAATAGGGATACAGCTTTAACACTGATGAATGAGTGAAAGTTAAAAATAAATTACTGGATTGCGTCGGATCCGTGTGAATACGGCCAAGTTTACCATTACCAGTCCGCAAAACCCGTTATGTATGAACACACTGAACGGAAGTGAAACTGAAACGGACGGATGCATTCCATAAAACCTTGAGAACGTTTATACGCAAAATGTAATTAATTACATTTCATGTTTATTTATTATTTAAAATTGTTGTTTATCTCGATTTCTAATACGACGATTATTCATTGAATTTCCGATAAATTTACTTACCTTAGAATGAGACTAAATTATAATTGCACATGGTGTAAATAGACTGTGTCATACTTTCTATTACTGGACTCGAAGCATGAAAATGTGGTGTAATAATAGAATAGAAGAGAAGCTAATGTTTATTTAAAGTCCATTGCATAAGTCGTGGAGTAATAAATTGTATATAGGTATTTTTTGTGAAAAGTTCAAAATATCTTAAGGGTGCGGTACGATTTGAAGATAGTTTAAAGAGTAATAATAAGCAGATGAATACTAAAATAATGAGGGTGTGGAACGATAAGTTAGCAAAATATTACACGCTTACAAAGGTTGTTGTGCATAATTTTTCTAACCCATAGGGGAAGGGGGGTTGGGTGGGAGGTGTTGAGTTAAATAATGTATGGTACTGTATTTGACGTTTAAGTGAGAGAGATAATGCTTCTACCCTAGTTGTGTT
>JARFJB010000512.1:0-30000 GCA_036346205.1 Vesta saturnalis | reverse complement strand
ATGGTCGCCACCGTGCAACACTCACAGTTGTGTCCTCAACCCCCGACGCCACCCGTCCACCCACACCAACACATACCTAGTTACACACCCTCGTCTCGTCACCACCATCCTCACGAACACGCGCCCGTTCACATTGTGACACCTCCTCCATTTCCACGACATCAACACATTTCTACATCTCGACACGCTCCACCACCTCCACAAAACCTACACATAAACACACCAAACCAGCACACACATACAAACCCGCCCTACTACCTACACCCGCCCAGCCACCTTTACTTACCGTGATTCCTACACCCGAATCTCCTCATCCTAGTCCTACCCTTCAAATCCTCGAGGTACTGCATCTGCTATATCCCGAAGCCCATCACTACCCAGAAATCCACTTTTAATTCCTTGAAACTCCTTAACCTTCCCTGGTTGAACTTATCGTTCAACCATAACCACACCTGTCTCCTAGAGACTTCCTCTCTTTTGGCGTAGGGTACACAGCTTAAGCTGCGACATCACTTCGGCGATATCACCGTTACACTGTCCCAATTCTCCGGTACTCGTCCTTCCACCTCTTATCCCAGACTTCCCTCCTTTTCCTGCGTGATTCGTTACGTAGAAAAGATCAGCCGAATAGATCCTGGATGCGATCTATCTACCACATGTGAGCATCGCCGTTCACATCACCTCCAAGGCCGCCAACAGACGCACATTCTTGGTCCGCACCATCGCCGCTTCTAAAGTTACCCTCGAGAACCCCATTGTACGTGGAGTGGTCATGTTCGGGCAAACCCTCCCAGAGGCGTTCGTTGGAAACGCTCCCTAACTAAAAACTTTTTATGCGAACACAATGTACACATTCGCTCGATCACAGAAACAATGCTCAAACAGATGCACACTTAACTGCGTACCTACAGCATCTCGAATGCCTTGCTGTGATGGTGCACTTTCCCACCTCTATCGTTTCCTTTTCCTACTACAATCCGCCCGGCCACAATACAATATTCGACAAGCTCTTAATTTACGCTTCCAGACTCCATAATGCCGTCACCTTAGGTGATTTCAATGCCGCCACACCCAATTCGGCTACTACAGATCCGGCGCTCAAAACCCAATACAATCGCCTTAACGCCTTAAGCGGGCGAAAAGCAAACAATTACACCAAAAACTCTTGGACCAAAGCCACCACCCAGTTAGACTACAGAAACGGGAAACTCTTCTGGTAACGGCTCGATAGACTGATCAGAAGGAAAGTAACCCCTAAATCCCACTTAAACGACCTACAGGGCAACCTAATCTCCTCCGACCAAGCAAAGGCCGACTTCTTCGGTCTTCACCTCTAATCCATTTCCCGATCCCTAATTCGACACCTAATTCAAGACACTCCTAAAGAGTCGCTTTGAAGAATTCCTCACCCTTAACCTTCCCGAAATCCAACTGGATAACGAGAATCCTTTCTATGTCTTTATCACTCCCGATCAGATCAACGCTTATTTAAAAAAAGAACGCAATTCAGCCCTAGGTCATGACAGCTTAAATGGTAAAATTATCCGACACCTGCCCAACCCAGCCCACCTATTACTCTCCGACATTTATAACAAATGTCTAACCTTATCCCACTTCCCGACGGACTGGAACCCGGTCTCCACTGTCATGATACCCAAACCTCACTCCGACCTAAGTTGTCTCGGAAAGTGGTTTGAGCAGATTCTAGCCAGGCGTCTCAAAGACCACCTTGAATTCAACAAACTCCTTCCTAACAGCCAATTCGACTTCCATCCAAACCGAACGTGTCACGATCCCTTGTTGAAGTTGCTTACAGAGACCACCAGAGCACTCAATCACATGCAATACTGTGTTTCTGGACACTAAGCAAGCATTTGACAGGGTCTGGGACGCCGGTCTCCTACACAGGATCTGCGACCTCAACACACCCGCCCCCTTCTCCAAACTCCTACGGTCGTACCTGACTAATCGGTCAGTTCGAGACGAAGTAGGCAACACCTCCAATCCGTTTTAATCTACAGCAGATACAGCAAGGTTCTGCCTAAGCCCCTATCCTCTACACTATTTTCGCTTCCAATATTCCCGGAGTATTCGTTGCGCAGTTTTCAGATGACACTGGCAGGAAATCGGAACAGTGGAACAGCCTCCCCCTCATATCCAAAACCCTCAGGAACTTTTCGAACTGAGCGAACCGGTGGAGAATCTCCGTCCATCCTACCAAAACCTAAACAATCCTCTTCCGACATTCTAACTACCGCGAGGATATTTCCAAACCTAGCCTACAGCAATGCTTCAATCGCCCTCAAGCAGGAAATACTCCCACTCAAACACGATGTCACCTACTTAGGAACCCTCTTCACTAAAACCCTGATGTACAAAGAACACTTAACAGGATAAGAAACCGAGAAAACCTATTGGGCGCCCTCCGGGGTAGACTCAGTGATGGCCACCCAAAAATACTACAAACCACTTACAAAACATATATTCGCCCTGTTATGGATTTCCGAGCACTAACATAAACCCTAATCACCTCTCCTCTATCGCTCCCTGTGAGCGCCGAATACTCAGACGCATACACAAGTTACCTTTCAGGTACCCTAACGCCCTCACAATACGCAAATATACCACCCCTCACGTACAGAATACAGACATTACAAAGAAACTTTGCACACAAAAGAATTTTGCGGCGCACAAGCCAACCAGAGAGATCCTTACCACTCTATATAACTACCGGCTTTCTCAATTTAATGACGACCTCGAAAGGTACCGGAAAACGATGTGGTGTGCACGGAGCACGCTACACCCAGCTAAACATCACGCACACTTAAAAACCGATTAAAACATATTCAAATAAAATCAATATCTTTTCTTTTTTTAACACGTACAGACACAGACACAGACACACACACACACACACACACACACACACACACAGAGAGAGAGACAGACACAGACACAGACACAGACACAGACACAGACACAGACACAGACACAGACACAGACACAGACACAGACACAGACACAGACACAGACACAGACACAGACACAGACACAGACACAGACACAGGCACAGCACAGACACAGACACAGACACAGACACAGACACAGACACAGACACAGACACAGACACAGACACAGGCACAGACACAGACACAGACACAGGCACAGGCACAGACACAGACACAGACACAGACACAGACACAGACACAGACACAGACACAGACACAGACACAGACACAGACACAGACACAGACACAGACACAGACACAGACACAGTCACAGACACAGACACACACACACACAGACACAGACACAGACACAGACACAGACACAGACACAGACACAGACACAGACACAGACACAGACACAGACACAGACACAGACACGGACACGGACACGGACACGGACACGGACACGGACACGGACACGGACACGGACACGGACACGGACACGGACACGGACACGGACACGGACACGGACACGGACACAGACACAGACACAGACAGACACGGACACGGACACGGACACGGACACGGACACGGACACGGACACGGACACGGACACGGACACGGACACGGACACGGACACGGACACGGACACGGACACGGACACGGACACGGACACGGACGCAGACGCGGACGCGGACACGGGCACGGGCACAGACACAGACAGACACAGACACAGACACAGACACAGACACAGACACAGACACAGACACAGACACAGACACAGACACAGACACAGACACAGACACAGACACAGACACAGACACAGACACAGACACAGACACAGACACAGACACAGACACAGACACAGACACAGACACAGGCACAGACACAGACACAGACACAGGCACAGACACAGACACAGGCAGGCACAGACACAGACAGACACAGGCAGGCACAGACACAGACACAGACACAGGCACAGGCACAGGCACAGGCACAGACACAAAAAGTCTAACCGTAAGGTGGATGTCATTACTAGCTTAACCTGTTTTCAACAAAGTTTGTTTGTGAATTTTGTGGACTTAGAAGCAATAACAACGTACGCCACGAGAATTGTTCTCACGCCTGTCCCTGTTATCATCATACTTCCAGTCTGCTAACTCTGTGTTGAGTGTAACAGGAATGTCTACGGACACCAAAGCCTTCAACATCATGAAGTTACTGATTTTTGCAACAAACTCCAATATTACCTAGCTTGCGTAGTAAGTGTATGGAAGCCTAAGGCTTGGTATGTTGCACTATCTGCAAATTCATGATTTTTGTTACATGGCCAGGAGCGCGGCGGACCAGAACAAAGTTGCAAAGGGGTATATATTCGTCTCCTACGAGTTTCCACTAACAAAACTATTGCCTTCATCCACACCCCCACGTTGTGCATTGACCAGTATGCCTGCAGTCGTGTTAATACCGACAACAATAGTAGGAGTAGGACTGCGGACATTGTGGTCAACGTCAGTATATATTTTCCATTTCACCTGTAACTGAATTCCTTACTTATGTCTCCTCATTCTGTAAGAAACGATATTCTATTATTGCGTTAGCCCACAACTCTAATTCCGGTGACAATCAATCCTTAACGAAATCTTAAATAATTCCTCTCATTGAAATCCCAAAATTATATCTAACACTATTCAAATTATGTCCCTCTCCAGCAACAATACAAAAAATTTATATACTGTTTCAACTTCCTACCCATAGCTTTTCCTGAAACTTTCAACCTTCCCGGCTCAAAATTCCACTTACCTTACTTATCTAACCCAGCGCAAACCCAAAATTAGGATGGCGTTTTACCAGGAATGCATCTCTACGGCGTCCACGAAATGTTTTCCAGCGCTCAGCAAACTTTATAGGGTGATGAAATTGCTAAGGGTACTCGTTTTAAAATAGTACGTTATTGTGTGCAAGACTTAAGTATCCTTGGGAAAGCCTGGCGGAATACTGAACAATCGTTGGTGCTTGTAATCTTATTTTCCGCAGTGAGAACACTGTAGGTCTCATTTCAAACTGTTGATACAGATTGGATGACAAGCAGTCGAGTTCAATGCTACTGTACTTCGAGCTTTCTGAAGGTAGGCGTGTACAGCGCTCGCGTGAAGTACGGTTAAAAGTATCCTAGCTGATCGGTTTCTCACGACACCAACACTGTATATTCATTTCACGGTTACTATTTTCACGGTTGTAAAAGGAGTTACCCCGAACAGCCTGATAATAGTAAACGTGAACGGGATACAACATTTTTACGTCGTGAGAATACCATGGCAACATTGTGAACTGTTATTTTAATACAGTTTTGTGAATGTGAATTCCGCTTATTTTTAAAATAAAATCTGACCGCAACATTCGCGACAGTGTTGAATTAATCACGTATGAAAACCCACAATAGTTTTTTCGGAGTTCGCACTAATTCGATTATAATGAAGAACAAGACGTGTCAATCAGGCATTTTGATGAACTATACCTCTATGTAAATACATATTCAAAGTATCCGATGGGGCATCTGACACATTAGTGCTGATCGTGAAATATAGTGTGGTCCCACCAAGAAATTTGTACCCTCTTGTTCTACCTTGTAAAATGTACGGTAAATTAATGTTTGTCTTGGATATAACCTGCGTCGAAACAATGTCTCAGTATGCTTGCACACATATTCTGGACAAACGTAAATTTTCCAGAACTGCGAAGGGCATTAGAACTAAGATATGGAGTCTGGGAGTATGAAATTTGTCAATACAACAGAGATAGTATGAGTGGGGGCCCTTTTCTCAAGTTACGGGGATAATTTTATTAAAATAAAATAGGTGTGTTTAGACTGGTCTTCATGGTGCAACGATGACGAATATAAGGATCGTTACATCCGCCAATATTTGGCAAAAAATTTGCACACATATTTCAAAATTATTTTTAAATTCGTGTTTTGGACGTTGGGGCAGCGGGATAATTTAATATATAAACTAACATTATTTCTGATTTCCATGACTATTACAAAATTATGATCGATCCTTCGAAGAATGTCGTCTAGGTCGCCAATACGAGAAAGGAGTACTAGAAGAGTAAGGATTTTACGTAAAAATTCCGCTGGCGCGCCATCTTTAATTTCATAAAAAAGTAGCACACTGTCGCGAAAACCGCAACCTCTATCTTTAAGAATAAGGGCAAAAGTGCGAAAATGGGATACCCTGTACATTTATATCTATGTTAATTTTGAATGAATTATATTTACCTTAAGGTATTTAAGTGATATTTCTTTCTTAACGTACAGGTCCATTTGCCGCTTGATATTCATTGTGGATAATAGAAAATTAATTGCTAGATTTGTTGCCAAGTTCATACGGATAAATATTTATTCATTTGTTTGTATTTATTATAAAATTCTGTATAAACGTTACGTGTACAATAAATGTTAAGGACCTTAAGTGCATGATTTTTATAGTTTTTAGTTAATTTACATTGATAAAAATACAATTTAGCTACTTTGCATTGTGTGAAATTACACTAAAGAAATTCATTGCATTCCTAAACAGAAAATTATATTTTTACGAAACAATTAAGGCTCACATTGCATTAATATAAGTAATTTGACTGCAAAATTATATTTACAATTTACATCATTTCTACATACATAATGACAAAATTTACATCGATTGGGGCTTGTATCTCGATATCTCAGTTGGTAGAGCGGTACTCTAACAAAGTACATGTCGTAGGTTCAAATCCTACTAGAGGAGAACTTTTTAAAAAAAATTTAATTAAGGCTACCTTTGTATATTTTATGTAAGCGAGAATATGAATAAATGTAAACTATTAGTAGAAGACGGACACTATCCCCACTTTTTTTACGTCAGAAGCCCCGCCCCCTTTCACTTTTTTATATGCCCACGTGGGGGACCGGATTTTCCACCCTTATTTTTACTCGCTTACGTGTAGGACGTGTTTTTTCACCCCTATTTTGCACATCCACGTGTGAGACCATGTTTTCAACCCTTATTTTTATATACCCTCGTGTGAGACCGTATCCTTTCTTTTCGAAGGCCCTTTTCAACCCTAATTATTTTTACTCGCTTACGTATAGGACGTGTATTTTCACCCCTATTTTTACACACCCACGTGTGAGACCGCATCCTTTCTTTTCGGAGGCCCTTTCAACCCTAATTATTTTTACTCGCTTACGTGAAGGACCGTATTTATTACCCTTATTTTGAGATCTTTTAATTATTTTTATTAATATAAGATGATAATCTTTAATTATTTTTATTAATTAATTATCCTAGGGAAATTCTTAATCTGATAGCTTTAAGATGATTATGATCTTTAATTATTTTATTAATTAATTATTTTTAGCCCCTGGGAGATGATGTAAAAGATAGTTTATTTAATTTTGTGTTTTACTATTAACATTTATTAGAACTTGTTTATCAGATATTATTTAAAGAATTGGTTAGACAATAATAATCACGTACACATTGACTGTATTTCCCATTTTACTTTATTAGCGTATTTTTACCAATGAGATTGCTATTACTTTTATTTTAATGCCTATCTACAGGTTGTTTAACATACGAAATTTATTTATATACTGATTACATGTTAACAACACGTTTCACCGAAGAGTGCAATTGTATACGTGTCCCAACATAATGTAACTTATAAGATGATCTTAAAGCTGTAATCTGATAGATTACAAGCTTTTGTAATAATAATTAACAAAAATATGTTATTAGAGTTGATATGCCGTTTTATTTCAAGTAATTGTTTCAATATATATAAAATGTGTAAGTGGACCTGTATTATTTGTTGTAATATGTGTTATGACACTTTCTTTTAATTACCGGTTGTAACCTTCTACTTACATAACTTCAACTTATACACGAATTAATAACGACCTCCACTAGTTTATAACACAATCGCTATGTAGCGTATTTTTATTTACACCCGTACTTCTATAAACTATTAACGCTCCATTTAATGGGGCGATCAACTATCTGAAAAGGTTAACTGTTAAAGTATACGATGAAGATCGTTTAAAGCAAACCTTGTATTATTCTTATATACGAATGATATTTCAAAAATACTAGTATAATTAACATGAAGGTTTATAAATCTACATCCAGAACAAGGAAACAGTTTTAAACACAAAGAATTTATCTGTAAGGGGCAGACAATGCTATTACATAAGACGTCTTTACAAAACGTGGTTATTCCACATTGAGAAAATTGTTAGTCATGAGAAACAAGTTGGTCTTGAAGTTAGCCTTGAAGTTAGCTAGTCATAGGTTTTGAAGTTTACCTTGAAGTTAGCCTTGCGAGCAACTTTTATAAAAAATGTACACTTGAGTTTAAGCTGACGTATATTGGTTTATGTCTATTTTATTATGCTAAAGAAAAAGAGTTATTAAAAATGTTTTCTATTAATTACCATTTGTAGACTATATGTTTTATCTATACACGAAATTTTATTTCACAACAGCAT
This sequence comes from Vesta saturnalis, assembly GCA_036346205.1. Taxonomy (NCBI): domain Eukaryota; kingdom Metazoa; phylum Arthropoda; class Insecta; order Coleoptera; family Lampyridae; genus Vesta; species Vesta saturnalis. Next base: position 21,525 of record JARFJB010000512.1, on the reverse strand, counting down.
ACTCATTCTACCTTGAGAAAATTGTTAACCTTGAGAAACAAGTAGGCTTGAAACTCAAAAAAACTCCCTGTTACCATTCTTCAATGTAGATAGAGGTCCAATGCTGGTCTGGTTTGTTTGCAGGATCCGTGTTTACGATAATCGCACACGGTCGAGGTGCGTGTCTGGGTAGTTGATTAGAAGCACATACAAGTCGAAAACACATTCTTCTTGAGACTGGGGGATCGATTTCAAGCATCTCAACACTTGTGCCGCACACATCTTTGTGGATTTTTATCAGATGGGATTAATAGCAACGTCAACTAAACGTTTTTAAAAATTTCTAATCTGAAAATAAGAGTGACGTAACCTATTTTATTTTGAAATTTCATAGAGAGCACCACCATCATCGAGATTTTGAGATACTATCATCTCATCGTCTTCACCTTGAACGATTATATTGTAACAACCTATAAAAGTAGCTAACAATCCCTGACAGTTTTTATCAATCATTATTACATGGACATGAGGTTAGCCCTAAATTAAATGGTTTCAACGCTGCTCTGGGAATGCTGCACACACTTAAAACCTTTAAGTCCGCTAGCAGAGGTTGTACCGTATTCACTTTCTTCAATTTTTATCTGCACTCTGTTTCGAGGCTGTAGTACGTTTTTCTAATACATAAACAGAATCTTCAATACTGTGATACGTGTAGCAGCAAAACACATTAGCTAGTTAGTTTCACCTCCATATTACTTTACATGCAAGGCTGATCTTATCACAAATAAATACATCTGTCAAAAAGCTAATTTAACATAACTCCACGGCCTGGGTATAGCAAGCAACGCTCCCAATTATAGCTTTTAGTCAACACAATAGGGCCTACAACTACATACAATCGACTAGCACTGCTTTAGCACGAGGATCAAACGAAAAACACGCATGCACGCACGCACGTACACACGTACGCACGCACGCAAGCTCGCACGCTCGTACGTACGCACGCACGTAAGCCACACGTTAGCACGCACGCAAGCTCGCACGTACGCACGCACGTACGCACGCACGTACGTACGCACGCACGCTCGGACGTACGCACGAACGTACGCACGCTCGCACGTACGCACGCTCGCACGTATGCGCGCGCACGCACACACACACACAACACACACACACACACACACACACACACGAGAGCGAAAACACGCAAACCCGAAAAAACACTAACACAAAAAACACGCAAACACGCTAACACAAAAAAAAACCACAAACGAAAAAACGCTAACACAAAAATACGCCAACGCAAAGACATACAAATGCGAAAACACGTAAAAACGAAAACACGCAAATACGAAAACATACAAACGAAAACACGCCAACACAAAAAACACGCAAAACGAGAACACGCTAAAGTGAAAAACTTGTAAACTTGCAAACATGAATCAAGACGGTGGAGAACCGCTAGGAAAAAAAACAGGTTTATTAACAGAATCGAAGGAAAGCTTAACGTTTGAAAATATATTATTATTATTATAAACAACAATACATCATTATTATTTAATAACATGCTTTATCGGTTTTCTTCTTCTTCTTGAACCGTGAGTCGTCGTCATCATCATCATGATTTTGAGATTTGCCCTTCACCCTACCTCATCGCTCTTCTGTGAACCATCACCATCATCTTGGATGTGAGATACACCCAGCTCAACCACGTCATCGCTTTCATCATTATCTTGAACGGTTATGTTGTAATAGTTTATTAACAAGTCAGTAAAATCTCTAATGTCCGCTGATGTTGGCTCATAAACAGGAGAATACATTATAGTAATGCTCACTCGATGACAGTTACACTTTAAAGAGCGAAACACACGAGAAACGAGAACGCAGCTAGCCTTGGGTCTTGTGAGCAAGCGTGCTCGTCAATGTTAGGGTAGAATCGGACATCTTCGGGGGATGTCTGAAGTATTGACCTAACCACACTCTAACATTCGCCCCTGGGGACATGTTTATAAATCTAACGTTTTTATGGTCGAGGTATTTTCTCCTAAGACGCCGTCTTAGGAGAAAATACTGACCATAAAAGACAATCTCATTGGTAAAAATACGCTAATAAAGTAAAATGGGGAAATACAGTCAATGTGTACGTGATTATTATTATCTAATCAATTCTTTAAATAATATCTGATAAACAAGTTCTAATAAATGTTAATAGTAAAACACAAAATTAAATAAACATCATTTCCCAGGGGCTAAAAATAATTAATTAATAAAAATAATTAAAGATCATAATCATCTTAAAGCTATCAGATTAAGAATTTCCCTAGGATAATTAATTAATAAAAATAATTAAAGATTATCATCTTATATTAATAAAAATAATTAAAAGATCACCATCTCAAAATAAGGGTAATAAATACGGTCCTTCACGTAAGCGAGTAAAAAATAATTAGGGTTGAAAGGGCCTCCGAAAAGAAAGGATGCGGTCTCACACGTGGGTGTGTAAAAAATAGGGTGAAAATACACGTCCTATACGTAAGCAAGTAAAAATAATTAGGGTTGAAAAGGGCCTTCGAAAAGAAAGGATACGGTCTCACACGAGGGTATATAAAAATAAGGGTTGAAAACTTGGTCTCACACGTGGATGTGCAAAAATAGGGGTGAAAAACACGTCCTACACGTAAGCGAGTAAAAATAAGGGTGGAAAATCCGGCCCCTACGTGGGCATATAAAAAGTGAAAGTAGGCGGGGCTTGTGACGTAAAAAAGGAGTGGGGATAGTGTCCGTCTTCTACTACTATTGTAACACCCCTTTTGTCCTCTTTGCTAACGAAACATAGATACCAAGTATGAGAAAGTTGTGTTGGCCACATTTGATTTTTTAAATTAGTGACTTACTGTGTAATCTAATGTTGGATGCTGTGATGTAGAGTTAATCAACACGAAATATACAGGGTGTCCACAAACTCTTTTCACAAAAGAAAACTGCAGATTTTAGAGCTGATTTTATGTCGATTTAACGTAAATTACCTTAATACAAAAATACTTTCTAAGAGAGCTGGAGCTCTTGGAAGATGGCGCCCTAACATTCGGAAACTATTGCTCCTAGCTCAAAATCGGAAAGGACTAAAATTGATCAGTAGATTATTTTTTATTAGATGCGTTAAAATTTATCTAAATAACATCATATTTCAGTGAAACATGTAATTTTTATTGTTCAGAGTTGTAAAACCTCTGATTTTAATCGTGTTTTGTTCTGTTTCAGAATTTTAGAAAACTGTTTGACTAAATAGACAAAAAATGAAGAGAGTGCAACTAACACCAGCATCAAAGAAACGGAACAAAACCAGTTTATCTAAACTTTGTGTTTTCTGTGAAAAGGAAAATACCGGTAAAAAAATATATGGGACTGTAAATAGGCGAGAAAAATTAATTGATGCTTCTAACTGCTGTGACGATGTTGATTTAAAAAAATATTAAAAGATGGAGAAGTGTATTATCATCTAGACTGCTACAAAAAATACTGTCTACGCGCACAAAGGATAAGAAGAAATCAAAACTCTGAGAGTTCTGCTTCCATAAATCGCACCAAAGGCACTGGAAATGGGCAAAAAAAGCACTGCCATAGGTCAAAACTTGATGAAGTTAAACTTTGCATCATCTCTGGAAGCACAAAGTATAAAGGTGATGTTCAATTATATCGGGTCTGTGAAAAGGAAATGGCAGAAACGTTTTTGTTAGCCACAAGATACTTTCAAGATGAAGTATTTATCAGGACAAGCACACTGGATTATGTTAATAGTGTATTTGCAGCAGATGTTTTGTACCACTCTTCCTGTATGAGTAGTTACTTATTAAAATATTCAAGAAGCGCTGAGTATTTTGAAACGGTGTCCACTGTCCAACAACAGTACAATTACTGAAAGATTTCAAAGATTAATTGATGCCCTAGACTTTTCCAAAAATGGTTATGAACTGTCTGAATTTTGATCTTGACAATCAATTCTGTGATGAACAAGACCTAGAAAAGAGCCTCCTAAGCTTTCAAAATAACAGACCTCGCTTTGCGATACGTTTTTTAATCAAATGATGGAATTATCATCAGATCAATAACAGTCAAAGAAAGTCTGATACACTGTTCCAGTTACTGTACTTTATCTTCCACAACGGTATAGAAAACTCCATTCCACGTTCCTACAGAACAAGCAATTCATGAAACGTGTAAATCTAAAACTGTAATGACATCTCTTAATCACGTTGGCTTATGCTGTAGCTATGAGACAGTTCAGAGAATGAATCATGCCTTTGCAGCAAAAGCTGTGGAACTAACGGCGGATCGCCGTGTTCCTTTACCATTACACTTAGCAAGATATATGCCACTTAGAGCAGCTATGGGTAACTTTAACCATTAAGAGAATACAAAATCAGGCATGGGTGGCTCGCATGAGGCAGTGTTGGTAATGTTTCAGAATGAAAAGCAACACAAAACTAATATTCAGAGCCTACATTTGGATAATTTTTCATTTGCTAAACGGCAAAAAAACTCGTGGACACACAAATCGTTTCAACATCAACAATTGACCTTACATGGTCAATGGCACGATTTTTATCAAATTATGACATAACTACTAATAATTTTCTAGATAATAACTTGGTACCATCATGGAGCGCTTTTAACTCAAAAGTTACAGAAAGGAAACTGCAAAAAACTATTTCAGCATGGATTCCCATTCTTCCTTTTCCAGCTACCAATCATGCATCTATGTACACTACTATGGTGAACTTTCAAGATGTATTAACACAGGTAGATCAAGAGTGTGCGTCCCTGTGGAGTGACGAAGGAGTGTGCCACATAGCTAAGGAACTCCAGTTACAGCTTCCTGTTAAATTTAAGAATATATTTCTTGGATTGGGTTCGTTTCATACAACTAAAATTATAATAAACTCTTGGGCAATATCTCAAAGATGGTATTTCTGAAGCTTTAGTGGAGACCGAAGTATTCGGTTCTAAGGTTGTTGAAAGTGCCCTACAAGGTAATCATTACTCTAGAGGAGTTCGCGCGATAAACATAATATCAGAAGCTGTTCAACGAATCCAGTACCAACAGTTTTTCTTAAAATTTGAAAATAAAAAGTACCAGCTACTTTTTGACCACTTAAGAACTTTAGAAACCTTGTGCAAGAATAAGGACTGTATTAATTCAAAACAGACAACTGAAGACATAGCCTTCTGCGAGATTTTCATAGTGACTTTCTTACCTTTATCAAAAATGAAGAAGAAAAGTCAAAACTTTTTTGCTATTGGAAAATTTTTCTACACACTTTGCTTCCAACATTAAGAGATTTTATGAGAGGTGATAGAAAGAGAAACTGGTATCTTCGTTTATCTGCATTCAAAAGAGCACTGCCTTTGTTTTTTGTGTTTGGCAAGGGTAATTATGCACGATGAAGACTGTTTAAAACATTACGAGAATTTTCTAGTGTAATAGAGTCATCTAATAGAGGTGAATTTGTTGTTCCCCATGGAAATAAAAAATTTAGCAATGTTGGTGTGAATCAGGGTTTGGAGATGTGCTACAACAAACCTGCTAAAGGCCAGGGTAGTATAATAGGAATGACCCGAAGAAAGGAGGCTGTAGCATTGCAAGACATAATCAAACATGAGACGTATTCAATAAAAATGCTTCATAGAAGAATTTTCTCCACAATGAATTTTCGGAAACTATCACACCAATAGATAATCTGTACATTGGAAAAGTGGTAAATTTCATAACCGAAAAGTTTAATATTTTTCTTGCAGGAAACCAAGACCACGTTCTTAATTTGGCGACAGGTAAACACATATCAGCAGAAGAAGCGGAATTAAAACTCAATTGTGTTCATAACGGGCAAACAAAATATGAAAAATTTCGTGAAGAAGTTTTTATAAAAAAATAAAAAAAACTACTAGATACACTTTCATTAAAAAGAGTAAAGCCAAAACTTATTGATGTAAAAGTGGAAACGTCGAATGCTCAAAGAATAATTGGCATTTCAAGAGATCGTGGCTACTCAATCGATAAACTGTTAACATTTCAGCAAACATCAACTTCCTTTTTTTGACCAAAGATGGCGAGCTTTTGAATTCAAACAAATCAGAATTGATAAAAGAACTTGAAAGCCACATACAAGATACCTCCAATTGTCACCCCAATACATCCTGCCTAATTTTTGGTTTCATGCTTCATGCTCGCACCATAGCAGCGGCTACTGCAAGTTCAATTAAAAATTTTGGTGATTTTGCGGAATCGATATTGAACAGAATAATTTATCTGTCAAAATCCGCAAAAAGGGTTGATATCACTTTCAATATATATGATGAGAATAGTATAAAAACTGCAGAAAGATTGAGACGCATGAAAAAAGATCCAATCAACATGACAATCTCAAGCAGTGTGACACTTTTGCCAAAAGACATGGATGCTTTTTGGGCTTCAATTCAAAACAAGACACAGTTTCAACATTTTTGCCGCAACTATATTAGAAGAAGCACATAAAGTAGAAGCAGATATTGTTATTGAAGAACGTCAGTTATGTTGTAGACTTGAAGAAGCCGATGAAAGGATATTTTTCACATAAATCATGCCGTTAAGCACTCAAACCTTGAAAGTGTCTTAATAGCATCATCTGACACAGATGTATTTGTGTGTGCCGTTTCCTATTTTCATAAAGAGTTTAAAGCTAATGGTTTGAACGAAGTTTGGGCTTATTCTGGGGTAGGACAAACTTTAAGATTTATTCCAGTACACGATGTAGGGTAAAGGCAGAGAATGACGGCCCTGGAGGTAATTGCGTCCTCCTTAATGTTTACGTTGGAAAAGTTAGTACTGACGCTATCTCTCTTTGTACCCCTTCCATACAACCTGCTAGCCGTGTGGATTCGAACTGAACAGTCAGACTCTAACCGTTGAGCTGTGATGACGCATTTCGTATTTTGCAAGCAGTTCTTATAGTGTAGTGGAAACTTCAACGACCTATAAAAGTACGCATTTCATGCTTTTTCAAAACTCTGATTATTCCAGTAAATAGTAAATTTATTGTAGTTTATTGTAGTTGATATGTTCGTTCTCTAGTTTTTGATTTTGTTTTCTAATTTACGATAATTTGCGTTGACTACCTGTAGGGTAACGGCGGCCATCGATAGAGAGGAAATCGGGGCCGGTCGCGATTACCCGCAAGGGGGCATTTTAATTTTCTTGTTTTGTTATAGATGCCAAATAAGTATACACGAAGAACAGTCAAGGCTGCATGGAGTGCTAAGGATTTAAAGGCTACGAGAAGTGTCGAGAGCATTTAACATCCCTAGAAGTACACGTCAAACTAAAATTAAGAAACAAAATTCTTCAGGTCCAGCGATGGGACGTAATCCAATTTTAAACGTGGAGAACGAAAAAGCATTAGCCCATCAGGTTATTAAGCTGTGAAAACTATTTTATGGCTTATCAGCTCAAGAAATAAAAAGATGTGCATTTGAATTTGCAGGTAAAAATAAATTAAGACATAATTTTTCCGAAAATAACAAAGAAGCAGGAAAGGTTTTGCTGACGGGATTTCTTAAAAGAAACCCAACAGTTGCCGGAGGTAACAAGTATTCATCGGATTTCGGCTTTTAATAAGGAAGAGGTAACATTGTTTTTTCCAATTTAAACAAACTGCTAGAAAAATTTAATTTCCACCCACAAAGATTTTTAATGTAGACGAAACCGGCATAACTACGGTACAGGTTCCAGGTAAAATACTTGTAGAAAAAGGACAAAAGGGAGTGGGGTTTATAACAAGTGGAGAAAAAGGGAAAACAACTACCGTGATGTGTTGTATTGGCGCCGCAGGTCTTTATGTTGCTCCTATGTTGATCTATGTACGAAAGAGAATGAACCCACAGCTCAAACGAAATGGACCACCAGGAGCAATGTACACATGTTCTGATAATGGTTAGATCACTGAAAATTTATTCCTAGAGTGGTTTCAGCACTTTCAGGATTCTGTCAAATGTTCAAATGAAGACCTTGTGCTGCTTGTAATTGACAACCACAGTACTAATTGCACTTTGAACGCATATACATTTTGCCGGGATAATGGAATTCATACATTGACAATTGCTCCTCATACTTCACATCGCGTACAGCCTTTAGGTGTTTCCTTTTATTCGTCGCTAAAAACTGTGTACAACGTTGAGTGCAGTAATTATGTAAGATCCCATATTGGAGAGAAAATTTCAACAAATGAAATTGCTAAATTATTTAATAAAGCATTCGGTCGAGTGGCTACTCCTGAAAAGGCCATCAAAGGCTTTCAAGCCACTGGAATATGTCCAGTAGATCCTGAAATTTTTACAAATGATGATTATCTCCCTACTGAAGCTTTACACACCGTATACAATCAAATAAATGACATAGAAAATAAAAATTAAAAACAGAAACCAAGAATTTTGTGATAAAGAAAATCCAGAAGGACAGATTACTTTTGAAACTGAAACAGACAATACAATATCTAGTGAAAATGAGATTACACCTCCTGGGAATATTTTAAGAAATGTAAATAGCAACATTATTGAAACTATTGCAATGGCTCACAGAGAAAATTAAATGACCCCTACTCCTGTGAAAGCTATTGAAAACACTGTTGCTCAAACAGAGTAAACGAACTACAAGTATCATTTCATGAATTGTTGCCTTTTTCGTTTTCGTTTTTGAGTTTGTGAATTTGTGTGTTTGCGAATTTTCGTTTTCGTTTTTCGTGTTTGCGATTTTTCGTATGCGAATTTTTCGTTTTCATTTTTCGTGTTTGCGAATTTTTCGTACTTTGTGCATTTGTGTGTTTGTTATTTTTTCGTGTTTGCGGTTTTCGTACTTGGTGAATTTGTGTGCTTACGATTTTTCGTGTTTGCGTTTTTTCGTACTCTGCGCGTTTGTGTGTTTGTTATTTTTCGTGTTTGCAATTTTCGTTTTCATTTTTCGTGTTTGCGATTTTTCGTATGCGAATTTTTCCTTTTTCATTTTTCGTGTTTGCGATTTTTTCGTGATTGCGTTTTTCGTACTTTGAGCGTTTGTGTGTTTGTTATTTTTTCGTGTTTGCGATTTTCGTTTTCGTTTTTCGTGTTTGCGATTTTTCGTTTTCGTATTTGCGAATTTTTCGTTTTCATTTTTCGTGTTTGCGATTTTCGTGTTTGCGAATTTTTCGTACTTTGTGCATTTGTGTGTTTATTTTTTCGTGTTTGCGGTCTTCGTTTTTTTTGTGTTTGTGAATTTGTGTGTTTACGATTTTCGTGTTTGCGCTTTTCGTGTTTGCGAATTTTCGTTTTCGTTTTCGTGTTTGCGATTTTCGTTTTCGTGTTTGCGAATTTTTCGTTTTCGTTTTCGTGTTTACGATTTTCATGTTTGCGAATTTTCGTTTTCGTTTTCGTGTTTGCGAAATTTTCGTTTTCATTTTCGTGTTTGCGATTTTCGTGTTTGCGAATTTTCGTTTTCATTTTCGTGTTTCGATTTTCGTGTTTGCGAATTTTCGTACTTTGTGCATTTGTGTGTTTATTTTTCGTGTTTGCGGACTTCGTTTTTTGTGTTTGTGAATTTGTGTGTTTACGATTTTTCGTGTTTACGTTTTTCGACTCTGCGCGTTTGTGATTTGTTATTTTCGTGTTTGCAATTTTCGTTTCATTTTCGTGTTTGCGCTTTTTCGTGTTTGAATTTTCGTTTTCGTTTTCGTGTTTGCGATTTTCGTTTTCGTGTTTGCGAATTTTCGTTTTCGTATTTGCGATTTTCGTGTTTGCGAATTTTTCGTACTTTGTGCATTTGTGTGTTTATTTTTTCGTGTTTGCGGTCTTCGTTTTTTTTTTGTGTTTGTGAATTTGTGTGTTTACGATTTTTCGTGTTTACGTTTTTTCGTACTCTGCGCGTTTGTGTATTTGTTATTTTTCGTGTTTGCAATTTTCGTTTTCATTTTTCGTGTTTGCGCTTTTTCGTGTTTGCGAATTTTTGTTTTCGTTTTTCGTGTTTGCGAATTTTTCGTTTTCGTTTTTCGTTTTGATTTTCGTGTTTGAACTTTTCGTTTTTCATTTTTCGTGTTTGTGTGCTTGTATGTTTCGCGTGTTTGTATGTTTATATGTACTTGTGCTTGCGCTTGTGCTTGTACTTGTGATTGTGCTTGTGTTGATTCTTGTGTTTGTGCTTGTGGTTGTGTTTGTGTTTTGTAAAGCTTTCACTGGAGACAATTTAGAATACAATCTCCGATGCAGGACCAACCCCTAGTCTAACCCAGACCAAATCCGATCTCCCAAGACTAAAATACGACCCATACAAGGACATTAAACTATGCGAAAAATGGCATTATAAAAATACTTTGTTATACATAATTGATATTGTTTCTTGTTGTACACGAGATTAATTTGGTAGTAATTACCTTGAGCGACAACTAGTTTTAATTATGACCCATAATTAAAGCAAAAAGGATTGCGACACATTGTGACTCATATTTAAAACCAAAATATATTGCATGTAAATGATACGTATTAAAAGGTAAATAAATAAAAGCGACATTCCTTAATTTTCGATGATTACTATTGCTGTAAGCGGATTAACCAATTAGTTAATTACACGTTTTATTTTTCGAACAATTTCATTTTAAAATATATTCAAATGAATTTTGAAACAGGTAGAGGACCACAATCTATAGATGGGGATTAAAAGGAACCTAATAATTTAATAACAACAATTATGCAATCTCCTTTGATAAAATTCAATGCAGAACCCTACTAAATTTAATATAAAAAACACATATTAAATAGTCGTTAGACCGTACATTCACATTGTATGACAACAGGGTAATTAACTGATTATGCAATATCATTAACTGTTTGTTATCGTTATAGAATTTAATAGTGTATTTAAATCAACGTATACGTTACCTTTACCTTGATTAGCTTCTTTTAATACCAAAAAATATCCTACCGTTTATTAACCCTTAAAAATAGGTAAAAAATACGATCCTACATGCGCATCCATTTGCCTATCCTTTAGGGGCTCCCCATCAAAAGGGCTCTTAATACAGACAAAAAGGTTGAAAATACTGTCAGGGTTGAAATGTACGTCCCCCACGTGGGCGTGTAAAACCGGAAGTGACGTCAAAATCCAAAACAGTGTTGCCATATGTTTAGGTGACAACTTTAACCGGTGTCATAAGTTTTATTAAAAATAAGGGATGAAAATACACGTCCTATACGTAAGCGAGTAAACATAATTAGGGATAAAAAGAAAGGTTGAAAATACGGTCCCACACGTGGGTGTATGTAAAAAATAATTAGGGATAAAAGAAAGGGTTGAAAATACGGTCTCACACGTGGATGTGCAAAAATAGGGGTGAAAAAATACGTCCTACACGTAAGCGAGTAAAAATAAGGGTGGAAAATCCGGTCTCCCACGTGGGCGGTCTTGTGACGTCAAAATCTATGCAGTGTTGCCAGATGTGTTAAGGTGCCCCATTACTACTGTCACTTATTATTCTTATAATTCTTAGTAATGTTAAAAATGATGTGTTTTTATTAATAAATTCTTCTTCCACTTTGCAAATCTTTTTTTTTTAATTTAAAACTTTTTTATGGTTTAATCCCATGTAAAATTATGCTCTTATCAATTTTGTTACCTTGTAATTTTCTGCTACGAGCGCTAGTTTTTGAGATATAGATCGTTTTCTAGTAAAACTACATAAGGCCATCTTGGCGGTTATATTGGGAGAAACCTCCCCATACCAGCAACGCGCATCCAAGCCAAAACTCATCCTTAGGCATCCAGGAACTCAGTTTTCAAGAGAAATTGTCTATACACCTCCGTGCAACAGTTGTCACTAGTGTGGCCCTTAGGATATACCGACCATTAAAGCTTGTCGAAATTAAAAAGCATTTAGTGAGTGTTAAGCCCGGTATACACGACAACGATTTATCGTAGCGATACGACTGCGCAGTCCGTTTGTGCAGTTTATCGAACGTCCATAGAGTGTCCATACGTCCAAAATATTTGCGTCGATCATCAGTTCTCCGCAGACACTCAGACAAGAAACATGTCATGATGGAAGACGATGACGCGCTAGCGCTAGCCTGGCTTATTTTGTGCAAAAAAATATAAGAAAATCACGTAGTGTGTGGTGTAAGGACTGGCTTCTTAAAAAGAAGTCATACTCTCATATAAATTTATTAAATGAATTGAAATTTGCTCCAAAAGATTGGCATAATTATTTAAGAATGAATGAAGAGACTTACTTACCCCTCCTGTGTCTAGTTACACCGCTTATACAAAAAAGGGATACCGTGATGAGAGAAGCAATAAGTCCTCATGAAAGATTGTCTGCAACACTGAGGTTTTTAGCTGCAGGTCGCTCATACTTATGCATGAAGTTTTCTACGATGATATCAAAACAGGCCCTCAGTCGAATCATTCCAGAAACTTGTGATGCTTTGTACAAAGTTCTACAAAATATTACTTAAAGGTAAGTTTTAAATCTATACTAATATTATAAAGAGGAAAGATTAGATTGTTTGTTTATTTGCATTGAATAGGCTCCGAAACTACTGGGCTGATTTAGTTTAAAAACGGGTCGAACGAGGTCGAGGGAGGAGTTTGACCGCTTTATTATTTACCATCCTGTCTAGTAGTATCTAGAAAACAATAAGAAAATATTTTTCATGATGATGATGATGCTATAGAGAAACAATTGTGATCGTATTTAATGTTTATTAATTAAATCAATAGAATGAAATAACTAACGAACAGAAATTATTCAACAATGAAATCTTAATAATAAAATTCAATAATCATTTATCAGTGCAACTACGTACAAATGAAGCAGCCGTGTGGAGTAGAGAATCGTGAGTTTGAGCATGTTGTTGATCAAGGTTGGAAAAATTTTCAGCGTAAAGTTGATTAGATGATACGATGTGGGGCTGAGTGGAGACAGTTTGAACGTTTGCTTGATTAGATGATGCTTGAATGTGTGGCTGGTGGAAAAGGTTTCAGCGTATAGTTGATTAGATGATGCTTGAATGCGTGGCTGAGTGGAAAAGGTTTCAGTGTATAGTTGATTAGATGATACGATGTGGCTGAGTGGAGACAGTTTGAACGTTTGGTTGATTAGATGATACTTGAATGTGTGGCTGAGTGGAAAAATGTGTTAATAAAATCGCTGGTTTTGACAGTATGTGACGTAGTTAAATCACTCATTTCAGCTAAGAACAATGTCTCATTAATAATTTTTCAGCAATAATTCTTTGCTGTTTTGGTAATTCTTGTAATTTCATGCCTACATTTCGTCCATATACTTCAAAACGATTTTCCGGAATCCTCGGACGTTTAAAATGCTCTTTCACACTTAGCAGTGCCTCTTCATATGCAGTTTTCGTGGATTTTGAACGATTTGGTCGCAGCGTGCCTCTTTCAGAATCAGACAGATTTGGCGTTGATACTTCTCTTTCGATGCCACATCGGTCTGGTGTTGGTGTCTCTTTCAATGTCAGATCGGCCTGGTGTTGGTGTGTCTCTTTCGAAACCAGATCGGCCTGGTGTTAGTGTCTCTCTTTCGTCATCAGATCGCCCTGGGGTTAGTGGGTCATATTAGGACGTGGATTGTTCCTGTAAAAAAGAAATATATAGTTTGGTATCCTCATAGTCAATAGGCAAGGCAGTAGTCAATACATTTATTATTTCATAGTATGAATAATTAACACTTGAACATAATAAATATATCATGTCAAAAATAGTTATAGTATGTAATATAATAACAGTTGTAGTGTAGTAATAGTTGTAGTAGTTAAGTTTTTGAAATAAATTATTATTATTATTAATAATGAATCTCCTATTTTTGTTTCAGTTACCACAAGCAGAAGATGAATGGAAAACAATAGCAAGGGAATTCCACGATCGATGGAACTTTCCTCACTGTTTAGGTGCCATTGATGGTAAGCACGTTGAAATCGTGCCTCCACCTAACAGTGGTTCATATTATTTCAACTGCAAAGTAGACATAGTATGGTCCTCATGGCAATTGTTGATGCAAAATACAAATTCTTGCTGTTTGATTTTGGTACAAATGGCAGAGTATCAGATGGAGGAGTGTTTTTGAATACGATTGGAAAATATTGGAAAATAATTCTTGAAATATTCCTAAAGAAGACACATTGAGTAATAGTTCACGAACGCTGCCGTATATTTTTGTAGCTGACGACAGAAAAGATATGATGAAACCATTTCGACAAAATGACTTGGATAGTACAGCGAAGAAGATTTATACTTACCGAACATCACGAGCACGCCACATAGTTGAAAACGCATTTGGCATACTAGCAACAAGGTTTAGAATTTACAGAACACAAATTAATATGTCAACTGAAAACATAGAAGCAGTTGTTAGAGCAACTTGTGTTTTGCATAATGACAACATCATTTTCTTCATATGCTTCGTCAGATTCTTTTGATAGAGAAACTTTGAAAAGGGTACAACATCGTCAGGACTTACAACAAGAAGATCAACGCTTGAACCATTACAACGTTCTCGTCAAGGAAACTCTGAGATAACAGCAAAACAAATAAGAAATGAATGTATTATTATTTATTATTGTTATTCTATTAATAAGTAATAAGATAACCTATAAATACCAGATAACCTACAAATTAATAAAGTCTTACCTCATTTTCATCCTCCATAACATTTGATATAGACCGCCTTGGTATTTCTTCATCATATAAAAAATTCATCAAGTCGAAATACCACAAACGAGGAACACAGACTGCATCAGTTCCGGCTCCGGATTTTAAGGACTTTTTGGCTTTGTTGAGTTCCTTCTTGTAGGAAGTTCATAGGTTATTTATTTTTTTCACTACCGTCTCCCTATTGGCATTAGGATCAATAGGTTTGTACTTATAAATTAGGCGGCATTTTTCTTATTGCGGTCGTGATAATCTTTACTTTTCTTATTCCACAAGCAAACTTCATTTTTATAGCACTGGATAAACTTTTCCAATAACTCACGGGTTCCGCTACTATCTTCTTGCGATATGTTTTAACATGCACGGACACGTCCGCCTACAGCAAGACTTGTGAACGAACTGAACGATTGGACCGACTTCCGTTCACACACTACGATTTATCGAATAGATTTTGTACCTCCTCGATCGTTTGCACCAATCAATAAAATCTGCGCCAATTTCCGTATACACGTTCGATAAAACTGCACAAACGGACTGCGCAGCCGGATCGCTACGATAAATCGTTGTCGTGTATACCGGGCATAAGAAACACAGAAGGTACAGATTTTTTTCAGGCTTGTTGCGATAATAAATGCACGTTATCACTACGGTACATTTTTATCTACCGACATTTCAATCATTTTCAAATTTCAAATGCCCGAGAAAATGAATACTGCATTGTATTCCTTCTAATACAAGCTTTCACACGGTGTATCACTTGACCTACTTTTACATTTGAAGAAAAAGTGGCTTCAGCCTCGGGGGTGGATATATGGAGAAACTGTAACCCCCAGATTGAGGGCTGGAAACCATTATAAAGAATGTATATCATGATTTTTCTCTCGGACTTCACCCCTTTGAGTTACAGAATTTATTCCACTTAGAGTATCGACCCTGTGTATTGGAAGTTTTGCATTGGTTATTAAGGGTCCTACAGACGCTCCGTCTTACCTTCATACTTGCTTGCGCAGTTCTAGTTGTAAGGCAAGTCTTAAAGAATTAGGTGGTATCCACACGTAGAGTGTTCAGTTCAAATTTTTTCTCAGTTGTGAGTAGTGAGGATGGTAGTGTGATCATGTCAGACCTCAGTGACGATCTTTTGATAGGTGTTGCTTTAGCGTTACCTTTAAGAAAAAAAAGTAAACGTAGGTCAAAATGGGCAAAACCGTGGCTTTTAAAAAGGGCTAAACTCTCGCACATAAATTTGTTAAATGAAATAAGGTTGGAACCGGAGGACTGGAATAATTACCTTCGGATGGATGAGGCTACCTATTTTAAGCTTTTACATATGGTTACGCCTCTTATTAAACGTAACGACACTGTAATGAGGGCCGCTATAACTCGACTTAGTGCCACCCTTCGTTTCCTGAGCACAGGAAATAGTTATGCTGATCTAAAATTTAGAACTGCAATATCTGCACAGGCTTTATCGAAAATCATCCCAGACACGTGCTATGCTATATATAAAGTGTTGCGGAATCCTTATTTAAAGGTACGCTGTGTAGGTATTCAATTAACACCAGTTCATTTATGATTATTGTAACCGAAACTGAAAGTACATACAATATCTCACAAATAAGCAAAAAATACAACCAGTTCTTGTAGAAAAACAAAACAGACGACTACAACATGTTATTATATATTTGTTACCTTTTACAGTAAAAAAAGAGATGCAATACTTGTAGAAAATATGAAACTAGTGACTCTAAAATTTTTACCCTTTTACACGTTTTCATCGAAGGTATGGAAATACCGAGCAGCATCGTATCTTGGCTCTTGGCTTTGGGTAGCATCGTACCTGGATTCTTGATTGTGTGGAGCATCGTACCTTGGCTCTTGACTTGTCGACTGTCGAAAAGCCATATCGGTCGTTGTGTATATTTGAGGTGTATATGGCATTTGCTGGTTGTTTGCAAAAGTAGTTTTCAAGTGTGTGACTGCAGACGACGTTGGCGCCCCAGGTTGAAAGTTATTTTGTTCACTCACTATCTTGGAACTTCTACTGAGACCTCCTAACTTTGCTTCAAAAATCGCGTCATTAATTATTTTTTGGCAAAATACGGCTTGTTCTGAAGTCAATGTTCTTAATTCTTCTGCAATATGTTTGCCGTATGCTTCATATTGTTGAACATTTGATGCTTTTAATTTATTCGCTACTAAACCTAAAATTTCTTCCCTTCCTTTTGGATGAAGGAGTTTCAGGACTTAATAGTGGCGTATTAAAATCATTGTCCTGTAAAAGATAACAAAAATATTTTTTAGCCATATATCATTACCGAGGGACGTACGAATTAGATAATCGTAACATGAATGATTAATATCATAATATTATTAAGTATGTTACGTTATGGAAAAATAAATATTGTTTTCAGTTTTGTGTTTGCTTCATAGGGAGCAGTATCTAATTATAATATGTATTTACTTTTCCCAATACGGAGACGGAATGGAAAAATATTGGTGCTGAGTTTGGCCGCAGATGGCAATTTCCAAATTGTTTGGGTGCTGTGGATGGGAAACACGTTCAAATCACCCCACCAGCAGGAAGTGGATCATATTTTTTCAATTATAAAAAGAGTTTTAGTATAGTTTTAATGGTTATAGCAAATGCGAATTATGAATTTCTTTTGTACGATATTGGAACAAATGGGCGTGTTTCAGATGGAGGAGTTATTGAAAATACTAGGTTTTTCGGAAAACTTGTGAATAGTGTACTTAATATCCATACAGTAACTAATAATAAAGAACTTCCATACGTATTTGTAGGGGACGAAGCGTTTGCGCTTCGTACAGAATTTTTAAAACCGTTTAGTCAAAGCGAATTAAATTTTGAAAGAAAAATTTTCAATTATAGATTGTCTAGGACACGTAGAATTATTGAAAACGCTTTCGGAATAATGGTTGTCCGATTCAGAATTTTTCACACACCTATTAATTTAGACATCAAACACATAGAACAGGTTGTAATGGCTTGCTGTGTATTACACAATTTCTTACGCAACATGGCTAGATGAAGAGGACAAAACAAATGGTGAAATAACGCCTGGACTCAGGAGTGAAACACAACTTTTGGGGTTAGAAAGAGGCTTTAATAGCAGTGGCGAAACTAGGGGGGGTTGCAAGGTGTGCCAGGCACACCCCAGGCAAGCCGTGACACACCCCAGAAAAACGGAGTACTTCCCCATTTTTCATTCTTATCTTAAATTCCATCTAACAACTTAATTCGTTAAATCTTAAACCATTGCGATAAACAAACGAGTAGTAATAGTGACATAGTGATAAGTACAATTATTAATTATTATTTATTATGTAAGGACATTAGAATATTCGTCATTCGAGCATAAGTTGTATCGGTGAAATAATATTTGTTTAGCTAAGCGGCGCGGCGGCGGTAGACTGCTGACTGTGACTGTGCTGCTCTTGAAATTGTTTTGGTTCATGATAGTGATATGCGTTGAGTGTTAATGCATAAACAATAGCATGTATAGTTCCTCTTTCACGATGTAGTAAACCCAGCAAGCATAAAGACGCCGCAAAGATTAGTAGATTAGATTAGTTTACGTACAGTTTACATTAACATTCTAAAAGATAACTTTTATAAAGGAAGCGAGACTTGAAACTTAAAAATAGTGTAACATACCGAAAATGGTGACTCATTATTCCGAACAATCTAGATGTGTGAATCATAATTACGATGCCTCGGCAGACGCAGACAGCAGCTTACATAAATTATTAGTCATCGAACTTCTAGAAGATTCGAGAAGGGTTGTTTGCATCATCGGTACCTATATAAGCAACGCTGCAAGGCACGATGAATTCATGGGGTTAGTACTTGTTATAGTTATGTTTAATGTTTTATGTAATATTATTATTATTATTATGAGCCAAGTCCCAATATAACCTGTGTTCGGTGTTCCATGTTCTGAGTCTTCTGTGCTGACAGCACAGTGCTGTGTGAAATAAAACATCAAAGCAAACAACTAGCCACTGCAAGGCCAACTGCCACAAACAACTAAAGACCAAGGTAATTTTACTTATTTGTATGTTTGTTTTAGAGTATTATAAGATGTTAAAATTTTGATGGGTGAAAAAAAAAGGAAAGATTGCATCACAAGTTTCAGCTAATAATAATAATAATAGTTTAAAGTTAAAACTGCAAAGGGATTTTGATTTGTACTTTCTTTCACGCCTTTTACTTGTTTCCCCATCAGTGTCCGAGCAGTTAGCTTCGGTGTTTATAAATTTGTTTTATTTGCGTTGCAGATTGTGGGCGGTTTGAACATGAAGAAATTCAAAGACATACGATCGTTTTTCAAATCAACCCGACAAAGAAGAGAATGAGACAAGGCAAACGTCTACTCCAGTATGTGACTCAACAACAAATATTGAGATAGCTTGTGATTTAACACAATCTTCAACTTCAAATATAGAAAATGTTGGTGGAGGCATACGAGAAGATGCAAATAAAGCCGCTGAAGAAGGGCAAGGTAGCAAAACATCCGATGTTTTTACATCTGCAGAAACAAATCAAAGAGGACGAAATGATCCAGAAGATCAAGATCTGGGAACTCTTGATAGTAGTCCTTCGCAGCCAAGGGGCCCAAGGGTTGGTTTTCCAAAAGTTTATTTGGAGATAGACGGAGATCGTTTTCGTCTCAATTCTTTGATACTTATCAGTGGCTTAAATATAGTGTGAAGTTAGATAAAGCGTTTTGCTTTGTCTGCAGACATTTTCGGCATTCTGCAAATATTCGAGATCAAAATGAAAAGTTTTCGATTAATGGGTTCAGTAATTGGAGGAAACTAAGTGAGTCGCTGAAAAACATGACACCTCTTTAGCTCACAGTGACTGTATGCAAAGGTTTGTAGGCCACAAGGATTCCTTGAAGGCAGGAGATGTTCATAAGAAGCTAACCATACAACATGAAGAAATGATAATACAGAACCAAGATTATATGATAAAATTAATCGACATGATTTTATACTTGACATGTCAAGGGCTGCCACTGAGGACACCGAGAAGACGCAACATCTACTAACCGAGGAAATTTTCTGGAGTTGGGTGAACTTATGGCAAACATGACACGAATTTTTCGATGCATCTAGACAGACAGTTATTGCAGTTCCAAAATACAAAATGAAATAATAAGCATCGCATCTCAACTTGTTATTGAACAGATTGTAAAAGAAGTGCGGCAATGTGGTTTTTTTCGATAATGGTTGATGAAGCTACAAACAAGAACAATTGTCCGTGGCAATCAGATATACCGTAGGCTTGGAAGTTGAGGAACGTTTTCTTGGTTTCGTAGATTGTTCTTCTTCTAGAGATGCCGAGAGTTTAAAAATACTTAAAAAGTATCTAAGCAGATGCAGTTTCTTGAATAACGCCATATTAATTGGCCAATCTTATGATGGAGCCAGTGTTATGTGGGGAAACACCAAGGACTGCAAGCCAAAATAAGGGAGGATCATCCACAAGCCATTTACTTTCATTGCTTGGCACACAGGATGAACTTGGTAATTCTCGACAGTTGTGCTAAGGTGTCTACTGCAGCTGCATTTTTCAACACTCTGGAGGCAATATACGTCCACTTTTTCCAACCCGGTCATCACTCTCATCTCATAAACGCCCGTGATGCTCTGGGTATAAAGTCGGGGGCGAAATGGGAAGTCTTAGCAGTACCAGGTGGAGTTGTCGATATGAAAATTACAAATCCTTTTGAAAAATTTCCAAGCAATTCGAAATGCTCTGGATGAGGAAATTGAACAAGGGCAAGACAAAATTCTGTAGAAGCACTTGGAATACAGGCATCAATGATAAAGCCACAATTTATCGTTTGTTTGTTCGTCTTCCATTCAGTGTTAATGGTCGCAAATGTACTGAGTAAATATTTTCAGGAAAAGATGCCACACTAGGTCAGGCTAGTAATATCATAGATAGCACTATAAGTAGCTTTGAAGAGAAGAGGAACAAATTTGAGGACCTGTGGAGTGAAATAGAAAAATTCTCAGGAGAACAAGACATTTGTTTGGAGCCTTTAAGGATTTCAAAAAAAAGGAAGCAACCACAAAGGCTTAATGAATATTATCTATCTGACTCAACCCTGGGTAAATCATCTCTGATCGACATACCTGCAGGAACTACAGCTTCCGAATACTGGAAAGTCAACATTTACTACCAAGTCATGGACAACGTGATTGGCAATATGAAAAACGATTTGAAAATCTTCCCCTTGCAAGATCGATTGATTCCTTTATGAAGCTAGATTTGGATCAAGCATTTGAGTTCGTCGCCAATTATCAGAGGGCCTTCAATATCGAAATCTCAACACTTCAAGCTGAAGTTTTAGTGATACGAAATTTATTCAAAAATAACAATCTTGAAATCACGTTGGAAAATCTAAAAGTTCAAGTGAAGGGGGATCTGACTCCAAATCTTTACAAATTACTACAAATTGCTGTAGGCCTTCCAATCAGTTCAGCTGGCGCTATAAGGCGGGTAAAAACATGGCTGAGAACCACAATCGTACAAGATAGATTTTCAAATTTATCACTTCTCTGTATCGAAAAGGCTTTAGTTAAGCAGAAATTGTCGGCTGAACAAGTTCTCTCTGTTTTTTATTTTATTTTATTATTAGTTTGAAGTTTTGTTTATTCATACTTATACGTTATATTTCCTAAATAAAATGTGAAAACAAGAAAGTCTTTTACTTAAAGTAGGTATATGACAAACCATGATGATGAAAACCAAAACTGTTTAAAATTGAGAGTGAAAACAAGATTGACGT
>JARFJB010000511.1:187500-293512 GCA_036346205.1 Vesta saturnalis | reverse complement strand
CCTAACTCCATTCGTTCGGATCCTATCCTGACCGCACCCATCGTTAATCCCAACATGCATATGTAATGTACCCATTTATGCTGGGAATCCATCGCTGTGGCTGAACGAGCGTGGAAGCTTGAGCAGCCTCTCTCCTTCGGAGAGGGAATAAAACACGTTACCTTCCTTTACAACAGGAATAGCAAAGTTTTCTCAAAATACCTTAAATGTTCATATTTATATTTGAGTAAGGGAGTCGAGCTTTTTCGCACTTGTTTTAATTTGGGTATGGCTTCTTATCGCATTTTCTTACGTCCCTTTTCTAATAACTTAATTGAGAATAAGTCTCTCTGCGAAAATTTGTGTTTAAACTAGTGTAAATGGGTAATTGGATCGGCGAATATTATCGTAACTTGATTCCATGGTACCTTTTGCTTGTTGGTATCTTTTCCCAATTAGCTGGACAATACGTCTTTTAAATTGTAAACATATTCTAGTGATAATTCTATTACGAAATATGGTTTCTTCCTAGAAGCTGTCTCACTACAATATAACACTGTGGAGGTGTATACACAAGGATGTTCTATGCTGCTTTCTCTATAACGCTATGCACGGAATCTCCCTCATGTCGGGTGGTCTTCTTCAAGAAACAATTATCCAAATACAGAGAATACTGTCTTGAATTTTGCTTTTCAACAACATAAAGAGGCAGCGTTTAATTTCATTAGAACCTCCACTACCTATTGTTTGATTTCACACATAGCAGCTACATTTTTCCTGTCATAGATTGTAAAGTTAGATGTAGCTTGACCAACTTCAATTTTTGGAGTAATCAAAACTTGCTGGAGGTAAAATACTGCAGCACAAAACGTATCCTCTTTATTTCCGCATTCTTTATGAATATTTTTCTCTTCCATTGACAGATTTTTGTTTTCCACGTGTAGGTCAAAATCATTTTGTATGTTTTGTTGCTATTATTCCTGATTACGGTTATTGTATTTAGTATAATATCCACGCATTGATCTGTTTTTAGGACCAAAAAAGAAATATTAAATTCAATCCAAAATAGTCGTCTGTAAATGCGTTGGGATATCTTTATTCGCGCAAAATTGCTTATCGAATTCGTACATTTTATTTAAGTTTAAGAATAATGGTAATTGTACGCGGTTAGTTTTTTCCTGCAGTAGTGACTTCCTGTCTGATCAAACAGATTAATATGATCACAAACAGAGAGTTTTAAAGACTTGGAAAGTTTTGAATTACATGAAACTCTTTCTCTTAAATCTGATGTAACTAACATTTTGTTTCACTTTGTTTGCAACAGACAATTTTCATACTTATCGTTACATGGCTACTCTGGATACAACTCAATTATTATTCCACCGCTGCTGATGTCATCTTGAATCAAAAGGTTACGTTCAAGAATTGCCGGTTACAGTGTCGTCTGAACTCGATCGCCTTTTGAAATAAAATCAAGACATGGGTAATTGTAGTTGTTCCTAAAAACAGATTTAAACTATGCAATAACATTAACTGGTATGGTAGTTAAAGTCATTTATATGACAAATTAAGGATATCTTGAGCTGATTACCACATAAATCCACAGTTACTGGTTATTACGAGTATATTGATTTATTAAATATTTCGTATTACTTACGTACCTATTTGTAAGTGATGTTTATGAATTTAGTATCAGCACACACGATTTAAACAGAAGTAAAACGACCGAGAAACTTATTTGCTAGCTACGCATCCACATTGCAATATAAACATTACCTCTATTAATAATCATAAAATAAAAATGTTCACCTACCGGACAAACCTGGTAGCTTTGATATGGTGTAGTATCCCAAGGCACTCTATCCTTAAAATTGTAATTTGAAATTACCCTTAATAATTAAAAGACTATAAAATCTTTAAGAGAGTAATATTGAACTTATTCACAATAATGCAAATTCAAGAAAAAAAATCGCCAAGGGATGAATCTTGACTTTACTGACAATAATGTTACTCTTACTTAAATTATTTGCTTGCCTTACATGATCATTAGAACATTAGAATTTATTTAAAAGTTGGATGTTGAATTATACGCAAAACTAAAATCTTAAAAAAAGGATTGTCCGTCGATTGGTAGGCTAGGCTGTATTATGTAAATTATACAGGAATGGACGAGGTTAAGTGTTCCACCATAGTGGGGCAGATAAACAATGAAACTACTCAAATTAGAATTAACGAGCTTTGCGCAATAATGGTTCAACCCGTTAATTTGCGAAACTGGAAAATAACCACCAAGAAAACCCAGTCTATTAATAAATAGGTAATTGCACAAGGACATTAATAAATCAAAGAAGAAAGAAAAGGTTCAATATGCCAATATAACAAAATACCATTAAATCCGGTTAAAGTGCGTATAAAATTGGAAAATTAAGTAACAGAAAAAAAAGAAAAGCAGTTTAACTACACAGAAATACAATAAAAAACAAACACAATTGTGTCATGAATGAATCAGAATTAAAATTGTAACACCAAACTTGTCGCCGTTACACAAAAGTACAACAAACAGTAAAATTAAACAGGTAGCATTAAGGTAGCTGCAATGCAGTTTGACTACACTTAGCCCAGGACACAAAATTTACGCAACGAATTTACACATATACAGTTGTATCCTGAATAAAAGGACAAAAATACATACGTACAATTGCAATAAATTACATATGTAAAGAAGTCAGTTCGTAGACAAACAATTCTAAATAAGCTGGCTGAATCAAAGACACTTAAAAAAGCCTTGCAAGAATAAGTTGCACGTAAATCAGTTACGTTGACAAAGCGACCGATAACCTACCCTCAAGTAATGACGCGAAAGTTTGGGTGATTAAGTTAGAAACTACAGCATTCCTTTCTCAGCTTACACGTTCATCCATACATCTCTCCTAATTTAAAAACAATAAGCACGGGTTAATTTAACAGTAAAGATGGAATTCGAGGTGGTCTTAATGGCATCTGGACCCCTGTCTGTAAACCCCGGTATCATTAATAACAACAATGAGCGTACTTGCGAGATGGCGTATTGGCCATTAAATTGCTACCGCATTACTACCCTTTGTTATCAAGAGACAATTCTGTGTGATTCGACATCTCATGGTTACTAAATAGCAACTTCTTGCAAGACAATGACTGATTTTTAATAGGTTACCCCGGTTTGTTGAATTGCTTGCTGCGAGATTTAAGTTACATTATAATACCTATGTACGCTTGAATGTAATCCTTTAGTTTCACTTAATCACCAACACAACGGCTTAAGATACGCGGTATAAACCCAAGGTTGTGACGATTATTTATGGATATATTATTTACACGCCCGCTTCGCGGTCTATAACCTCGAACTTTGCGGTTATGCATCGATATCTTTGTTTACCTGAGCACTTTAATTTTGTGAAAAACTTACATTAAAACCAACACAAAAAATAAAAGGACAAATTCGCGTTTTTAGTGTTTACTAAAACGGACGCGATAAGATGTTTATAGCCACAACGGTTTATGATGGTTTGTAATCAAAACAATCAGAACGCTGCGACTCAATCGAACGTCCAACTACAACTAACTATTACTCCCAAATCCACCCCACATTTTAAACGTTCGAAAAAAAACAAGAAATATTATACAATCCTTACAATTTATATTTTTTTATGTTTTTGAGATCTCAGGTTGTCTACTAGCTCTCACTACTTGTCGGTAAGGATGGTTGCCTATTACAGGAAGATTTAACAGAATCAGTCTTAACAATTTTATTTCAAATTGATTAAAAAACAAATAAAATTCTAGTTTCCTAAATAAAATAACAATAATTAATACGAAAAAACTGTATAATGCCTTTAATAAAGATGTTATTTGACTTATTTATTCCGGTGGTGGAATTACAAAGACCAGCGTCTGAGGTCGTCCTCGGTCCTGCGTCGGTTTTGGCTGTCCGGCTTCGGGAACTACTGACTGGCGTCGCTAACTCACATATTAAGATCTTACATGTGTTTTATGACATAAAGGAAAGAATTTTATTTCGGAAGTGAAGTAAACAACGAGAATGTGTGATGTTAATGGACGGGTCAAACTATAATTGTGGAATTTCAGGAGGTGTTATTATGAAGGCGAGCAATTTAATCTTCAAATCTTCAAATGTTAACTTAAATAGTTAAAGAAAGGGTTTGGTAACTTGAAGTGAATTGAAAGTAATGAATGATTGCTAAAAATGCAAATCGCAAAACAAAGCTTTATACTAAAGTGTGTCCAATGAAATATCAAGGTGACCTTGTGTATTTATTGGGTTAAATGAGTTAAAATGGATTTTGTTTTAATATAAAACAAATGTTAGATCAAAGATGCGGTAATTAGCATGATATAAATACCGGGTGATTATGGAAAATGTACGGCGGAGGAACGGAAATTTATGATAATGAATGGTGGTTTGTGAGCAATGAAATTGTAAGGAGTGAAATGTAAAAATCTGTGAATATTATATTTCAAGGCGGTTGTAATTAAAATGAGGTGGTGTGTGTGATGACGGATGTCTGGGTAGGTGGGCAACTACTGGTGTTGGTGGTGAGGATGGTGGATTTATGTCTAAAGGGAGGGTTGGTGAATCTTGTATGGGAGAAAAGTTTCTGGATGATTCGAAAAAGGTTGTTTTTGTGTGGCTGGAGGTGGGGTATTTACTGGAATTAGGTGATGGATCTTATTCGTAAAATTATTGTCTTTTCGGGGCCGTGACCACCGTCAATGATAACAATGTTACGCAGTAATTTATGATACTCCGCTCGTGGTGAAAAATCCGAGAGGATCGGCTCGAGAATGACAGTCCATTCTATATTAATTACGAAAAAGGGACTGTATTATAGTACCCGTTGTGAGGTTATTATTTCTTCGGGGCGTGACTTCCGTCGATAACAATAATGTCTCTCAGTGATTACTTCACATTCACCCCGTGGTACAAACTCCGGGAGGATCGTATTAGGAATGACTTCCAAATCACTAGTGCTCGAGAAAATGGGAGGGCATGTCTTTGGGGTGCGTCGAGAAGCTATTATTTCTTCGGGGCCGTAACCACCGTCGATAATAATGACGACTCTCAGTCATCCTTCTACACTGCCCTCGTGGTACCAACTCTTAGAGGATTGTGTAAAGAGTGACTTCCTATCCACAGTTAAGCTGATTTGTAAAATGTTATTAATTGTATGGAAAAAATATAGGGACTAAAAAGCAGGATATTAGGTACTATTAGGACTCGGTTGATCAGGCAGGATTTAATAATTATTAAGCGCACAGGTATATTTAAAAGAATTAAATATATTGCGGAAACTAGAATAATAATCGGAATGCGGGCGATCGGATATTTATAGGGAGATTTGAACGGAGTGGGAAAGGAGTGTGCAACTGATAACATTTATTGACAATATTATTACAGTTTCGAAAAGGAATAGAAAATATGTTTTGATGGGAATTATTTATTACGATAGGAAAATTTATGTAAGGGTTTCAAGATCGTTACAATATTATGTGGAAACATTTTCATATTTACCATTAAAAGAAGTATTTATTTTTTAAATATGCACTCGTCCGTAGCAAACCCTATAGATCTCAAGTTTCAAAGTAACAAACAAATACGCCTTTTGATTTTCGATATGTTTCAATGTAATTAATTATTAACTGGAGACGCTTTTAGCCAAAATCCGTGTGTATACAAATTTTCAACGATTCGTCTTTCAATAAAGACAGTTGCGAGAGAACACCTGTTTTCTATCAAACATATGTTTTTCTCTTCATTTTCAATCCTTAATTACATACATTCAAATATTAGTTACATAAAATAAATTAAGTCAAACATCCCGAAAACCTATCAAATTATGACTTATTAACACAATATTAAACTCATTAATTATCTTTTCTTACGCGGTAACAATTGCGATTTAAAAAATTTTGTTACAATAATAAAATGTTCTCGGCCCGCTACCTACAATCGTTATATTGTTATGAATTGCTGCTTTAAGTATTTAAACATTTATATGGATTGAATGACCATTTTAAACTATCCAAACACGATGTTCTGGACTAAGTGCTATAATTAAAGTCTTCAGGAAGGGTTTTGTAAAAATTTCCCTCTCATACAGCCTTTTTTTTTTGCTGACGGTATAAACAGTGCCAAGAAAATCTACTTTCGGAGGAGTATGCCTCTATTCCCACAAATGTTTGCCCTTAAATATTATTAATGATGAGGCTTTATCGCCTGCTGCATTACACAGCGTGAGAATTGTACTGTTTTCTTTACCTGGGTAATTTGATTGTCCTAGAAGATGCTTTGTTAACTGCACCGACCATTTTAAATATTCTTGCGTCTATGCTTAGGCTACTTTCGTCCAGGTTCCATATCCTGTAGGTCTAATGCTTTCTTCCTTGAATACTCCACACTTTGTGGAACCTTCGGGGTAATATTATGGCGTCTCTTGAAGTTGAGAAACCAGTCCTTACCAGGGAGTCTGTTTTTAAAATTCGTCTCAATTTTATTTTTGGTAACATACTCTTTCTTTCCTTGACAAACCGATTCGCCACTTTTCTAAGGTCTTCAAACCATTGGAAAACTTCAGTTCTTCTGTGATTGGTGTATTTGCTGGACTTCGTTGTCTTATTTCTTTCCCCGGTTACCTTTAATACGACTGTAAAGTGTTATATAAGATATTTTGAATTGTTTAGAAACCCCATATATTGTTTCGTCCTGCAGCTACATCGCTTATTGCCAAAGTTAAATCGTTTGTGTATCCTAAGTCAGCTGTGTCTTTTTTTTAATATACGTTCGTACCATGTTGTAA
Organism: Vesta saturnalis; assembly: GCA_036346205.1. Classification (NCBI taxonomy): domain Eukaryota; kingdom Metazoa; phylum Arthropoda; class Insecta; order Coleoptera; family Lampyridae; genus Vesta; species Vesta saturnalis. The sequence continues at coordinate 286,679 of JARFJB010000511.1, read as the reverse complement.
CTAAAACAACAACAGCATGCCTCACAATTCCCCAAATGCACGTATCACATTTGTCTCTAAAACATTTTTCACTGGGTAAATGTGATACAATAAAAAAACAAAGCACTGTGATCGTTTAGTCATGGTGATTTTACACACACTATGTAATTATAAAGAATAAGTTTCAAAATATTAAAGCTGACTTGCCTCGGCAAATATGAATTTTACATAAAAATTGCTAAACACACTCTAGTGTTGCGCTTATTGATATACAGGCTTAAACAGCTGTAAGGTAGATGGCATCACGAGTATAAATGTTCTACAGTCCCTGTATATGACAGAGTACGGCAGTGGATATGTCCATATAAATCGGATACAATATGGCAGATCATACTTTGTACTTGAAATTATGGTAGTTTGTCAGCTCGCGTTGTTGACAGTTGAGCTGACGCGTTGAAATAATAATTGGAAGTGTATTATTATATTTTGCGGAGATGGTTTTTAGAAAATAGAGAATACAATTTTTGAATAATAAAATCCCTGTGACAGAATTGCAGATTTATTTTTAGCTATTTCTATTTGTTATAACACCACACTAAATAAATTGGTACATTCGTTTTTTAGGACAAGGTTTTTTTGCATTGAATGCATTTAATTATTGAATAATTTTTCACTCAACGATTTAATGATGAAATCTAAAAAAAAGTACGGTCCAGAAGGAAATTTTGAGCAGTAAAAGCATAGCTATGCACTATGCACTTGCTAAAAATATATAGTATGTATTTTTTTAAATAGTACTGTAAATATAGGGTTCGTGTTATCTTTACTTTTTATCAAAAACAACATTTCCATTTTTTATTAACAATTAATGTAGATATTGTAAAATAGTTAAATGATTATTATTACTTTTGTAAAGGATTAGTGTCATATATATATATATATATATATATATATATATATATATATATATTTGTGTTCTAAATCAATGTTTTCGTTTCATTCCCACAAAGTTTTTTTTTGTTGACCTTGAGAAACAAGACTATTTTTTGGATCCCGATAAAATAGTCAAATTAAAAGATAGCAGGGTCAAATGGGAAAATAGCTAAACATTACCTTTATAGACTTCAATTTCAACTTCAATTTTTAGGGCAAGACATCACCCACAAGAGCAATGTTTGCTTATTTTGACGTTTTAGGGAACCTTTAAGATTGATGATTTTGTCAGAATCTTTTTTAGAAATTTGAATTTGGCGCCTCATCTTGGATCCAGTATGGCCGACCTTCGTAGTACTCTGTCATATGCAGGAGCGACTAAAAAGAGGATACCAGTTTCTTAATCTACGCATGCACTTAAAAACCCGCCGTTTTTGTATCTTAACCTATGATTTTTGATTTTGTCGCTTGTCTTGAGAGGATATATGATAATAATTTAAAGCAACTATTGTGACATTTTATCACAAAGCGAACGCAGTAAAATGATATAGATTCACTCAGTCGGTAACGAAGCTCCCACTAGAGTACTTATTATTTCGTTCAATATCATTGTAACAACGTGCGTAAGTGAAGCGAAGTTTAACTGTGTTTCCAAACAATTATATTTCAAGTCGGAAACGTTTGAAGGTAGATACAAGCCTATACTTTCTTAATCCATATTGTATTTTATTCAATATGAAAACAACAACGCCTTTAATCCGAATTTTCGTTTAAGTAGTTATGAACCTAATATTGTGATGTAAACAAGTTCCAAATGTTGCCATGGCAATAATAGGGACATGCTACAACTTAGACTGTAAGATAGTTTCCTATTAATAAAAGCTCCATTTTCTACAGAATTCCGAAAAAGAACAGAGCTGAATGGTCAGTGGAGAATCTTCAAAAAGCTTTAGAAGCTGTAAAAGCTGGAATGAGCATCATAGAAGCTTCGAAACAATACCAAATTCCCCGAACGACACTTGGCCTACACTCCAAGCAAACGCCTTGGAAGAAAAACTTCACAAATTGGCAGAGAGAGGTATGCCGTTAACAAGCAAAATGGTTAAAAAAAAGCGTTTATTTGCATGTGAGTGCACTGAAAATTCCTACACCTTTTTCGAAATCATCTGAAATGGCAGGACGGAAGTGGTTTAAATTGTTTTTTGCAAGAAATCCCGATGTAGCCAGGTGCAAGGCTCAACAGATGAATCAAGCCCGAGCCCAAAAAATGAATCGCGTGGTTGTAAATGATTATTTCATAAAATTAAAAGAACTGTTAACGAAATTAGAATTGTTCAATAAACCTGGCAAGGTGTACAATATGGACGAAAAAGGTTGTCGTCTAACGATTCACAAACAGCAGACTATTTTAACAAAAAAAGGTGCTAAGCGTGTGCACTTGACTACTCCAGAGCACGGGGAATGTATTGCAGCCTATGGGAATGCTCTGGGACACGCAATACCACCATTTATTCTCTTTAAAGGGAAAAAGTTTCAATCTGAATGGAGCGATCATTTACCTCCAGGATCATCTGCAATGGTGACACCGAAAGGAAGCATGACATCTGAATCATTTATCCATTGGCTCGACCATTTTGAAAAGTACAGGAATAAGAGACCTGTCCTCTTAATATTCGATGGAGTAAAATAGCACTTGGACATGAATATTGCTGAAGCTGCAAAAGATCATGAGATTACCCTGTTTTGTCTACCGAGTAACACTTCTCACGAGTTGCAGCCAATGGACAAGGTGGTGTTTAGAAGCTATGAATCGTTTTGGGATCAAGAAGTTTTAAATTTGTTGGTAACGCAATCTGGAAAACCCTTAACCAAAATGAAATTTGGTGAAACATTTACTAAAGTATGGTTTAAATCAATGACTGCTTCAAACATACTATCTGGATTCCGAGCCACAGGTATTTTCACAGGTATTTGGTTTACATGACAATATTAGGTTATAGCTACCTATACGAAAATTCCGATTAATGGCGTTGTTGTTTTCATATTGAATAAAACAAAATATGGATTAAGAAAGTATAGGCTTGTATCTACCTTAAAACGTTTCCGACTTGAAATATAATTGCTTGGAAACACAGTTAAACTTCACTTCACTTATGCACGTTGTTATAATGATATTGCACAAAATAATAAGTACTCTAGTGCGAGCTTCGTTACCGACTGAGTGAACCTATATCATTTTATAGTGTTCGCTTTGTAGTAACAGACATACTGACAGCGTCACCTACAACATATATTACAAACTCGCGATTTTAACAGAGATGGCATTAATAAGACCATGGCAATAACTGGCTCACCTACCTTATATCTAAAAAAAGGTAAATCTTTAGAAAATACAGTACTGCCAAGGCCCAGACAGGCTTTAACACTAATATGTAATCTTTTGAAGAAGAATCAAATTGTTGGACTTTACAACATACACAAAACAGCAAATTGCATATAGTTACGAAACTGTGATTAACAATGTGTTGTTCAGTTAGGTGTGCTTTGTGTAATATTTGTATTCATTATTATAGCTGCAGCTGTACTGATTCATTATGTAGCTTTAAGAGGTAATAATATGTCCGATAATACTAATACCATGACAATAAAAACGAAGAGATTTTACGATTAACAACATCTAATAACAATAAAAATAAAATTAAAGAAAAAATTAAATCAAATTGTTTACAGATTTTAAAAAGCTTGGATAATGATAATTTAAACTATGATTTTGGAAAATACAAATACAGGTGTTGCTTTAAGTCATTTAAAACAAAATCCGATATTTGAAATAGGAGAAACAAGTATGAAAGCACCAGCAAATAAAAGAATCACAAAACAGCTTTCATTTTATTCCACAAAAAAACTGAGTCTGCTAAAACAGTTTCATTATGAAAGCCCTCTGCAGAAGAATCTAAAATACTTAATTAATTCATTTCTAGTGCACTTGTTAGTTCAGAAGACCCAAAAATGACACATCAATATGTGTAAAAGATGATGTATGGGAATTTTATTGAAGAAAGAAGCATATACTAGTACGATTATACTAACCAAAATTATTAAAACGTTCTCTTTTATATGCAAACAACTTTCAATTCATATTTGAAACATAAGAATATACTATGTACTTGAAGTACCTACCTAATTACCTAAAAATATTTTAACTTTTTTCATAAAATGCTGATATTAAAATTGAAGTGAATAAAACTAAAGTTATGTACATAATATAAATAATATTATTTTGGATTTTAGAAAATGTTGGATTAGTACATATACGTTGTCAGAAACTTATTCAATACTTCTACTGTATAAATATTTTTAAAGTACCTAATGTGTATTGCTTATTTTGTTTCTTTACATTTATTACTTCCACCAAATTTTACGCCTTATACCAAAATTATCTTTTCCACATTCCTTCCCTGGGAATAAGATACTGACTCACATCTCATTGGTCCTTGCCGGATGATAAATTATATTATGATTTTTTCAATCATATTAAATATATACCAATATCTATAATTCGAAGTGCTTTAAATATGAATAAAAACAACAAAATAGTATAATTTATCGGTGAGGTAGAGTTCACTTTTATAATGATTCATAATTGACATTCAGCAGTTTCGCTTCTTGGTCTATTGATTTTGTTTAAATTACTGTTTTGTAAAATACATGAACAAATTGAATACTTAAGTAGAGAAATTCAAAACAATAAATTATGCTTAAGTAGGTACATGTACATTTTTGCAATAAAGATACAAACTCAAAAAAACTGTTTTTTTTCTGATCTTGCATTAAATTGAATGAAAGTATTTAAATTAGAACTAACCCCAACTATCTATACTATTTACTGTGCGTTTTTTGTAATATTTAAACTAGCCGAACTCTTGTATTTATTTATGGTTACTTGTAATATAGCCATTATATTTTTAAACAACCCCCCGTATAGTAATTTGCCAAATTCTCACGCATGCGCAGGTCATTGAACGAATTCCTTTCGGCTTTCAGTCACTCATGTCATATACAGGAACTCTAAAATGTGCATTAAATGTGTCAATAATTGTCTCATTTGCTCCATTATCTCATTTACACTACTTCATCTTACATTGGATCATGTATTCATTGCCATCGTGTGCACTACAATAGATCGTAAATAATCGCTTCCGTACGTGGTTTAACTTACTTAATGATACGAAATCCTTATTATTGATCACCCAGTATATCTTACTATGGAGTAAATTGAAATAAACCTAACCTCATTTTCTGTTATAAAATTGAAGTTACAATAGGACTTCAAATATAAATTATTTAATGTCTGTTAGTTTAAAATGTTTTATTACCGTTTGTATTTAAGACGCTATAATATAAAAGCATTTTCTCAAAGTACAATATTTGCTGTATCTTCAGGTAATCTTGTACACAATTATATATTTCACATATATTTTTTTTAATCATTTGCTTATAGGACAAGGAAAATGTGGTGTTGCTGTAATACGTGTATCAGGGTCAAATGCAGGATTGGCTCTAAAACAATTAACAGGATTATATGATTTACCGAAGCCTAGATATGCCATGCTAAAAAGTTTAAAGCATCCTCTAAGTGGTGAAATACTTGATAAAGGTTTAGTCTTGTGGTTTCCTGGTAAATAAATGTATTTTAAGAAAACTTTATTATTAATATTAATTTGTAGGTCCACACAGTTTTACAGGTGAAGACAGTTGTGAATTTCAAGTACATGGAGGTATAGCTGTCATTAATGAGTTGTTAAAAGCTTTAGGTTTAATTAAAAACTTACGTTTAGCATTGCCAGGCGAATTTACTCGACGAGCATTTTATAATGGTAAATTAGATTTAACACAAGCAGAAGGGCTTGCAGATTTACTATCTGCAGAAACAGAATTGCAAAGAAAGCAGGTAATGTGCATATATCCAATTTAATTGATTGTAAATTTTGTTCAGGCTTTTTTGCAATCGGAAGGCCATTTAAAAAAAGTCTATGACGGATGGAAGAAAATATTAGTACACTCGCTAGCAAATTTAGAAGCTTATATTGATTTTCATGAAACTGAAACATTGGAGAGTGATCTGTTAGAAAAAACATTATTAGAGGTACAAATGTTATCAGTTATGATTCACAAACATATTACCAGTGCTACTAGAGGTGAACGTCTTAGAAATGGTGTTAAAACAGTTCTTGTAGGAGAAACTAATGTTGGGAAAAGTAGCCTTTTAAATATATTATGTAAGTGTTCTCACTATTTAGCTCCAATTGGAAATCACAAAGTAGGTTATTAATTTAGGTAATAAACCATTAGCAATAGTTACACCAATACATGGTACAACAAGAGATGTATTAGAAACAACCTTAGATATCAGTGGATATCCAGTGATATTAAATGATACCGCTGGCTTACGTTCCAATACCTCAGACATGATTGAAAAAGAAGGAATGGAAAGAACACTGAAAGCTTGTAAAGAAGCAGATTTAGTATTATTAATTGTTGATTCAGAAAAATACTTATCGTGGTATGATCAAAATCCAACACAAGAATTCTTTGAATTTATACAAGAGTATATGAAACAATTAAATGTCTATGATATTCTAGTCACAAAAGACAACAAAACATTTATAAAACAGTGTATAACAATTGCAAATAAATCAGATTTAGTCACAAATGTTAACTTACACATTTTTGATCCATTCGAAGAAAACCTAATATCTTGTAAATCTATGCAAGGTTTGGATAAGTTAACAGCTAATATAACAAAAAGATTGAAATTATTGTAAGTCTGGAAGTCTTATTGTGCTCATTAATGCATTTGTGTATTTACAGATGTGGAGAGCCATCAAAAGAACATCCAAGTATGAATCAAGTTCGACATCGTGAATATTTGACATTATGTTTGAAACACTTAAAATCTTTTGTAAATGACAAAGAATGTTTTGATCATAATGTAGTGCTTATGACAGAAAAACTAAGACAAGCACTTCGACAGCTTGATAAATTAACTGGTACTTTTACGACTGAACAATTATTAGATGTAATATTTGAAGAGTTTTGTATTGGGAAATAAATGAAAGGGGTTTTTTTTTACTTTAAACCTATGAATGAAATCTCAATAAAAATATTTGTATAAAAATGTGTTAATGTACAGAGTGTTAATGATATGCGAAAAGAGTACCTGTTATGAAAGATTTGGATGTGTTCTTTCATATAAAACTTACATTTGACTTTCATATATCATGGAATCCGCATCTGCAATCAAACTATGAGTTGCATGTAGACTAGAATAACTATTTAAAGATGTGGTGGCGATTAAGTCTTTATATTATGTGTTTGTTTACAGTCAATGAAACTGCCTGTCTTGTATGGAATCCTTTTCGTAACATAATTAGATTAGAAAGAATTCAAAATAAATAATAATAATGTTTATTATTACCAATACATAAAAATACTATTTGCACTAAATGTACATTATATATATATATATATATATATATATATATATATATATATATATATATATATATATATATATATATATATATATATATATATAAACAGCAGATCTCCTCCCACCAAGTTTTCTTTGGTCTGCCTCTTCTATTTCGACCTCCCAACTGTAACTGATGCATCCTTTCGGTTAACTGGTCATATGATAATCTTGTTATATGCACCGTAATCGGTTCTGATCCACTACATATTTTATTCCTACCTCTTTATAAACTTCCATTAACTCTGCATTTGTCATTCTTCTCCATCCATCTTTTACTTTAACACCTTTAAATATAGTTCGGAGTACTTTCAGTTCCCATACCTCTAACTTATTTATACACTGTTGTGTTGTTACCCAAGCTTTGCTGGCATATGTGTTTGTTAAATCTTTTTCCCAAAACAATTTACCTGTGCACCTAGATCCTGCTGCAATTCTTCTCTGTATTTCACTATAGTCATTTCTTTTGCTATTGATATCGACACCTAGATCAACCACATTATTTACCCACTCGAACTGATACGCATCTGCACACAATCACTCCTCCATTGTTTTCAGCTCCTCTCTTGTCGAAGTTAAAAGCACTAGATGGTCTGCATATGCTAGACATTGACTAGAATGTTGTGATATATTTGCTAATTTAATTTTACTTACAATCATCTCCAGAACCATATTGAAGAAGAGGGTAGAGGTCGGATCGCCCTGCTTTAGACCCACATTACTGCTAAATTGTCTTGATAAACCTTCACCAAATCGAATAGTATTAGTATTTTCTAGCGTCATTCTCACTAAATTTATATTAGTTCTTCCGGTAACTGTAGGTGTCTGGATTTATTTTATTGTGAAAATATGGTCAATCACTGATTTACCTATCCCTTTTAAAACCAGCCTGATATATTGGCCTATTTTTTTATTCAGTTTCTTGTAGTCTTTTTTTGATCAAGTTTGCCAATACTGTATAAATCTCGTTTAACAGTGATATTGGTCTGTGGTTCTCTAACTTATACTTAGGGTAGGTCTGGGCAAAACGGGCAACGTGCGTCATGGCGTAGGTGACGGTGGTGGGGACTCGCTTATTGTGTGGTAAAGGCATGTCTATGCATTTCATCAGACAGTATGCATATGTATCTTATGTAATCGAAATCAGAAAAATATGTTTAAGCGGCCATCGTTAAAATTTGTTGTCGGTAAGTACACTGCATTTTCACTGACAGCTAACAGATATATCATAAACTTTCTTTTTGTGATGTGATGCCTGGACTATGTGCTAACATTTCATATTAATACGTAATACGAAAGTATTCTCTTCAAGATGGCGGTTGGGTTTTAGAATTCCGGTGTGACCCAGGGCAAGGCGAGCAGACTGATCACTTTGCCCGGATAAAAACTAAGTTGTAATTTTTGTTGACTTTTTACAGATGTGGTGTACAAATATGTTAGAAAATCAAATCAAGCATCTTGGAGTGAGGAAGCGATGCGTCAAGCCATTGAAGTATGTAGAGCTGGAACTACAGTTCAGAATACGGCTGCCAAATATGCTATACCTCGTGCTACTGTTTCCAGACATGTTAAGTCAGGCTCTGGTTCAATAAAATTAGGAAGACTCAAGGCCGTTTTCACCAAAGAGCGAGAAAATGACCTTTGTGTGTATATTAAACGAGTGGTTAGCATTTTTTTATGGACTAACCAGGCGATATTTCAAGGGTTTGGGATACGAGTATACCAAGAAAAACTAAATAACATCCGCTTTCGTGTGATAAATTTAGATCGAAATCGAAATATGGAAATTGTTCTAAGGAACCCCAGAACCAAAATCTATAGCACGTGCAAGAGGTTTTAATCGTACTCAGGTCACACGATTTCATAATACTTGAAGCAGAATTACAAAAACGTAACGTCGGCGCTGATTCGTTGCATAACATAGATAAGACAGGAATCGTGACGACAACCAACAAACCACCCCCGGGTATTATCGATTAGCGGAAAGAAACAAGTTGGAGCTATATCGAGTACGGAAAGGGGGAAGTTAACAACCGTTATTTGCTGTTGTAATGCAACTGGTTCTTTTGTGTCACCATTCTTGATATTTGCCCGAAAAAGGATGCAGGGGCGTTTACTGGATGGATCCCCACCTGGAATGCAGGCCACTTTTGCCTCCAATGGTTAGACCAATGGTGGAACTTTCTTCATGTGGCTGAAATTCTTCATAGAACATGTAAGACCATCTCAAAACAAACACATTCTGCTCATTTTAGATAACCCCGAGTCGCACAAATACTTTCTAGCTCTGCAATATGCATCAGAGCACTGCGTAACCTTTCTGTCACTTCCTCCTCATTCGACGCACAGGATACAACCTTTCGACATTGCAGTTTATGGACCATTGAAAAGATTCTTCGAACAAGAAATTAACACCTTTCAAAAACAACATCCAAGGCGCATTGTCAATAAGTAATGCGTAATGCTGTTAATGGATTTGCGTCTTTTGGTATATGACCTTTCAATCCAAATTTATTTGGTGATGAACAATTCGCTCCAGGCTCCGCTACTGATACCTCAATACCTCAAGAATCAGATTAACCTGCAGCTGGTCAATCAGATACCAAGTCTCTACAAACAAATTCCTCGGCAATTTTGAAAGACATTCCTCGTCCGTCAAACATTAGTTTCCCACCTATTTCCACTGCCGGACAATGAGATTGATCTTCATCAGACGAGGACACATTGATTCAAATTGGACGCCAAAAATGTTTGTTAAATGAAAAACACGACACATGTGAAACTGTATGATCAAAATAGTGCCTTGCCTTATCCCTGTCAAGATAAAGAACATTCGGATAATAATGACATTCAGGAAGCCGCCTATTTCACACTAGAAACTATCAGGCCGCTTGGCGCTATTAGCACTAAAAAACACCAGGAAACGTAAGTTAGGTAAGGCGGAAGTGTTGACCAGTACACATATTAAAAACGAGCAGCTCCAAAAATACAATGATAAAAAGTGCAATCAGTGAAGATACGGGTTGTAGAAGTAGAGAAGCGTGTTGGGAAAGACAAGGAAAATCGAACCAATCCCAAAGTGAGTTCAAATGTCAGACGTGTAGTGTACTATATGTAGAAATTAATGGAAAACCTTCATAAAACTGGATTCAGTGCCAATTATGCCAACAGTGCTCCCACGAAGCTTGCAGTTCCGATGAAGGGCAAAAAATATACAAATGCGTGTAGATTCGCTTTGCCCGAACTTTTGGTTCACTTTACCCGGGTTGTTGATTCACTTTGCCCGGACTGTTCGGGAAATTTAAAATGTTCATTTCATCTTTTTTTAAAGTTCATTTGATACTTTTCTTACTGAATTTATTTTTATAAATAAGAAGTACTACATACTACTACGATGGATTATTGCTAGTGACCACTCCTTAGGCATTCGCTTCTTTTTCCATATTTCTAGATTAAGCGAGTGTATTTTTTCTACCAGTCCTGTATTTTCTACTTTAAACAGCTCGATTTGAAACCCACCATACCCGGGACTTATTATTTTTCATTTTTTGTAATATCTCTTCTGTTTCTTGCCTTGTTGGTTCTCTCAATTGTTTTCTATCTTCTTGAAAACCAGTCATCACCAACTTGATCAGCTTCTTGGCATGTAAGATTTTTTTAAAGTGTTCAGTCCACAATTCTAAAATCTTCATTTTCAAATACCGGCTTTCCTACGCCATTTTTAAAATAAATTGGTGGTTGTTGGAACCCTTGATTTTCTTGCTTTAATTTTTTTTGCAATTCTTTTACCTTCTTTTATAACTTCTTCTTCTACAGGTTGTCTTTTCTTTCCTTTTTGCTTCAGTATACTCAGCCTTTGTTATCTCCGTTTGCTTATTAAACATCCGCTGTCTCGCTCTCTTTCTTTCTTCTATCACACTTTTACAGTCGTCATGAAACCAAGAGTCTACCACAGTTCGTTTTCTGCTTCCTAATTTTTTTGCTCCTTGTTCAATTGATGTTTTGATTAAATTCCATGTCTTATCTATTGTTGTGCAGCTATTTATGTCCCCCAACCCTCTTTCTACAGCCCTAATATATTCTGTCCGGGCTCTTTCGTCTTTTAATGCCTCTATACTCCACTTCTTATTTTGTATTTGGCGTATTGGTTTATTTAAAGTCGGGATTTCTTGTTTAATTTTTGTTAGTAACAGCAGATGATCAGAGTTTATATCCGCACTTCTATATGTTCGTACGTTCTGGAGCAGGCTAGAATGAATTTTCTCTATCAGTAGGTGATCGATCTGATCTCGTGTTCTGCCATCTGGGCTAATCAACGTTGCCATGTAAATATCCTTCCTCTTTAGCATTGTAGATTTAACTATTAAGTTGTTGTTTGTCGCAAAATGCATCATAAGTTGTCCGTTTTTGTTAGTGATTTCATGTAAGTTTTCTATCCCAGCTATTTGTATATTTTCCATCTCTTGTCCCATTTTAGCATTCATAATCCCTGTTATCATTTTACGATCGAAACTTGGAATGTTCATGTATAGCTCTTGTAACATATCGTAAAATTACCATTTCTTATCCACCTCCGTTTCTTCTATAGGAGCATGCACATTTATTGCACTGATTTTTCTGTAATCCTTCTCAATCTCACGTAACTTAGTCTACCATTAACTACTTTATATTCTATTATATTATTTTTCATTGTTTCTTTTTATTACAAACCCCGTTCCTAATCTACTTGTCCTCCACCATTGAAAAACATATAATCATCTACTTTACTTGACATGATTCCTTTTCCTCGTTTCTTGTACAACTAGAAAGATCACTTTGCATTCTTGAATGGTTCGTATTAGCTGTTTTAAAGCACCTACTTTATTCAATCCCTGTACATTTGCTGATCCTACTACTGTATTTACCCTCTTAAAATTCTTTGTTGTTGCTGGGCTATTATTGTTCTCTCCAAATATGATTGGGTTTTGTATAGTTCCTCCTTTTTCAGGCTCCCTCCTTCTGCATCTGACCATATATATTGATACCATCTATTTCTATTTTTCTGTATCCCACTTAAATTTTTTTTAATTTCCCTTTTCCTCCTTTCTCATCTTCCTAATTGCTCCTTGAATTTTTTGCTCTTCCATTGTTAGATCGTAATCTATATACACTTCGTTGTTTCTTAACTTACTTTTTTGTTCCATTATATCTTTATTTTCTGATCAAAGCTTTTTAATTTCACTACGGTCACCTTTGGTTTCTCTCTTCCCAGCTTAAATGCCTCTCCTATCTCTGCTGTTACATCTAACTTCTTTTGGAGGAATTCCTTGACTTCTTGCTTGATGTTGTCATTCTTAAACTCTACTCTTTTAATATCCACATTATTTCTTCTGTTTTCTTTCTCATGCTTCTTTAACTTGTTTTCTAAATTACTGGTTCTCTTTTCCACCTCTCCCTTTTCAATTTGCCAGTTTTTAGCCTTTTCATCCCACTCTGCTTTTACTTTCTTTAATTCCTCCTTCACTTCTGCAAAATCTTCTCTCATATCTTTTATTTTAACTTTCCTCCTTATAACCTCCTCTAGCTTCCTTAAAATTGCTTCCATTCCCTCGTTTCCTTCACTGCCCGTCTGTCCCTTTTCTTCTGCTCCGTCTTTGTTACTCTGCTTTGGTGGGCTTCTTGGTATCTCCGTACGATTAGAAAACGCTCTTATCTCCTTCTCTTCCCACTTTTCAAAAGCTTCCGGTTCTTCTCTTTCTCTATGTCACTTTCTTAGATCTTTCACACTATTAGCGCTGTTGGACCTAGTTCTCGTATATCCGCTGTCCGTTTTTTTATGCATAGAGCTTGTTAATATTGTTTGTACTCCCGTAATAATTGTCAGTGTACAATGAAAAGAAGACAAAAACAAGCACGGACACTTAGAAGGCACTACTACAAACTACATTGATTAACAAAATTCATGTAGGTTATAAAAATTAGTGACTAAAAGGGATTGTTTAAGCTTTACTTTAAAAATTTTTTAACATAGTACAAGAATTAATATGACTGGGTAGAGAATTAAAGATTTTGCAGCAGTTATATAATGGGAAAGGTATATTCGAAGGTGTCTAGACTGATGTAAGTAAAGCGGTTAAAAGTATTAGAACAGCAATTTAATAGAAGAAAATAGGAGAAAAACCATAAGGAAGACCCAGAATATACAAATACGGTTTTGAAGTGCAAAATATAAATAAAGACAGAAAACAGATATACATATAGGTTAGGAAAGTGAAGGTCAAGCGAATTAAATTTACGGGGAGGAAATGCGACGCTGGTACGTTTAATAAAAGAAACGAGGTACAGGGAAAAAAGTTCGTGAGCTTTATGAGCACCAGGAAGGAAGGAGTCGGCAGTAGACCAAGGACTAACTGCATAGGACAACTGAGGCAATCTATATAACGGAAAAGAGCAGAAAATATAGAAGCAGAAGAAAACAGCAAAGAAGCATTCCAGAATAGTAAGAAAACAGGTAGGTCACCAACAAGGAACACAGAAAACGAAGAGAACAAAAACTCAACAGAGGAATTAACGAAAGCAATAATTGGGATGAGAAAGGAGATGAGGGAAGGTTTTGAAGAAAACAAAAAAGAGTTTAAAAACTTACAAGAAGAAATAGGAATGAGAGGAAAAGGATGGAAGATAGAAAAACAACAATTAAAAGATAGAATTTAAAAGCTAGAAGACATGATAGAAAGGCAAGAAAGACAAAGGATGAAGAATAACAATAATACAAGAGCTACTAATAGATAATGACCAAGAATTAAAGGAAAAGGTGGAAGAATTCATCTCGAAGGAAGTAGGAGTAAGAGTAGAAATAAATGAAGCTTACAAAATGAAAGACAAGATAAAACTAAAGGGCACCAAAATTATAATTGATAATGATCTGACAGTAAAAGAGATGAATATTCAAAAGAAAATCAGAGAAATAGCCAAGGAAGAACAGGAAGCAGAATCAAGATGGACTACAAAAGAATAAAGATAAATGAGGCATGGTACGAATGGGATAACGTAAGTTAAGAATTAAAACAAAAAACTGAAGGAAGGAGTACAGAATAAGATGATGAAACTGGCGAGGAAAAGAAAATGAACAAGAAAAATAAAAAAACAAAAAGAAAAATCCAAAAAGATAAAAATGGACTATAAAGATCATGCGGGAACTAAGTAAAATGCAAACAGTAGCAGAGGAATTACAAAGATCTAAAATAGATGTAGCGGCAATACAAGAAGTAAGACAGTAATACAAAGATAGTATACCAACATATAAACAACACGAAATTAAGGAATTATGAAAAGAACGCCCGAAAACACCGAAAAAACAAGAGAGGGGAGAAAAAAACAAAGCCAACAATAAAACAATGGAAATTAGAGAAAAATGAAGAAACAACACAGGAACCAGCAATAGAGGAAATAAGGAAGATCATCAAAAGACTAAAAAACGGTAAATCGCCAGGTAATGATATCATACCTAACGAATTCTTAAAATAAGGGAGAGAAGGGATAGTATGTAAGATACATAGATTGATAAGGGAGATGTGGAAAAAGGAAACAGTACCAAGAGAATGGAGTAAAGGAATAATAATTCCTATAGGTATACAAAAAGGGGATCCTGAAAATTGCGCCAAATACAGAGGAATCACTCTAGCGAACACAACATACAAAGTTTTCACACATATATTAAAGGAAAGACTACAAATAAATACAGAAAAAATAATTCAAGACTACCAACAAGAGTTCAGACCGGGAAGAGGAACAACAGATGCGCTACACATAATGGAACAAATATTGGAAAGAACATACGCTTACAATATTGAACTGCATATAGCATTTACAGATTTTAAAGCAGCTTTCGACATCGTGAACAGACAAAGGATGAGGCAAAGTCTAGAAGAAACAGAAGTTCCCAGAAAACTGAAGAGGTGTAGATAATGACAGAATATATTAAAGTAAACAAGATGGAAACAAGGGGACACACTATTCAACTTAATTATAGAGAACATCATACGGAAAATAGAAATACAAGGGAATTATTAATAAAGGGACCCCAGTTATTGCATATGCAGACGATGTAACAATAATCAGTAGATCAAAACGTGAAATAATAGAGAAAATAAAGAGGACAGGAAATAAAGCAAAAATCAGTGGATTACAAACCAATGAGGACAAAATAAAATAGGTGACATACAATAGGACAACAGGACCTAAAGGTAGAACAGTATACGTTCGAGGGAGTAGAGACGTTTAATTATCTAGGGAACCTGACCTCAAGGCTAACAGAACCGCAAAAAGAACTTAAAAAGAGAATACAAACAGGAAACAAAGCATATTACGCCAATAAAATACTCTTAAAGAGTACACACGTACAAAAAATAACAAGCATAAAGGTATAAAAGACACTGTTAAGACCGGTGGTGACGTATGGTATGCACACATGGGTCCTAACGGCAGAAGAAAGAAAACATTGAGAAACATATTAGGATCACTAAAGAAGGGCAACAATGTTCTCAGAAGGAATATAAATTTTGAGTTACTGGAAGAAATACAAGGAGAAGGTACAGTAAGACACATTAGAGCGTAGAAATTGATAACATCAGACATGGACAATTACGAAAATAACGGGCTGGAAACAAAGACCGAAAGAGAAATAGAGGAAGACCGGTAAGAAGGTGGTGGGAAGGAGTACTTGGAGACCTCAGATTAATGGAGAAAGACAACTGGAAAGAAACATACAATAATAGAAACGAGTGTGGGAAAGTAGTAGAACAAGTCAAAACACGCTTTTGGTGTGAAATGCCTTTCGGGTGAAAGGCATATATATATATATATATATATATATATATATATATATATATTGCATGTTTTTAGTAAATCCTTATGCCTCGTATTATATACATGTTCTGACGTTAACTATAAGTATTTAAATCTAAATGCATAGGAACTTATTTCAAGTATGTATGTGTCAATGACATTTAGTTTTTTTGAAATATAATATATAATAATAATAATAATAAAATATTAGCTTCAAAATACTAAAAACGTTTCTTATTCTAAAAACTTTATTTTTGTTTTGTTTATTAATTTTATATTATATTGTAGCCTTTGAAAAAGCAAAGAATAAATTTGCGAAAATTCAGGCCATAATAAAGAGCATTCATTAAACATCCAGCTGATCTAATAAAACCAAAAAAAGAAAAATAAAAAATTATATATATATATATATATATATATATATATAGGTTTAAGATAACTGTTTCAACGGCTTGTTCTTATGTATTTTTCCTTTGCCTCAAACCATAGTGGTAGTCACAAAGGAGTTTGTAAGATTCAAGGAAAGAAAGTAGTTTTTGATTGATGGCTCTTTCCATGACTTTAGACAAAATGTAATTGAAGGCAATTGCACGTTGAAGGGAAGACCGTTGGGTACAAAAATTTATTTGAGTTGGAATATGATGAAAAATCTGGAACACTGGAACCGTGACAGTTCAATAGCTAAGCTATCAGTATCAGTGGTCGATTGGGACGAACTAAAGAAATTTCGAACGTATATACCATCAGCGATTAACGCTTCGTTGCTTGTCTGGTGAAATTGAAAGTGAAATTTATAAAAGTTCAATGAGTTCTGAGTAAGCGAAAAGGTCCTGGATCGCCATTATTCGTTAGAATTCTTTGTTTTTGAAGATCCCTAAACTTTCAGAGCAATCAAATTCGAACTTATTACTAACATGTTTGATTAAAGATATCTTATCCGATACATGATTTTTATAGGGCTACGGTGAACTTGATTGCCTAAAAAGTTTGCAAACTATTATCTGAAGTAGTGACTGTTTTCAAATTAATTTTGGAAAAGACTTTAGATAGACCTTCTGTATATACAGAATAGTTTGGTAATGTTACATACTTTGTTTCTATTTGTTGTCCTGCGTTACCTAATTAATACATTTTAACCCTCATCCTATGGGTTTCTCTCAAAGTTAGTAAAACTGGAATTAGAGGCTTATGACTTACATTTAAACCTGGGAACAGGATTAAATGCTAATGAATTTGAACAGTGGATTACTTTTTTGCATCACTTGGATGAGGTCATTGGTCACAACGTTGTTGCTAGAAAGAAGCAGAAGAAGAAAGAAATTGTCAGAATTGTGTATATTTAATAAAATTTTCAAGCGAAAGAATAATGTCACAAACGAAAATATTGTTATTAACAAATCTTCTGGGACTTTTAACAAAGAAGAAATAGATTTCTTAAATAAAGGTTTGAAATATAATCTTAATTTTAACAAACCTCCGTTGGATAAAACCACAATTGGCACAGAAAGTTGGATGAAAGTTACAAAAAGTACGTTAGACAATCCAGTAAACGTCAAATTTCGGACAATATCCAATAGGAGTCAAAATTTAATTCAAATTATTCAGAACTTCAAATTATTAAAGATCTCCTCAAACGTAAAAATTGTTATTATCTCAAAGCAGACAAAACCAATCAAGTAGTTAGGTATTTTAAACAAAGATGACTATTTTGCTTCAGTCAAATAACTTTTAGATTCAGGTTCTTATTCAGTCATTACCAAAGATCTTCTTCCTAAAATGATTACTTCACTTAAGAAGGTTTTACTAGAATGCAAAGTAGTTGTGGATGACTCTCTTTTTAGTGTTTTAATTCGTATGAATTTATTGATAAAACTAAAAACATTGAACATACATTCTTATTCGCTGTTTGTTCATTGTTTCCGAGCGTTCCAATATACGAAACTTTAGTTTATTTAGGAGATGTTTTAAAACAAAACCATTTGAACGATGCAGAAGTAGAACAGAGTTGTGTATGAAACAAACCTTTTTCACAATTAACCACCGATTTTTCAAACAAGAACATGACACGACAATGGGCAATAGCTTATCTCCGTTTATGGCCAATCTATCCATGGGTAAAGTTGAAACAGACTTAAAACTCTATTTGCCTTATTTTCCTACAGTTTGAATTAGATACGTGGATGATGTTTTGCCATCCTTAATATTAAAATTTAAAATGACATTTTAAGATCACAGTGGTCAAAACATAACTACTGAAATTGTTCAACCTATTTATAGCAAATGGAAATAAATTATGACCGAAAAATGTTTCTATTAATAATTCTTATTTAGTAATAATAATTTTTTAAAATAATAATTACAGATGGAAAACATGCTAGCCGAGAAGGTACCACGGGTATCTTCATATTGGTTCTTTAATATTCTGACCTCGGTAGGGGTTGCCGGTCACCATTTTTTTATGCTTAATTCATTCTCATTCTATTCTTCCTCTCGTCGCCATTGTAATATTCCTATCGGGTTGAGAGTTCAAAATTAACGTAGCTCTATGGTAAAAAATTCCGGACATAAAATCCTATTTTGTTCGGATGTCCGGGTGGACAGGGCCTAAGTGACCTTGGTTATTGAAAATACTCACTTGATGATCTATTATTGTAACATCCGCGGTATAAGGTTTACTATTAATGCTGTTTACCAACACCTTGAACAATTACAACGTAATATTCCTTGTGGTTCTATATGAACCACAAAAATGTCCTCTGAAAACTCGGATTCACTCGACTTGCAATATACCCAATACAATCTTCACTCTCACTTTAGATACAAACGAGGAGGATGTGAGTCCTTGCTTACTAGAGGCGTTCTTCTTTGGAGAATAAAAAAATCGACGTGATTTGGTTCAAACGTTCTAGTTTTAAATTTGTGAAATTCTACTGTTGCACATATGTGTGTGTGTATATATATATATATATATATATATATATATATATATATATATATATATATATATATATATATATATATATATATCGGTCTCTCAATGATAGTAATTTTCAAGACTTCTTTGATTACCCGAGTTTTCATCTTGCGATATCTCAATTCTGGAGATTGTAATGTTATTACCTCTATTTAACTTCAATTTTCATCTACCATTAATCACATGCTGTTCATAGTGCAGAAACATTTGCTATTTCATGTCATCTCACACAAACATCAGTTTTCCCACACTAGGCCTAGCTAACCGATGTCTAATAGAAATATCGCAACTTCTATTATTCGTAACACTGGTATATACCAAATGGAAATTCAATAAAACGGTAAAGAGTCGTACAGACTACGTTGGTGCTAGAAACACCTGCAATAGTGTTTTCACTAAGGCTAAAGGTACGAACAACGAAAATGCTATGAACTAGCTACAAGTTCTTTTGGAAAGTGGTAAAGTTCGGTCTTTCGCTAAAGTCATCACTAAAAACTTGCATTTTCTGTAGTAGTTGACTGTAGACAAAGCCAATCTTTTTGTGGATATATTTCCAACAAACTTGTGCTTTAATGATTCTGGAAAAGATGTGCCACTAGTCAAATCGTCTTCATACGCTGTGAATCAATTCATTTTAGATATAAGCTTCTGGAATTGATCGTAGGCTTCATTCCAATACGGCCCAGGCGGTACCCCAGTACTATCCAAGCTCTATCCGATCTACATCTCTTTGGAGAACTCCTCTAATTACCGACCAATGGCTATCATTTCCATTTTGTGTAAAGTCATGGAAAAAGCAATCGATCAGCAACTACTTTCTTTCCTTGAAGCTAACAAACTCGCCTTATAGGGACCACCAATATGGTTTTAGACGGGGTCGTGCAATATGTGTTCTTTCGTATGTGACCCAAGTTTTGACTAATACATTGGCCTTAACTCGGGCGTGCCACAGGGATCAGTGATAGCCCCTACACTTTTTCTGCTGTTCATAAATGATCTCATTTCTTCAAAAACTACCCTGATCCATTGCTTTGCAGAACTCTTCATTGTAGTGCATCTCAGTCTACTCATAGTACTGAACCACCTTCAATCTCAAATCAATACATTAAAGCTGTAATACACATTTTAATCAACAAAGACATTCAAAGTGTCCTTGAATGGGGAAGTAATAATTTAAAGTTAATGCTAACAAAACTGTATTCCCTTGTGTCTGCCAAAAAGATCAACCATTTCCTGTTGTAAGCATGAATGTCTCAGATCTTAAGATTTCAGACTCTATTACTGTAAAGAATGTCTATCTTCAAATCTATTATGGGTTTACCATCTTCTGTCAGGTACTAAGGTGGCTGCTCATAAAATAGGCTTTTGGTACAGATCTAAACGGTACTATACACACTAAACAACTCTCGGTGCCGGTTTAGTATGCGGTCTACCTAAGGTTATCTGGTTAAGCATGCGGTCTACCTAAGCTTATTTGGTTTAGCACGCGGTCTACATTGAAAATGAAAAATAAAATACTAAATAAATGTTCAAAAATTATTTATTGGTTACATTATATTTACAAGTTAAGTATGATATACAGTTCGCATATTTTGTAAAAATGTGATGAAAAGGTCGTTTGCTTGATAGTTATTATTGACTTTCCAAGTAATGTAATCTAAGTGAGACTGGAAATGGTTTATTGGCACCTATTATATTTATTGACAAACAGGTAGACTGTAAACTGTAAACCGGAGATAATTTCTATTATATTTCTATAAGTACCCTTCATTTAATTTCGATTTGTTGAAAAGTGATATTTTATTATTATATGAATTAATTAAAAAGAAATTAACAATACTGGTGATCAATTAAATATCTATTATATTTATAGACAAACAGGTAGACCGCATAATAAACCAGAGATAATTTCTATAAGTACCCTTCATTTAATTTCGATTTGTCGAAAAGGGATATTGTATTATAGGAATTAATTAAAAAGAAATTAACAATACATCATTTAAATATTATATTATTAGGTAGATCGCAAAGGGTACGTAGACCGCATACTAAACCGGCACCCAACTCTCTCCTATGTAAGACCCCAATGTGACCTCATCGCTAGAATATAATTCTCACCTATGGGTGGGTACTCTCCAATATTGTTGCTGGTATTTAAAGAAGAGCGGTTCGGTATATAGATGAACCATCCTAAACTACTGACATATAGTCCCTTGAAACATTTTAATGCTTTCTTTGTACTATTGCTATTATAATGGCTATTGTGCTACTGAGTTATAATTCTTTGATACTATCCTAGGCCACCTTTGCTGGGGATACTTAGTTCGCTTATCATAAATATACAGTATAAATTTCAGCTTGTCATACGAAATGTAAAGTAAACTGTGGATAGATCTTTCTAGTTACTGTTTTGCTCTCACTTATGATACAAGAATATTTAACAGAGCCATTCCGAAATCCCCTTGCATCCTCCTAAATGCTTTAGCACATTAGGCTAAACTTAACCTGTTAAGGACAATTAGTTAAAAAAAAAACATCAAAACATCAATACGATTAAATTTATTAAAACACAATACATTTATTTATAGAAAATAAACAACAAAGTTTCCTAATGTACGCATAACATTTTCCTAAAAAAGTTCAATAAACTTTAATAGTTAATTTTCCTACTGATTTTGAAATAATTCTTAAATTCAATATTTTATACAATACAATCATTATGGCAATTGAATACTACACATATAATTCTATTCCAGTGAGAAGATACTTCAATCAATAATCACCTGAACTTTCCAAAACGCCTATACCTATTTATGTTAAGATTAATAAAAGTAATATTGGTAACTCATTTAACATACTAATACAAACAATAAAAAAATCTGGAAAATTATTTTATGCATTTGTAAATTTAGATGCATAACGTATATAACTGTACAACTATAGTCATCATACTGCACACATAACCTTGCATATGCTGGGATGAATGATAATCGATGAACAATAACTCAATTACTTTAACATGTTAAGTACCATCAAAAAATCAATTATGCTAAATATACAGAAATTAACTGAAATATCTTTTGTGACAAAGCAGTAGAGGCATAACACAAAGATACATATATGAAATATGCTTTCTACTTAATAATGGGGTAGTTAGCATGTTAAAAGTGCACATTCATTATTAATTACGTTTTCTCTAATCTAGTAATAATGGAATGAATATGCGACAAAATGTCATTCATTATTTTATACATGTGGGTTTATTATTGGCAAACAGATTTATTAATGAACTGATTTACTTAAAGCTGAAATTAATAAATCACCCCCATAAATATAAACCACATGTAAAAGTAAACCTATTAAATCACTGCCTTAAACTTTGGTGGAATATAAACTGGTGTTAACAATGGGTTATGTTTAACAAAAAAATTTTTTTTTAAGAATAACAGAAACAAACACAAACCTATTGCCACTCAGCTGTTATAATAGAAATGTGATTAGAATTTTTGATACTAAAATGCATATTACTTTAGGTAAGATGCATCTTAGCTAAATAGTAATAATTAAATTAAAAAAGGCCAAGTTCTTCACAATAAAAATCACAGATTAAGTTGATGTAACTCCTTTTCGTGCAACCAATAAATTTAAAACTGGGTGTTTCTTAATATAACTCACTGCCTTTTTATGAGTCACCATGGTAAAGTCATAGCCATTACATTGCAGTATTTTATCATGTACTCGTAAGCCACTTTTTGACGCAGGACTGTCCTTATGAACTTCAGTTACATAAATACCCTAATAGATTGTTAACATTAATTATACAATACATCTAAGTACATATAATACGTACATTATCTGTGTATCCCTGAGGACTTTTACGATAATCTTGATCGATTCCTCCACCTATTTTAAAACCGCATCTCATTATATCTCCATCAACTTCTTTATGCAACGTTATTGGAATCTAAATTAGTTAAAAGGAATAATATGAAAGGTTATGTTTCCCAATATTTCTTACACTTAAGCACTCCATAGCCGTTCCGGCTTGATGTTGAAAGGCCATTTTTGCACACATTTTGTTAATATTTTAGGTTTCTTTATCACAAACGTTTAATAAGTAAATATAAAAACACACCTGCTCTTTAACAGTTAATAAAGGTAAACATTAAAAATGGTATATCAATACTCATGCGTACTCTACAGTGGCGGCATTATTTTTCTTCTACAAGGGGCAAATCAATGAGTCTTTCGGACGAAGAATAACTTCTACTATTAGTGGTACTAAGTATTTATACAATCTGAATGTTAAGAATAAAAAAAAAACACATTGTTTCTACATTACCTAAACAATGATGAACCTCTACAGTACTACCGAAAAGATAAAAATCGAGTCAGAGGCGTTCACGTAGCGACGTCAGCATACTAATGCTGTAACACATTTGTATGACGTGTTGCCTATCTAAGAAGGAATAACACGCACCTTATTTAAATTTGGGGCACCACAAAACGATGTAAGCGCAAAAAAACTGCATTCTACAATTAAAGCGGTACAATTAAACTAAAACTCTAAACTAAACTAAACTAAACATCTCTAAACAGACCAATAAATCACAATCAATTCAATTTAACGCTGAATAAACAAAAGAATACCTGCGTTAAGCTAACTACAAAAACTATGTTGTGCCTGAAATGTTTTATTCAAACCCTACAATTTCTTTAACGGGAAATTAAAAAAAGCTGTTAAAAAATAAAATCAAATTTGGTTTACTGTCGAACATTAACTAAACTAGCACAATTTACAAATCAAGCCAAAACTAGCAATGCAACGGCAGAAATTAAACCAAATACCACTGCAAAGATTGTAATAAAAAAGGGCACTTCGATAAGCATAATAACAAACTTAATAAAGTTGATCCTGTATAATACACGAGTTCAAATAAGTACCACCTCTTTATATCTTCACTAATGGCGTAAAATTTATCAACAAGTGCTCAATGTAGTGTCGGATTATACTTTTCATCCCCGTGGGCTTGACTTCGGTTGGGGACTTACTTAAGGGCACGGAAAAATGTTGGGCTTCGCGCTAATTGACAACATATCAAATACAAAATATACTCTGTGACATAAAAAATGCATCACCAAGATGGCATTGGAATTTTTGGACCAAACTTGGCAGAAATGTTTTACTAGTGAAATGTAGTAATTGATTAAAATTTCAAAGAAATTAAATAAAAGATAAAGTCATTTTTTTATTAATAATTAATAATACCAACTGAGGCCTGCTTCCCTAAACCCTCATGCGACCATCGTGCATTCCCAAGCACAATCGGGATTCGTCACTGAAGACCACCCTATACCATTCCACGTCCCAATTCAGTCGCAAGGTACAACAGTCCAAACGTTGCTGTCGATGACGAGCCGTCAGCGGAAGTACAAGATGTGGTCGATAGGACTGCAAGTCAAATGCTCTAATTCGACGGTAAACTGTACGAAAGGTTACAGGACGTCCTTCGTTTCCAAACAATTGATCGGCTATTGATCTTGAACTCGAGAATCGCTCTGTTAATGCCATAAATAGGAGATGGCGGTCCTAGACCACATTTGACTGTCTTGGCGGTCCACTTCCTCTTCTACGACGTTCTTGAGCTTCTCTAGACCATGCTTGATAACACCGTACTACAGAGGATTGAGTACGGTTAAGACGATTAACAAATGCTCTGAATGAACAACCACCTTCACGTAAGCCAATAATGGGACCTCTGTCGAATTCACTCAGATGTCGATAATTTTCACGTCGCCGCACTTTAGGCATAACGGCAGCCTCCAAATGCAAAAAAGAACACAAAAGCAAAATAATTGCAACCACAAACACTACCGAAATCGACTTAATCTCTCAAGAAATACAACCGGTAATTTCGATTGTTACAACAAGTAAAACGTTAAATTTTCCATGGCTACTGGATTATCTTGAATGACATTTTAATCAATTACTACATTTGACAAGTTAAACATGTCTGACAAGTTTGGTCCAAAAATTCCAACGCCATATTGGTGTTGCATTTTTTGTCACAGAGTATACACGAGGGCTGGCCTAAATCACTGTGGTTGGGGATTTAAAAAACAGCTTTTATGTAAATTAAATCACAACTATAGACCATGGTAATTTCGACGCTTGGGATTTTGAAAAATAATTTCTACAATTGAGTCATAACGACTAGAGCCCTCACATAGAAATTACTTCAACATTCAGATGATTTTTTTGTGGGGACCTAATTCTTTTGGAGGCCTATGAGTTGCCGCCTAAGTGCCCATGCCTAAATTGGAGACTATTAATCAGAGTCGTAACCAGGAATACTAATCGAAGAGGGTTCAAGAATATTTCCAAACCTAGCAACTGAGACACATATTAGAACTATATTTTAAGCTTTCCCAACTGAAACTGAAAGAAAAGTTATTGTAATCGGTGCAAAGATTCAAAATGGCACAAAGATCGGAAATACCCGTTTTGATGTCCTCTGGGACAAAAGAGGGTTTTCTTGATAAATGTCAAAAAAGTCTGTACGTATGTCTGTGTGTGGACGTGTACATGTGTGCGTGTGCGCGCGTGTGTGTGTGTGTGTTATTACTATTATTATATTTAGTACAACTGTTAATTTACATGCTCGCTTACAAAATTAAAATTCTTATTTATACATAATCAACTTAAAGCAAAATGTAATCGTAATTCTTAATTCGAATGTAAACTTCAGGTCTAAACCATTACATTTTAGGGTTCCATATTAATGATTGGTTTACATCAATTCTACACCTCACATTGTTTATGAACCATTTACTTTCGGAGACACCGATAGCGTCCTTTTCCAGGTGCCAGTAGAAATCTTGCAGTATTCTGCTTTTTAACCTACTAATGAAAATAGATTTAAAATTGAGGGAAAAGTTATTGTTTTTCATGACGCCTATTGTGATATTGTATATAGTGGCTTTTGTTAAATTGATTAAGTAGTTGGCTACACAATGTGTATATGCATTTCCATTTATTCCACATAAAAGGTGGATATTTTTTATATCGCTGATTTATAGGATTTTCTTTATTTGTGAAATCACTAGTCTCCAAGTGTCTTGAGTATATTTGCATAAAAATATCATGTGTAACCACATCACAGTTTGGTCTCCAGCAAAATTGGCATAAATCAAGTTTGCTTAGGTTTGCGCGCCTCAAATAAATTGGAGCTGCCAATTGGTTCTTACTAACCTCCAAGCAATTTCTGAAATACACCCACTGGTAAGCGAATTGAAAGAGGGTTTCCAATACGTCTTCTTTTCGTTCCAATTATTCTCAAACTACAATTCTCCTTTATGTTAAAGTAGTTCACTGTTATGGTCTGATAAACATAGAATTTAACTTGCAGTATTGATTTTCATACTTAAACGTTATTACATTCCTTAGTTGTAGAGTTTCATAACCTTTGCACTAAACTGCTCACGGAAGATTAGTTTAATTCTTCAGTAATGTTCTTTAATATCATTCTTTACTACGAAATAGGTTGTTTGCAATCGTGCTTCTATTGTTTTTTCTTGTAACCATGATTTATTTATTCTTAAGTCTGCTAGCGTATAAAAATCTAATTTTCGTAAGTTTGTCAAAAAAATGGGCGGGATTTCCGAAGGAGATAATCTCGATTCTATTGTTGGAATCATAAGAGGATCCAAATTATCCCAAATCACATCAATAATTTGTACCGGGTGGCCAACTAAGAACGGCCGTCGGCCATTTCTCAGGAATGGATTATAGCACAGGTTCGGGAAAAAAATTTTTATAACAAAAGTGGTCTCGAGAAACGCCTGGAAATTATTTTCAGAATTGTAGGTCCACCGCTAGAGGGCGTATTTGACAGTTAAAATTTTAAAAAGCTAAATTTTTCAAAATTTGCTCAATTAAGGGGCATATTAAATATTATAATCAGATTCCTCGACAAATTCTGCATATTTTTTATTTGACAAGTTTTAGTCTATCTCTTCACATAAGGGGAGGAGGAGAGTGGGAACCTTGTTACGAAAAAACGCCTTTAATTCAGGTTCTGCTTGACCGATTTTAATAAACTTGATGTTGTTTGAAAGAGGTGTTGTTAAACAATAGAAAATTTGTAAATTTGAATCAATCTGATTAAGAACATAAATGCTAGAGGGCGCTGCTTAATATTTTTTTAATATTGTGTTTTCTCTTTACAATTTTAAATGAAAGCATAAAAATTGAAGTAGGTCTTTAAAAAGTAGATTAAATTAGTAATAAAACAGTGAAAACTGCAAGTCGATATCTTTTTCCTATCCTGAGATATCGTAAGAAACAGGTAAATGGCGGGAATTGTTCTTCAAACGTCTGGTAGTCTAATTCGCGTTAACGGGAATTATTAAATTTAGCCTGGATGAAAAGATCTTACATTGATCTGCCGTAATTTAAACTGTTATCATACTAATGTTATGGTTGCCTCTAGATTACCTAAATGTAATGCTGTCGCTGCTAACAATGAGAACAAATTATAAAATAATAATGTGATAAATCTAACAATTAAAACCTTAAATAAATAACTACGTAATTAGTGTCGCCCTAGATGTTCGAAATGTCGTCCATCATTTTCAATGCATGAAGTCAATCGCTGACGGGTGGAGAGAACAGCAGTTTCAATTTCTGCCCTTGAAGTACTTCGTATTGTCTGTCGTATTCTTTCAATCATGTCAGCTCTTGTTGTGGGTCTATCGGCATAAACGATATCTTTTATTCGCCCCCACAAATAAAAATCTAAACAAGTTAGGTCTGGAGACCGTGGGGGCCAAATAAATAAACTTCCATATCCTATCCACTTTGCAGGATATGATTGATCTAAGAAATTCCGAATATCTTTAGAATAATGTGCCGGGCACCCATCATGTTGCAAGAACATGTCACGACGAATGGCCAAGAGTATGTCTTCTAAAATAAGTGGCAATTCGTTGCTTAAAAAATCTAAATATCTTTCTCCATTAACAGTCTCATTAAAAAAAGGCCTAATTATTTCTCCACCTAGAATCCCGCACCACACATTTACAGACCAACGACCCTGATGTTGGACCTCCTGCATCCAGTGGGGATTCGTTTCAGACCAGTAGTGCATATTATGTCAATTTACACTACCATCACCATGAAAAGTAGCCTCAACTGTCCACATAATTCGTGAAAGTATTTCAGGATCGTCGTGTATCATATTTGAGAGCCAGTTGCAAAAATCCAACCTGGTATCGAAATCTTGAGCATTCAAACTATGGTGTAGGACCATGTGATATGGGTGCAATCTAAAATAGTATATACTATAAAGTAATCAGAACAATAAGACACATTGAAGTCCTTCGTTGTTAGTAAACGAAAAAGGACTTTAAATGCATTAACTCTCGTAATGTTATTACGAATTTTTTCCTTGACCTCTCATTATTTTTTATTATTGGTACCTTTTTACTTTACTTTGCCTCACTTAATTATCATGTTGTTAGTTAAAATCTATTCATATAGCATAAGATAATTTCATTAAATAATTTGATGTTTTATTGAAACTGGACATGAACATATAACGACAAACGAAAAAAATTAAAACATTTTTATCACTATAATACCGAATAAAACAAGCATTAATAAATAAGTGTTCTCTTAAAATATTTTGGACTGTGGTTCGACATATACCCAAGTCTCTAGCTATAGCTCTGGTGCTTGAATTAGGGTTAACATTTACATAAGCTAAAACATCAATAACATTTTCCTCTGTTCTACCTCTGCGTTGTCTTCGGTACACAGGAAGATTCACATTTCAGTAGTACACACGGTGTGCGAGTCGGAGAAAAACTCTTCTGCTGTGATGCCGTCTGTTTGGGTACTGCAGTGCATACACTCTAGCAGCAACGGTTGCATTTCTCATACATTCAAAATAAACTGCCAACATATCAAATGCTTCTTCATTTGTAAGAATCATTTGGTACTAAAGATAAAGAAAGTCTATTAAATGCAACACGATGAATAATTTTGACATATGCGTGAAAATCATAGCTTGCTTGTTTTCAACAGGAATTTATTTTATATCTTACATGGCCCTCTTTACTAATTTTGTTGTCATCAGTAAATCGAATTCATATTTTAAACTGTATTTGTTGTTGCTGGGCAAATATCGGTTTTATTGATATTTTATGCTTTTGATTAACTAACACATCGCTTGAAAACAAATATAACATTCTTATATAATTAAAAATATTAGATTTATCACATTATTATTTTATAATTTGTTCTCATTGTTAGTAGAAAGCATTACATTTAGGTAATCTAGCGGCAACCATAACATTAGTATGATAACAGTTTAAATTACTGCAACCAATGTAAGATCTTTTCATCCAGGTAAATTTAATAATTCCGTTAACGCGAACTAGCCTACTAGACGTTGGAAGAACAATTCTCGCCATTTACTGTTTCTTACGATATCTCAGGATAGGAAAAAGATATCGACTTGCAGTTTTCACTGTTTTATTACTAATTTAGTCTACTTTTTAAAGACCTACTTAAATTTTATGCTTCCATTTAAAATTGAAAGAAAACACAATATTAAAAAATATTAAACAGCGCCCTCTAGCATTTATGTTATTAATCAGATTGTTCAAATTTAAAATTTTCTTTTAACAAAGCTCTTTCAAACAACATTAAGTTTATTAAAATCGGTCAAGCAGAACCTGAATTAAAGGCGTTTTTCGTAACAAGGTTCCCACTCTCCCCCGCCCCTTATTTGAAGACTAAAACTTGTCAAATAAAAATATGCAAATTTGTCGAGGAATCTGATTATAATATTTAATAACTCCTTAATTGAGAAATTTTAAAAATTTTGCTTTTAAAATTTTGTCAAATACGCCCTCTAGCGGTGGACCTACAATTCGAAAATAATTTCCAGGCGTTTCTCGAGGCCACTTTTTTATAAAATTTTTCCCGAACCTGTGCTATAATCCATTCCTGAGATACGGCCGTCGGCCGTTCTTGTTAACCCAGTACAGTTTTTTTTACTTGAACAACTAAGTTCGATAGTTGATGTTTTTTCGATGTTTTGTTGTTAAGAAACATCCACTGCCACGTTAAACCTAAAGAATCTGCTTGCATAAGATTTAAGTTTACAATAGTATTCCTATGTTTCTTTCCTTTATCGTTAAGAATTCTTTATGCCAGCTTAATTCGGAAATTTTTAATTTTATATGGTATGTGAACCAAACCCAAACCTCCGCAACAAACAAGAAGACATAAATGACCATGGATTGTCCAGTACTTTCCTCTCAAAATGTATCCTGTTATCTTACTCTGCAGATACAGTTGTTGCTGCACGGTAATTGGAAGACAGTGAAGAGTGTGCCATAACTTTGGTGCGATGTATTGATTGACTACCTTTCTTCGGCCTAACATCGATAAAGATGGCAACTTCCATTTCCAGTTATTCATTGAGGCATCAACCGCTTGGACTAAAGCCGCGAATGCTTCATCAGGGTCCTGACAAAGGGCATCTCTGACTAATTCTCCGCTCAAACTTAACGGCTATTGTTAGCAGTGAACATAACCTCACATGACTCAAAGCATATGTGTACAACAGTTTTATGACATTGATAAAGTCGTCTCCAAAATTCATAACCTTTAGCACATGAAACAAGTGTGTGATAAATTTTATCAAACGCTGCTTTTTGATCGAGATTAATTATTGCTAGTGGAACTTTATTTTGATCAGCGTAATTTATTAATTCCCTATGTAAGTGTATAGTGCCATACATAGACCCATTAGGCAGGTCATAACTTTGGTCCGATAAAATAATTTTGGAGATGATGTTATGTAGTCGTACAGATAGAACTTTCGAAAAAATATTGTAGTCAGTGATGACCTTTCTTCGGTGAAAGAGCTATTGCTGCTTTCCTTACTGATAGAGGTTGTTCATTTTCGAAGGCTTGGTGTAACATAGTAAAATGCGTGTATTTTAATTAATCCCAAAACTCCAGATAGAACTGCACCGTTAAACCATTCATTCCAAGGGCGCTATTTTTATTATGTGCTGTTGTTAACCCTTCAAGCGTGACGGGTTAATCCAAACAAGTTTTATTGCCCGGAAATAAAGGCACTAGGTATTTGCATAGAGGGCTGCATTCATTTATGTTGATTCCTTCATTTCTATACATTTTATTGAAATGATCTCCTATATACTTGAACGGGTCTTCGATTATCTCATCGTTATAATGTAGCCTAGACAAAGATTTAAAGGGGGTTTGAAGATTTTTATCTATAGTAGGACGATCCGTTTGCACAGGTTTGTTACATATAGTATTTAATAGGTTCCTTTCCCTTTCTCAAAATATGCATCTTTGGCTTTATCCAATAATATCTGCACCTCTTGCTTTCTGATATCATCTTCTTCTTTATGCAGAATCCTATGTATTCTGGTATTGTAAAATTTTCTTCCTCTCCCTCCCCTCTCCCTCTCCCTCTCCCTCCCTCTCCCTCTCCCTCTCCCTCTCCCTCTCCCTCTCCCTCCCCTCCCTCTCCTCTCCCTCTCCCCTCCCCTTCCCTCTCCCTCTCCTCTCCCTCCCCTCTCCCTTCTCCCTCTTCCCTCTCCCTCCCTCTCCTCTCCCTCTCCCTCTCCTCTCCCTCTCCCCCTTTCCCTCCCCTCCCCTTCCCTCTCCTCTCCTCTCCTCTCCCTCCCCTCTCCCCTCTCCCTCTCCCTCTCCCTCTCCTCTCCTCTCCCTCTCCCTCTCCTCTCCCCTCCCTCCCCTCCTCTCCCTCCCTCTCCCTCTCCCTCTCCCTCTCCCTCTCCTCTCCCTCTCCCTCTCCCTCTCCCTCTCCTCTCCCCTCCCTCTCCCCTCTCTCCCTCCCCCTCTCCTCTCCCTCTCCCTCTCCCCCTCCCCTCCCCTCTCCCTCTCCTCTCCCCTCCCCTCCCCTCCCTCCTCCCCCTCCCTCTCCCTCTCCTCTCCCTCTCCCTCTCCTCTCCCCTCTCCCTCTCCTCTCCCTCTCCCCTCCCCTCTCCTCTCCCTCCCCCCTCTCCCTCTCCCTCTCCCTCTCCCTCTCCCCTCTCCCTCCCCTCTCCCTCTCCCTCTCCCTCCCTCTCCCTCTCCCTCTCCCTCTCCCTCTCCCTCCCTCTCCCTCCCCTCTCCCTCTCCCCTCTCCCTCCCCTCCCTCCCCTCCCTCCCTCTCCCTCTCCCTCCCTCTCCCTCTCCCCTCTCCCTCTCCTCCCTCTCCCTCTCCCTCTCCCCCTCTCCTCTCCCTCTCCCTCTCCCTCTCCCTCTCCCTCTCCCCTCTCCCTCTCCCTCCCTCTCCCTCTCCCTCTCCCTCTCCCTCTCCCTCTCCCTCCCTCCCCTCCCTTCTCCCTCTCCCTCTCCCTCTCCCTCTCCCCTCCTCCCCCCTCTCCCTCTCCCCTCCCCTCCCCTCTCCCCTCTCCCCTCCCTCTCTTCCTCTCCCCTCCCTCTCCCTCCCTCTCCCTCTCCTCCCCTCTCCCTCTCCTCTCCCTCTCCCTCTCCCTCCCTCCCCTCCTCTCCCTCTCCCCTCTCCCTCCCCCTCCTCTCCCTCTCTCCCTCTCCCTCTCCCTCCCTCCCCCTCCTCTCCCTCTCCCTCTCCCTCTCCCTCTCCCCTCTCCTCTCCCCTCTCCCTCTCCCCTCCCTCCCTCCCTCTCCCCTCCCTTCCCTCTCCCTCTCCCTCCCCTCTCCCTCTCCCTCTCCCTCTCCCTCCCTCTCCCTCCCCTCCCTCTCCCTCTCCCTCTCCCTCCCTCTCCCTCTCCCTCTCCCTCTCCCTCTCCCTCTCCCTCCTCTCCCTCTCCCTCTCCCCTCCTCTCCCTCTCCCTCTCCCTCTCCCTCTCCCTCTCCCTCTCCTCTCCCTCTCCCCTCTCCCTCTCCCTCTCCCTCCCTCTCCCCTCCCCTCCCTCTCCCTCTCCCCTCTCCCCTCCCTCTCCCCTCCCTCTCCCCTCCCTCTCCCTCTCCCTCTCCCTCTCCCTCCCTCTCCCTCTCCTCCTCCCTCCCTCTCCCTCTCCCCTCCCTCTCCCCTCCCTCTCCCTCTCCCTCTCCTCTCCCCTCTCTCCCTCTCCCTCTCCCTCTCCCTCTCCTCTCCTCTCCCTCTCCCTCTCCCTCCCTCCCCTCCCTCTCCCTCTCCCTCTCCTCTCCCCTCTCCCTCTCCCTCTCCCTCTTCCCCTCCCTCTCCCCCCTCTCCCTCTCCTCTCTCCCTCTCCCTCTCCCTCTCCCTCTCCCTCTCCCTCTCCCTCTTCCCTCCCCTCCCTCTCCCTCTCCCTCTCCCTCTCCCTCCCCTCTCCCTCCCCTCTCCCTCTCCCCTCTCCTCTCCCTCCCTCTCCCTCTCCCCTCCCTCTCCCTCTCCCTTCCTCTCCCTCTCCCTCTCCCTCTCCCTCTCCTCTCCTCTCCCTCTCCCTCTCCCCTCCCTCCCCCTCTCCCTCTCCCTCTCCTCCCTCTCCCTCTCCCCTTTCCCTCCCTCTCCCTCTCCCTCCCCTCTCCCTTCCCTCTCCCCTTCCTCTCCCTCTCCCTTCCTCTTCCCTCTCCTCCCCCCCTCTCCCTCTCCCTCTTCCCCCTCTCCCCTCCCCTCTTCCTCTCCTTTCTCCTTCTCCTTTGTTTCTCCTTCTCGTTTCTCTCTGTCTTTGTCTGTCTTTTTATCTATCCTTTTTATCTCCTTTGTTCTTTTTTCCTTCCCCGGGCCTTCTCCTCTCTGTCACTCTCATCCCTAGGCCATTGGTAATGTCCCCTCCCCTTTTCCTCCCAATTCTCATTTCATTTCTCTCGTGCTTCTGCTTCCTCTTTTCCTTCCCTAACCCCTCTTTCTACATTTTCCCATTTCTTCCTCTCCCCATATCTTCCTTCCTTTCTCCTGTTTTTTCTTCCCCTTTTGCCTAACTATCTTCCCGTCATCTTCCTGTCTTTTTCTTTTAATACTTTCTGAAGAAGAAAGCGGAAGGACGGCAATAAGTCATAAGCTTTTTAATTCATTAGTCCGGATAACTTCAGATTGATCAACTTAAAAATGATACTATAGTAATTTTATACCGGTTATTGAGTAAAAATAATTAAATAAATCATAATGTACCTGCAAATTCTGACCCACGATCTTAGCTGCCCATTCTCGCTGTGAACGATTAAGAGCGACTTGTGGCATTAAAAGGGTGTCAACTAATGTGCAAATTTTAGATGTGTATTTAACAGAAGCATGGCACTCAAATATTTCGTGGCTTAGCTTGTAAGTTTTTAACAAACTAATTATCTTATTCTGGCAAACTTTCACTAAATAAGTCACAATAAACCCTTATTGTCTACAATCGTATACGTCCCTATAGTTGCAGACTTGGAACAGTGATTTCGTCGTGTTTGAGGTATCATAATGTGAATGGAATGCCAATACTCCCCTTTAGAGTGTACGCTAGTCGTAACTACAACGTATACTAACTGATTATTCTAGCAAAATCTTAATGTTGGGTAATATACGCTATTTTGTATTATTAAAACTCAGTTTCTCAATTAAAATTGACCTTAAAAGTTCTTAATATGACGGATTCAATATAGTGTCTACTAATAACTAAAAATGAATTTTTGTTTAAATAGATTTATTGTATGTGTACTCACTTCGGTGCTTTAGGTTTTCGTTTCCTTAGTGGACTTTTGCACAGTCTCGCAAAGTGATAAATACTGTGTTGTTCACGTGCATAGCAGTAACACATAATTGGACATTCGCTCTATTCTCTGGCAGAATTGGATGTATAATTTGATTTTGTGACAAATATTCGGATAATATAAAAATTTACATTTTTCTTGGAAGGTTAATGTGTAGTAAACCTAATGCAAAAAGAGCATGTTAATATTTTAATCCGTTTAGGAATGATTACTGTGAGTTGGGATGGGCAAAAGCGCCTGTAGCGAAAAATTTGTAAAAAGTGTAAACCCAATACTACGCAAATTTTTTCTTGTTATTGTCACTTATTTAGTACTAATACTAGTACTTGTAGGAAATAAATGCAAATAACGTTGGACCTGCAGATGGTGCACACTTAACTATAACCGACACAGGTTCATAAAAATAAGCATACGACTACAGCAGAATTCAAAGCGAATTACTTAAAAAAGAATGGTTAAAATCATGAAAGCAACTTACACTTTTTTGGAAAAATTATTAATTGTCGCCACATTTATCACTTTTCGTTATCGCAGCGTTTAGGATGCGACTCAAGTGTAAATTATGAAATACACGCTAATAGATAATTTTTGTATATAATTTATCGTAACAACCTTACAAAAGTACAACATAAACATAATCCGTTCATAAACAATCAAATATTTAAATTTACTTTAACCCTTACAAGGATTAGTATAAAAAGTTACTTTTTTCGATGTAGATTCGTTGAACAATGCCGTTTGCCTGTAATTTGTTAATAGAAAGTTTACTCTCAGGATATAAAAATTACTTTTAATATAAAAAGAGATATTTCCACCTTGATAATTGAATAAATGATTATAAGTTCCCCTCGTTATCGTAACACGTGGTGCGCGCGCACGGGGTGTGAACCAACGTGGACCCTTAGAAATGGATTCACAACTGTCAGTCGCACCTTGGTGGTTATAGCGCGAGTTTCGAAATGACTTTATATAACGTGCGTTCTGCACATTCCGTTACGTTTCAATGATACTAGAATTCGCAGGTACCTACATAAAATGTGATAAATTTATAGACTATTCAATTACTTTGCGTCTTGAATAAAACAGGGTATGTTTGATATATTTTTAAAGTTTCAGTTTTTCCGAAATATGGAAAACTCGGCTTACGTGCCGAGTTCAGCACATATGAATTCCCCCGCTTTGGTGGTGTTCTCACAGGCCGCCGGCGGATTGCAGGACGCGCTAAGAATTCAAAGACCATTCAATCCACAGGTGATAATTATTTCGCTCATTTTATGTATTAAAAAGAGTATATTAACAAAGTCGTTGAAAATTTAAATCGAGCCAATGACTTAGCATGAGTTTTTTCGCACTAAAATCTGTTAACATTTGTGTTATTAGAACTAATTTCATTCATGAATAATGATAACAATCGAAATAGTTTCAGATGTCGGAAGCTACAAAGGATTTACATAGACCGTTCACCGCGACAAGTTTTGGTCTTCGTCATATGGAAGCTTACGGAGGTCTTCCAGCTCATATTTTAAATCATCTTCAACCGCAGTTTTTACATCCGGGTTTATCGTTAGGTTCGGGCGCGTTTCGTCCGCTCGCGGATTTAAAATCATTTCCATCTCCGTCCGCTTTTGCACCGCCGAAGTGTTTAAAAATCGAAACTAATAGTGATTCTCTTCAAGTACCGACGGGACATGGAATTTTTTCACCATCGGATGAACGGTTTTTGGGACCGAGTCCACGAACGGACTCTTGTTCACCAGCTAGCGCTTCAATGTCACCTCAACCTCCAACAAACATAGGAAATGTTAAGGAGGAAAGTCTCGACGCTCATATGTCTGAAGATGGGGATGTTACTCATGGTCCGTCGACCGACAACGATTCACCCGGAATTCATGATGACAACAGAGGATTTCGCAGTAAGAGGTTTTTTATATGTATCTCTGACACAGCGTTTAAAATCTATTTCTTTTACGCAAAAGAATAAACTTTATTTTGGTTTTTTAAGACAGGGGGCACGAAATTATATTTATGTATTTAGTGTGTAAAAGATTGAACAAAGATAACTCCCAACTGTTTAGTTTCTAAACCAAATAAACAGTTTATGTTAACAATTGTTCTTCCGTCAAAGTAGCTTGCAACCACCTGGACGAAAAATTAACTGTTGAAATAATTCAATTTTGTGCGTGTTCCCAATAAATATATTTAGAACTGTAAATATTCATTTTTACGAATACATATAATTTTTTAATTTTGAAACGCGACAAACTATTCCGCTACTGTTTGTTTGAATGGATAAATGAAACTCAAGTTTGTAATAACAGTTAAACCCTTAATCATTTCTCAATCATTCCAATATTTAAAAGTTTTAACACAGTAAGCGGGAATGTTCATATAAACATACAAACTCTAAACCGAAAAACCGATTACGGATAATGTGATTTGTTTAATTCGGCATGGTTTAATAATATCCAAAGCCAAAATATAACTAAAAGATGTAGCTTAAGACTGGGCTGTTTTTCAACTTTAAATTTGAGCTCCTTATACGTTGCAGTATAAGTACCGTATACATGATAATTTAATTTTAGATTTATAATTTAAAATAAGATACTCAACCGAACATTCCCTTTGGAATTTAAATCGCGATATATAAATTCATTTGATAATTTTTTAGAAAGTTTGTCAAATCCTACCTGAAAGTAAATGTTATATAATCATGTTCATAAAGTTGGACCTTATTGGATGTCTTGTTAATTACAATAGTTTATAAAAGTTACTGTTAAAATTTCTAAGCTGTTGGAATACAACAAACTTGCCGGATGGCATAAGCAAAATAAAAATCCTACTAGCGCTGATCTAATAAAAAAGTGATTGGTAAAAATGTTTTTAATAAAAATTGTTGATTTTTAGTATTCATGTAAAATGAGGTATAAATTAATTTTCCTTAATTTTCTTCCGATACAACCATAGGTTTAGAAATTGTATATGAAAACTTTTTCCACTAATACCCATATCGTGTTTAATGAAAATTTCAGGCCACCTTCAGCCTTAAAGAACGTAAACATTTCTAGAAAGTTGCTAATACCAATAATAAAACAAGTAATAGCTAAAAACGTTATAGTGGACTACGTCAGCAATCCCACAATTTATAATTAAACAAAAAATAATAACTAGCCAAATGCAACTATAAAATCAGCAGTGCATAATTTTGATGAAGTTTGAAAACTTTCAAATTGGACCCATCCTTGTGAAGAATACTAAAACTCTTTTACGAATTGGAATATTTTTTTGTTATTAATGGATTTTAGATTGAGGAGTAGTCAACGAGGCCCTCAGGTAACACCGAATTAAAATCTTGCAAGATCTAAAAGATTACATAAGTGAATTAATGATTTTAATAAAGATTTAAGGACCTAAAAAGGATTTACAGGATAATCTTATCAATTTAAAATTTGTTTTGTTCTCCATTTAAAAATCTATATATATATATATATATATATATATATATATATATATATATCTATTAAATCCAATTACTAGAATCACAAAATGGAACGAAAACTGCTAGAAAGATATAAGTGTAGGTACTTTCTAAGCAAAAATTTCGTAAGGTGATGTTCTATGTGGAAAATTTGAACTGGTATGTTAATTATGCCATGGTAACCTACTAAAGATGATTAAATTCGTGGGGTAAAACTTTGGTATAAGTGTACGTTGGACATGAGCCCTATGCGATTTCCAAGCAAAACTTTCGTAACGTGACGTAATACTTATTTATTACTTAATAATTCGCGGAAAATTGGTACTGTTATGCTAATTATGTCATGGTAACTCACTAACCACTAAAAATAATTAAATGCGTGGAGCAAAACCTTCCCAGGAAAATCTCGGAAATACAAATCCAAATACCAGAATCACAAAAATTTTGTGTAAGTATAGGTTGTATATGAGCACTATGTGATTTCTAAAAAAATTGAACTGTTATGTTAATTATGTCATGGCAACCCACTAAAGATGATTAAATTTGTGGAGTAAAACCTTCCCTGGAAAATCTCGGAAATCCAAATTCAAATACCCGAATCACAAAATCTCCGGAACGTTGACAGCTAGAAAGATAAGATTTGATATAAGTATAGTTGGGATATAAGCCCTATGCGATTTCTAAGCAAAACTTTCGTAACGTGACGTTCTACTTATTTATTACTTAATAATTTGCGGAAAATTTGAACTGTTGTGCTAATTATGTCATTGTAACCCACTAACCACTAAAAATATTTAAAAGCGTAGAGTAAATCCTTCCCAGGAAAATCTCAGAATTGAAAATCCAAATACCAGAATCATAAAATCACCGGAACGACTACCGTTAGAAGTATAAAATTTGGTGTAAGTATAGGCTGGATATAAG
This sequence comes from Vesta saturnalis, assembly GCA_036346205.1. Taxonomy (NCBI): domain Eukaryota; kingdom Metazoa; phylum Arthropoda; class Insecta; order Coleoptera; family Lampyridae; genus Vesta; species Vesta saturnalis. The sequence goes on along the minus strand of JARFJB010000511.1, from coordinate 247,348 downwards.
CCTTACGCGATTTCTAAGCAAAACGTAACGTGACGTTTTACTTATTTATTACTTAATAATTCCAGGAAAATTCACACTGTTATGCTAATTATGTCATGGTAACCCACTAACCGTTAAAAATAATTAAATGCGTGGAGCAAAAGCTTCCCAGGAAAATCTCAGAAATGCAAATACAAATACCAGAATCTCCAAATCTCCGGAACGACCACTTCTAGAAGTATAAAATTAGGTTGGATATGAGCACTATGTGGTTTCTAAGGAAAACTTTGGTAACGTCACGTTCTACTTATTTATTACTTAATAATTCGCGGAAGATTTGAACTGTTATGTTAATTATGTCATGGTAACCCACCAAGGATGATTAAATTCATGAAGTAAACCTTCCCTGGAAAATCTCGGAAATGTAAATCCAAACACTCAAATCAGAAAATCTCCGGAACGTTGACTGCTAGAAAGATAAGATTTGGTATAGGTATGGATTGGATAAGAGCCCTGTGGGCTTTCTACGAAACAGTAGAGTCGTGATAATTCGCGAAAACTTTCGATACATTTTTAATTCGCGGAAGATTTGAAATGTTATGTTAATTATTTTACAGTAGTCCACTAAACATGATTAAATTCGTGCAGTAAAGTCTTCCCTGGAAAATTTCGGAAATAGAGATCCATATACCCGAATCACAAAATCTCCGGGGCCCTTACTACTAAAATATAAAATTGGTTGGATATAAGCCCTATGCGATTCTAAGCAAAACTTTTGTAACGTGACGTTCTACATATTTATTACCTAATAATTCGTGGAAAATTCGAACTGTAATGTTAATTATGTCATGGTAACACATTAGCTACTAAAAATAATGAAATTCGTGGAGTAAAGCTTTTCCTGGAAAATCTCAGAAATGCAAATCCAAATACCCGCATCACAAAATCCTAGGGACGATGACTGCTACAAAGATAAAATTTGTGTTTTCTAAGCAAAACTTTAGTAATGTGACGTTTTTCTTATTTATTACTTAATAATTCGCGGAAGATTTGAACTGTTATGTTAATCATGTTATGGTAACCTACCGAAGATGGTTAAATTCGTGCAGTAAAACCTTCCCCGGAAAATCTCGGAAATACGAATCCAAATACACGAATTACAAAATTTCCGGAACGTTGACTGCTACAAAGATAATATTGCGTATAAGTATAGGTTGGATAAGAGCCCTATACGCTTTCTAAGAAACGTTAGAACCGCGAGAATTCGCGAAAGCTCTTGATACGTGACGGCGTACTTATTCATTTTTTAATTCCCGGAAGATTTGGATTATTATGTTAATTACGTTACTAAAGATGATCAAATTCGCGGACCAAAATCTTCCCTGAAAAGTGGCGGTAAATGCGCAGAAAACCCCGATTTGATTTGATTTATGTTAAATGAAATATCGTCTACTAAGAATTCCCTAATACTCATGATTAAGCTTTAATAACTATTTTGTTCTGATTCCGTAGCGAAGCACGGGTGCTCGGTTAATTACAAACTGTCCATACAAGTACTAGAACATCTACCTATAGATAAGTGAAATCCTAATATAAGCATAATAGGTAAACGCCATTCACGATGTTTCTAACCTCCAGCAAGCTGTGGACATCTAACAGTTTTACTAACATGATTTGTACCTATCGTAAATATTACTTTTACTGTCAAAGTTTAACATCTCTATTAGATTCGTAATTACTGAAATTTTTTAGTTATTACTATTGATTTCTGACGATTAACAAATAATGCTTTACGATAAATTATTTATTAATAATTCATTATATATTTTAATTATGAAAGGTGCAACAAAGCTGTCGCTTTAAAATGATGGATTCCTGCAACCTTACTTTTCTCAGGTCAGTGTTCAGTGTTGCATGTTGGGGGTCATAAACATCGTGGATATACGTAGTGGAATTAATTGTACAGCAATAAATGTGTAAAATCTGCTCTGGATTTTGCAACCCAACCGAAATCATTTGAAATCTTTATCAAATTTAGGTGACGATCTTTAACAAACACATCAAAAACTTTTTGGGTTATTGCACTCGATAGTAATCCCAATCCTATGGTAAGCTTTTCGTAGAAAAACGTTAATAATAAATGTGCGGTATTTTCATAAAATTATTTGTAGCAATGGCTTTATTATAACTTTGTTAGTATAATATTTTATTATTATAATATATTATAATTTGTTCATTATGCAATATAAACTTTGCTCATTATTTTGAATTATAGTTGCCTGTTGGGTTGGTTTTTCTAATACCCATAATTTTTCAATAATTTTTTCTACGACTTTTACAAATAATATTAAAAAGCTTATTATTTAACATACCTAACTCTATTTGGGCTTAATGGTCATAAAAATTAAAAATGTCCTTCTTTAGGACAACCAAATGTGTGAACAGAATTAAAATATTAAAATTGTAACGTCATTAATTGCTTGTGAGTAGCGAACGTCATTCTTACACAGGTTGATTGACAAAAAAAAATTAAAAGAATAGAATGACTATTGCAAAAGTCTCACATTTCGTATTAGTTTTTCTAATTCTATTGGTAACTATGGCAAAAAAATGATTGCGTACCCATCAGAATTGACCATTCAACGATATTCTAAAGCAACCTTAGCAAGATAACAAATAAATAGAAAATTTTCGTAGGGACCATTTGTGAATAGACGACATAAGATTCATCTTGGAATACCTCAACACACAATTGTTTAATTATAGACACGCACTAAAGAACTTGACCGCTTCTAATTCATAAAAAACTGTTTGGATAATTCTGCTTTATTTTTTCTAACTGTCCCGAATTAATTTTTTTTCCTTACTCTGAATCGACCTTTAGTTTGGGTACCGAAGCATGTTACAAGAGTAACGTGAAGGTAGTTTATACATCTACCAGAGTAGTCTGGAATATATTATTTAAATATTCATCACCCCTTACATACCTACTTTGTAGACCAGTAGCTTATAGCAAACATTAACCTTTTACAGGGATATAATTACCCAAAATTCAAAATTATGCAAAAGACAAAATCATAGAAATATGCGAATGCAAAAAAATTTATTTTTCAATAAAAGTTTGGATTATAATTTCTTTTAATCTAAATTTGTTAAGAGAAAATCACATCTATTATTATAATTTCACATTATTTATAGATCTTTGTTGGTAGGTGTTTGAATCATAACGGCACTCACTCATTCTTATGATGACAAAGGCCACCCCTAGCATACATGTCACCTTGAAGACGATGGTCTCTTCTGACTCTGATTACAATGGCTATCTCGATCATAACGTCTATTCTTTCCTATGATAATAACGGACACTCGTTATTTTAATCACAACACCTATTTCGAAGCCGAGTTGGTAGAGTTGTGATAACACGACCTGCTTAGCATTTGGGACGTAATGTTTTCGATTCCAGTTACCGACTACCCTGTATGAGGTTTTGTCAGGGGCTTTTCCTCATACACGTGTAGCGGCATAGTCACTGCGTATACGCACAACATGTGTGGCTATTTAGGAGAATGATGCGGTAGTCTTTTCCCCATCAGAACCCTATTCCCACCATGCATATATACGTAATATATGTATGCATGCTGGGAATCCATGATTGTGGCTGGAGGAGCTTGGAAAGCTCAAGCAGCTCGCCGACCCCATTGGGGAGGGAATGAAATACGTGGCCTTTTCGTTTGCCGATCTTGATCGATACGGTAGTTGGATCTAGGTCACAATACCCACCCTACTAATCCTATAACACTTAATACTGTGAAATATAGAAGTTTACCTCAAAACATTAACGACAATTTTTAAGCATCAACTTTGTACTGAAAGAAAGAAGATCAGCGATTTTGATTTGTATATCAATATAGATGAACTATTTTTTTCTAGTAACAAGGATTAAGGATGAATAATGTAGACTTTTTGATCAATTGTAGCCGGCTGTGCAATGGGTGCGTTGTATAAGAGTCATAAACATTCCTTTTCTATTATGGCTTAATATAGGTTTGCATGAAATAAATAAAATAAATAAATAGAAATGTGCAAAATCGCACAAAAAAAAAATTGAGCAATTTGAAGTTGGTATATTGTTGTCACTCTGCAGGAATGCTGAAATGTAAAATGTTTGTTAATATGATGAGGTACACTCGAATTGCGGTTTTTGGGAGACTTAATAATATAGATAGTGGATTCAAGGTAGTGGTAACATACAAATACTGCTTCTAACTATAAGCTATTTGTGAATATAATTATAATATACCTAATAAACTTAATTCCAGTGGTGCGACAATACCTACTCTCGTCGCCCCAGTGTTAATGAGCCGTATTATTGTCACATGAAATCGATCCCAGAAATGTTACAAACTAACTAACTATAATTTAAATAGAATAGAATGGAAGATTGTTCTAGAAAAAAAAACTAGGATAAAAATAAATCCAGAAAACCTATTAGTAATGATGATCAACGCCTAAGGATAGTGACTATTAGATAAAACACGAAAAACTTGGTTGTTCTAAAATTGTTGATAAAAAATATTAGTGTACTTGCACTTCAGAAGCTGTACCAAACATAATATCAATGTATGCGTACTGAACACGGTCGTCATATTGGAATGATTTATAGGATTCCTAATTGTTATATGGAAAGTTTATCTGTTTATAGCGATACACTTAAAGACATTTCATATATAACATTCTGAATAAGCTGTTTAATACTCGAAATTCATTAAAACATCAACCTTTTCTTTTCTGTACATAAAATTTTTTATTATTAAATATGCATGAAAAGTAAGTCTATATAAACAATCTTCTCCCACGCTTCTCTGCTATCGACAAATTGTTTTTTTTATACGCGGATGATAAAACACTCCTTAGTAGTTCTGAAGAACACTGCTTAATATAATTCAGCTATAAAGTTTCTCAGCGAATTATGCACCTACTAAACTAAATTTGCATTTAAATAGATATAAAATGATAGTTCTTGTTCTGTCCTTAAGTCAACTCGATTTCTTGACATCTCAATTAAAAACTTCCATTCATAACATAGTAAACAGTTAATCAGTTTTAATAGTTTGTCACTCTAGACGTGCTCCAAATAGGTCACCGTCAAATGACAAATATGTGTAGTTGGAACACATACAAAAATAAGTTCACAATCCGCATCAATTATAAGTAATGGAAAGGGGCCGTTGTGATCATAACCTGAGTTTTCCAATCGAGAGGAAGTTATGATCAAAATGTGTGAAATGATCACGGAAAAAGGTAGAGATGTAGAAAAACCCAGTGAACGTAGGCCAGCGAAAGTAGGTGTTATAAACAAAGTGAAAGATATCCTTAGACTACGAATGTGGGCCGTACGAATAAAGTCCATTATGAATAACACCGAACGTGTTAGTTATTTTTATTATGGTTGATAAATATTAGTACGCAATAAAGTATTTTACTTTAATAAACGATTTAAATATAGTCGTGACGAGAGATCTTTATATAATCTACTTATATATGAAAGAAGGCAGCGTAGAACTAGAAAAGCGTTGCTTTTTTACATAACTAAATTCAACATTTACACAACACTTTTCGAGCTACCATGTTTAGCCTTTTTCCCCAATGAAATTGGGGCATTAATTCTTCGTTCCAAATGATAACTCGTAGAACAGTCAAAAGTAGTACTTGCCCATCCAAGCAGTACGTTTGGTATTTGTTGTATAAATAAAGACTTCAACACACATAGTTAACCTGTTTCTTGAAAATGTACTTTGTGAAGAACAAATTTTTATTAGGGATATCAAACGATCACCTTGAATACACGGTGTATGTCGGCTGTTTTTAACGTTTATCAAAACTGTTACTTAGAACAATGTAGTTACACTTCGTGTGTGCTCTATAATACTAAAACGCTTAGTTTTAATAATTTTAGTTTAACGCCAGCGGAATAAAGCTTTGACCGCACACTAAAGTCTTTCTTTGGACCTCTATAAAAAAATTTCAAAGAATATGGACTAAAATTACTTAATTAAAGCTCAGTAAATAAATCTCAAAATTGGTTTTTCATTTACATACAATATAGGTTCTTACGGATTTCAGTAGTACAATAAAATCAACAAATCATCCCTTGTTTGTGGAAATATATATATATGTGTATATATATATATATATATATATATATATATATATATATATATATATATATATATATATATATATATATATATATATGATAATAAATAAATCATATAGTTTCTGTGAATAAAAACGTACTTTGGCTTGAGTATATAAGACACTCGTATTTTCTGTGAAAAACCAATCCGGTTTTTCCGGATATGAACAAGAGTTGAGACAGAACCCTGTACATTTTTCCATAAATGGATATAGTTTTTTAAATAACACATCACAAGATGTCATTATGGGTATTATCATTTTGCTGAAGATAATAAGGCATACTTGAGTTATAAAAAATATTACTGACTGTTCAATTTTGGATAAAATTTAAGGCAAAAGTTGAAATTTTAAACCAAAAATATCTCTTACTTTTTATGACAACTTCGAGGTTTTGTAAACAGGCACCATATTGAATCTGTAGAAACATGCCTCTTGGACTGGCCTTGGGGAAAAAAAGTGCTAACTTGTAAAATGTCATTAAAATATCCATCCAGCTATGGAAGAAAATATACAGGGTTCTCTTTGAACTCTGAGTTACGTATACTTACTTCAGGAAAGAGGTAAGTAGAGTCAAGTTTGTCGTTTTTCATAGAAAATATGAGTCTCGGTGAGTTAGGTTTAAACCGAATATCAAATTTACGACATGTTGTGAAACGATTTCCTTGACAGCATCAATTCTTTTAAAAAATAAATAGTATATACTTCTTTGATTAACATTGCCGTTCGTTTCTGGAAATCATTCAAATTTGGACGACAGAAATCATTTTAATTTAAGGTGTCACTACATCCAAATACCATTATTGTTTCATACGTAAATCGACCATCAATACTAACATGTCAAACGATAAAGTTTATATCTATTTTACCAGTAGAAATGTGTAAATCAGAGTCATATTAACTTTACACAGACGTCCGTAGGATTTCTAACCAATTTCGATACACTTACTATCTTCTGTAGTGTGTAGATAGGATCAGATTTGAACCACAAATATTAGGAAAAGTCTAGAATATATATATATATATATATATATATATATATATATATATATATATATATATATAAACTTGATTTAAATCTAAATGAATGTGTAACTTACTAAACTAATAGAATGATACATAAATTCAACTTCCTCGCACATTTTAGTAATGTTTCGGGGTTTTGAGCTTTACGCACATAAACTTACGTGACACGCAAAAATGAATTTTGGCCATAACATACACTTTACATCGGTAAACAATTTTGGCGAACATAAAATAAGGAGTTTCTTATTACATTTTGAGATGGAACAAATACATTTTTTATTATACCTGTGTCGTTCTTCAAACGTTTGATCATTTCGAGCGAGTTAGTGTAAACACAAGCTTAAAACAGCTGTTTGGCATGATTTAAATAATGCAAGCTTGCAATAGTTTAAAAATCATAAAAACTAAAATGTGGATGATGATGAAAGACTGAGTTTACGTTCAAAATGTTCCTGTCAGTGAATCAATTCCTAATTATAATTAACATTCTTATTCTCATGTTACTTGAAATAGTAATAAAAGTGCATAAGATTCTAACAATTGTGTTAGAAGTAAATGTTTTGTAAACTTATTTTGCAAAACGCCTTGTTAATTATAGCTTAATAAATTTATAGAATAAAAGAAATTGTACTAAATTAAACATATTTTATTATTGCTCGACCTGTTTCTATATGTGTGTATTGTTACAAGAGCTTGAATGAGAATGAAATTATGACATGTGTAATTAGTATTATTTCGAGTAATAAGTAAATATTTAATGGATAAAAATTGTTTAAAGTGGCATCTAAAACGCCCTTAATGTGAATCAAAGGCTAACAGAGTGACTGTCACAGTCAAAAGTCAAATTTAACAAAATATATGCACGTAATGTACAAGTGAAAATTAAAGATTCAGTTCTTTATTCCAAACTAGTAATTAGAATTTAAGTTATTAACTTGCACGATTATTACAGGTATACTTTAGAATTATAATAATATTAATAGGTATATTATGTGAATATTTATGTTTATTAATTTAAAAAAAATTGCTAGTAGAAAAAGGTGAAAATTGTATGATATTACTTGAACTCATTGTCGTTTCCGCGTTGAATATGTTTTTGTTGTTTGACCTATGTATGTAGTATTCTGAATGTATTATTATTTTTAAACATTGTATTGTGTTCTTTTGAATAAAATCACTAAAGCAGTTACGTTTACTTGTATTACGCATGTATCATATTTGAATTATAACACCCATTACCTTGTGCTGGTTGTTTAATAGTTATGGTAAATTTGTTTAATGGTAAAGTTAAAGCTCTGCGATCCAAGCTTTTCATTATGACACGAATCATTGGATAATGTGGTATACGTATGTGTTGGTTTTCTACGCCATAACGAAAATTTAAATTGGCTATGTATTAAATTTAGTGACCAAATTTATAGGTTAACAGAGGTTTTTGTTTATGAGTAAGAACCATTTTGAAATTAAAAAAAAATAAGTATACTTTATTAACAATTTAATTTTTACATCAAAGCCTGTACCTCAATCTATTTTTCTACATAATTACCACTAACATTAAGCCACTTATATTACACGATCATCTTTTGAATCCCATCCTCATAGAAGTTTACCGCCAGGTTTGACAACCACTGCAATATGGTTGTTACTGCACCAAATCTTCAGTAATGACTGAAGGTCGCCCACTTTGTTCCACATCATGAACATTTGAGCGGCCAACTTTAAAAATTCTAATTCTGCACCATTCCAGCGCTAATAATGTGTTTTCTATAAATTCACTAATCCAGCGATGCATTCAGCCGGGTTCACACGTTTAGCAGTAAGAAAATGAATCACAGCGCGTATTTCACAGTCGGCGGGATTCTAATCGATTGAGGCATTTTAATTCCTCACAAACAAACGTAAACGCGATCGAATGCTTTCGTAATAACCTCCTGGTTTCTTCCTGAGAGATGTGAGCACACTGCACGTATGCGCCAAATTCCGACCGCCAGTTCTATAGCAGCCGGATTTCAAAACGGTAATTATCTAAAAAACCACACCTCGTATGTCTTGTTCACTTCTTAAAGTAGATCTAACTTTAGCGTGTAAATGAATAGTCTTGATTATCTTCTAAATACAAACAAAAGTGTTTGCTAATAATTGAAATTAAACTATGGATAATAAAACACTCTCCTTATGAATAATATTTTATTGGATGTAAATAATTTAGACTAATGCGAAGATTAAGACAGTATTGAATTGTGTTATTTGTTAGAATTCGTCTTAATTTATAAAAGTAAGTAACTACTACTTATTCGTTTTCAGCGATTCATTAAGCGCGGACCTCGCAATTTACATACCGTTTCCTTTTATCTTCCTTAAGGGATGATTTTTCAAACATCCTTTCTTAGCGAATGCCTGCAATCTCTAAGGAACCTATCTGGCAAATATCCTTATAGTTATCGAGATTTCTCCATACAAAATTTACCACCTCCGTTTACCCCCTTAGAAGGTTAACTTTTAACAATAATGAAACATTTGTTATTTTATTTGTTTGAAGAGTATGTTTACAAAGTGTCATCATTGCTTCTTCCCACAAACTTTACCACCCCTTTTCACTTCTTCAGAAACGTAATTTTAAAAAATCCTTCCTTAGCGGACCCCTAGAGTACTCGAGTAATATTTCCTCCATATTTCAAATATGTAGATTCACCGGTGGTGGTTGTGCGTTGTCTGTCAGTCACGATACTGTTATATAGGTAGATAATTGCCGAATATCAGATTAGGGAAACTTTGTTTCGTTATTATGCAGGTATTTGCGAATACGCTTATCTTGTGAGCTATAAAGTTTTTTTATCTTTAAAAATAGAAAAATCTGTTACTTTGGTTTGATAACGGTGTGGCAGCTTGAGAAGATTTCTGCCTGTATGGTTCAATTTATAATAAATAATAGTGTGATTTATAGGAACTGTGAAATTAAATCATTACATTAAATAACTATATTTAAAACTGGATATCTTATTGTATGAGGTATGTATCGAGTGGTCAAATATTTCAATTAAAAGTTTTTATTCTGAAAGTGACAAGAGAAGTAAAAAAAGGAAAACTTTAACGTGCAAAATACTATAGTGCGAATAATGATAAAAAATGACAATTGCTGAGAGTTTGATCAAGTCATTATAATTATCAGCAAATGCTTCTAAAAATTAAAATATTACTTGAACCTATATTATTAGAACTGAAAGACATAATAATTGAGTCTGTAGCTAAATACTTTGTGCCTTCACATATTTTTACCGATTAACCTTTTGTTAAGTTCCGGTGTTACAGCACTTTGTAGTAAAATCGTTAGTAAAAACACAATGTTCTCGTGCTAATTCTTGGCTATCGTTACATTAATTTAAGTTTGTTATTGGTAAATATATTAACATTACGTTGGTATCTTTTTTCGGCGACAAGACATGTCGTAACGCGACAGTTCGTAACCCCACAAATGGTAACGGACAATTCGTAACGCCGTCAATTCGTAACGGCCACACTTCGTAACATCGACAGTTCGTAACTACAACTATTCGTAACGGTATAATCCGTAACGCCAAGATTGAATGATTTTGTTTATTTTTGTTAACGTGGAAAGCAATTTATAGTTGCAATTGAAATTACGTTTATCAATTTAACGGACCAACATCAGGATAAACATTTCTAACTCATTCCATATTTTGTAGAAAAATAAATTTTGAAAATTGTATCTTAAAATAAATATAATCTACCTGTAACAGGAAATATAATTAAAGTTTGTCCTTTTTAATCTTCTTTAAATTGCCATATACGTAGATAAAGTAATAACAATGTAATTAGTGAATTCTTTAAACCGATGACAATCTTTAGAAATTCCCAACTTTCTAAGTAAACATTCTGTAAATGAGAGTATGGAATTAGGGATTACCAATTATTGTAATTAGCCTTGTGATTGGTTATAGCTAATAAGAGGAATGTCTTCAAACATATAAATTGAGGAACATTAATGATCTTCTAACTAGTGTCTAGAGTTTTTGAATAATAATTGTAAGAAGTTTAATATGGCTAATGAACTTACGTATGGTCTTAGTTCGCGTAGAAAACGTACTTATATACCAAAATTTCGAGTTTGTTCAAAATCGGGTAACCGAATCTGGAATTGTGCATTGGAAGTGTCGGAACAGTTATACTTACAAGTGCAAAGCAATTGTGCATACGAAAGGTGACGATATCATAAAATGTAACGAGGAACATTCACATATTGTACAACCATTCGCAGCAGATAAAGATAAAGATGGTAAATGAGATGAAAGCAAATATGATAAATCCTGGAGCAACACCTAAAATTGACTATAGTACAAAACTTCTTGAAAAAAATGAGAGCGTTAAATTACTACTTCCAAAAAAGACTTCAATATCAAGAACACTTCAGCGTGCCAAACAGAGAGAAACAGATGTTGTACCTGCTACTCCCAACAACATGAATTCTGTACTTCCTGAAAAATACAACAACTTGCTATTACATGACAGTGGATCTGATGATCCTAATAGAATGTTAATATTTGGACATGAACAGTTATTAAACTTGTTAGTGACACATCAAAATTGGTTAGTCGATGGAACTTTCAAAGTTGTACCTGAAATATTTTTCCAACTTTATACTATCCACGTTCAACTTGATGGTATAACATTTCCTTATGGTTTTGCGTTACTGCGAAATAAGACTGAAGAAACTTATCGAAGATTGTTACGTGTGTTAAAAACCCGACTCCCAACTTTAAATCCCGGTTCTTGCCTACTTGATTTTGAAAAGACCGCAATCAATGCTTTTCAAGCTGAATTTCCTGGAATTGAAACAAAAGGATGTTTTTTCCATTTAAATCAATCAGTGATCCGAAAGCTAGGCTAACGTACAAAATTTTGCAAAATGCGTTAAGATGCTAACTTCAATATCATTACTCCCTGTAGAAGAAATAACTGATGCATATTTACAAGTCGCAGGAATGTTTCCTAAATTTGATGACGGAACTGAAGAGTTTTTGCAGTACTTTGAAAATACGTATATTAGAGGTCGTGAATTGAGAAATGGCCGTAGGCGAGATCCAGCATTTCCTCCAAACACATGGAATCATCGTCAAAATGTAGCAGATGGTTTGGCCAGGACTACCAACAGCGTAGAAGGCTTTCACTATTCACTTCAATCTTTATTTCAATGTGCCCATCCCACAATGTGGAAATTTCTTGATGGACTGTTTGCGGAAGTTACTTTACAGCACACATATTATTTGCAATATGAAAGTGGTCAAAGAATGCCGCAACGTTTGACATATAAACAAATAAAAGAGCGCATAGTTAGAGTCGTCCAAGATTATGTTGTTGAACGGCGATTGACATTTCTAAGAAATATAGCGCACATGTTTTAATTTTTACATTAAATAAATATAACTACTTTTAAAATTGTATGCCTGCTTATACTTATTGATGTTAGAAATATAAATTGTATTATTTATTATAATAAATACATTATTATTGAAGTGGTTTTAATTTTTTTCATTATTATTCAGACTTAGTTTTATTACTTTAAAGTGATAATTCAGGATACAAATTTAAAAAAAAACATAAATATTCTTTAGTTGGCATATTAACAAAAGTATATGCTAAATATGTGTGAAATATGTTTAAAAAAAGTGGTCTTGAAAAAAATATGTAGGAAAGTATACAAAGTATGCAAAATGCGTTTTTGTAAATGTTGGCGTTACGAATTATACCGTTACGAATAGTTGTGGTTACTAACTGTCGATGTTACGAAGTGTCGCCGTTACGAATTATCGGCGTTACGAATTGTCCGTTACCATTTGTGGGGTTACCAACTGTCGCGTTACGATATGTCATGGATCCCTTTTTTCTTTCAATAATTAAACTTTGGTAACTATATGTCGATATTTTCTCTTTAGTGTACATAATTACAAATTTCTATGTATATGTAATTTGATCATCCGTAATGAGTATTTAGACACATCAATTTTTGTTGTTCTTTGCGCAAATGCGAACTGAACACGCTTAATGCATTTCCATTTTTTCTACCGTTCAGTTCATTACGTTGTGTTTTTTAAGTTTTGCTTCGCTTGTATAAGGTATGTAAGACTTTTAATTACATTTTTGTACACATATATTTGATCAGATTTGATCAGATAAGCCCCTACATTAAGGAAAACCGCTAGTGTTGAGAAAAAGTTCTTATGTTAAGTGTTAATGAATTTCGTATCGTAAAAGCTTGGTGGATGACGTCACGAATCTAATATGCATAAAATGGCGTGCATGATAATGCAATGTCATCTTCACGAATTATAAATGAAGATATCTTTGTTTTGCATCAATAACGCACGCTGTTCATATAACTGCTTTCGTCCTCTAATGTCTCTTTCGTTGTCCGAAGCCTGTTTTTGTTGTTCGATCTACATTTCCTTTATTTGTATGTGGAAGACAAATGAAAATTACCTTATCTTAATACATGACCTACATTTCGTTTATTTGTACGTTGAGGACAAATGAAAATTATCTTACCTTATCGTATGATTGATAGAAATGAAGTTCTGAATTTGCAGTTCGTTTGAAAATAAAGTTAATACCTTATATTTATTTTGAGTGCAACAAAATGTAAATACGTATCCTTTTAATGCAAAATACGTTTAAGGAAATAACAAATTAACATAGTGTTGTTTTGATACGGTTATAAGGCAAAGAAACAGCTGATTTCGGTTTCTAAGATAAAATCATTTAAGTGTATAACCTATAGTAACTGTAATGTTGTTGACATGGGTCAAGCATACGTTTTATTATTAAATAGTGTTGATCATATTACATTTTGAATTTTAAATAAAGATAGATTATATGCTTGTATAGTTGGGTTAAATTAGGAATTATTTAACATCGTAAAGCTTTACGAGAAATACCGTTTTAATTATTTTATGCTGAAATTAATCAGACATTTTGGTTCTTTAAATATACAAATAAATACAGCTGTTTAGTGTTATTCAGTTTACCTATGGTATTAATGTACAACTTTCTCAATTTTTGTAGTGTTTGAATTATTAAACCTATAAAATAAATTGAGTGGCATCCAACAAAAAAAAACAAACAAATCCTTTATTGATTATATCTATGGCATATCTCTGCCTCCCTCACAACCTGTCAAAAAAGAGTTCTCAACTATAGTAAGTTTCGTAAGTATTGTACCTTGCTGAGCTAGATCGTGGTGCAAAATTACCTTTTTAATATTCCATTTACACCCTCTAATTTCTTATTTGTTATATCCCTCCCCCCCCCCCCATTTTTCAAACATTTCCACTAACTACTATTTTGGTCAATATAAAAATACTTCTTTAATAAGAAACTAGTGCTATCCTATTTTTGTTGTCAAAAATAGGTATAGGAGACATAAGAGTGTTAAGTGGTCTAAAACTATATCCCCTGTTCTTCGGCCTTAAAGGCAATAAAGTTGAACCAAGGTCTCCTTCAGTAGAGGCCAGTAACTGCACTGCGTGACGTCACAGCTGCCGATCCATGCTAATAAAGTTGTGCGTGGGGAAAATACAGTTACATAAACTAAATTCGTGCTCAAGCCATGATTGACAACGGCTTAAATTTATGATTTGTTATTGTAACATGTAAGCTTTTTATTAGGTACACATATCAAATAAACCATAAAAATTAATGCAGTAGGAAAGGAATAAAATATGTCCACACCGACCACAACATGCAGTTTAAAGTAAACATACTCATATTTGTGAAAGTGAAATATTAAATCAAACAAAAGCCCCAAGATATTAAATTACATTCACGTTTATTGACAAAATCTTATATTCTTATTCTTATAGAAACTTCAGTGAAAGTGTAATAGAAGTAAAATGTAAATAATAACTTCTCCATACAACAGATGGGAAGTACTGTATCGCTAAAAAGTTTTCAAAAATTTTTATTCGCTCAATCGCTTTAAAATGTTCGAAAACGCCCAAAAACAATTTTTTTGCAAAAAAATCGTGTCTGTGTGTGTGGGGTGAGGGGGGAGGTGAGTGCGTGAGTGTGTGTGTGTGTGTGTGTGTGTGTGTGTGTGTGTGTGATTGCGTGCGTGTGCATGCGTGCGTGCGTGTGCGCGTGCGTGCGTGAGTGCGTGCGTGCGTGATTGCGTGTGCGCGCGTGTGTGTGAGTGTGTATGCGTGTGTATGCGTGTGTATGCGTGTGTATGCGTGTGTATGCGTGTGTATGCGTGTGCGTGCGTGTGCGTGCGCGCGCGTGCGTGTGCGTGCGTGCGTGTGCGTGCGTGTGTGTTCACGGGCGTCTGTGTGTGTGCGTGTGTGTGTGTGTGTGTCTGTGTGTCCCTGTGTGGGTGCGTGTGAGTGCGTGTGGTGCGTGTGCGTGCGTGTGCGTGCGTGTGCGTGTCGTGTCGTGCGTGTGCGTACGTGTGAGCGTGTGGGTGTGCGTGCGTGCGTGCGTGTGTGCGTGGTGTGCGTGTGCGTGTGCGTGTGCGTGTGCGTGTGCGTGTCTCTGTGTGTGTGGGTGAGGTGAGTGCGTGTGTGTGTGTGATTGCGTGCGTGCATGTGCGCGTGCGTGTGGTGCGTGCGTGTGCGTGCGTGTGCGTACGTGTGAGCGTGTGGGTGTGCGTGCGTGCGTGCGTGTGCGTGTGCGTGTGCGTGTGCGTGTGCGTGTCTCTGTGTGTGTGGGGTGAGGGGGGGGAGGTGAGTGCGTGTGTGTGTGTGATTGCGTGCGTGCGTGTGCGCGTGCGTGCGTGCGTGATTGCGTGTGCGCGCGCGTGTGTGCGTATGTATGCGTGTGTATGCGTGTGCGTGCGTGTGCGTGCGTGAGCGTGCGCGCGTGCGTGCGGGTGCGTGCGTGTGTGTGTGTGTGTGTGTGTGTGTGTGATTGCGTGCGTGTGCATGCGTGCGTGCGTGCGCGTGCGTGCGTGAGTGCGTGCGTGCGATTGCGTGTGCGCGCGTGTGGTGTGGTGTGTATGCGTGTGTATGCGTGGTATGCGTGTGTGCGTGGTATGCTGTGCGTGCGTGCGTGCGCGCGCGTGCGTGTGCGTGCGTGCGTGTGCGTGCGTGTGTGTTCACGGGCGTCTGTGTGTGTGCGTGTGTGTGTGTGTCTGTGTGTCCCTGTGTGGGTGCGTGTGAGTGCGTGTGCGTGCGTGTGCGTGCGTGTGCGTGCGTGTGCGTGCGTGTGCGTGCGTGTGCGTACGTGTGAGAGCGTGTGTGGGTGTGCGTGCGTGCGTGCGTGTGCGTGTGTCGTGTGCGTGTGGTGTCTCTGTGTGTGTGGTGAGGGAGGTGAGTGCGTGTGTGTGTGTGATTGCGTGCGTGCGTGTGCGCGTGCGTGCGTGCGTGTGTGGTGTGCGTGCGTGTGCGTACGTGTGAGCGTGTGTGGGTGTGCGTGCGTGCGTGCGTGTGCGTGTGCGTGTGCGTGTGCGTGTGCGTGTCTCTGTGTGTGTGGGGTGAGGGGGGAGGTGGTGGTGTGTGTGTGATTGCGTGCGTGGCGTGTGCGCGCGCGTGTGTGCGTATGTATGCGTGTGTATGCGTGTGCGTGCGTGTGCGTGCGTGAGCGTGCGCGCGTGCGTGCGGGTGCGTGCGTGTGCGTACGTGTGCGTGCGTGTGTATGCAGTGCGTGCTGTGTGTCTGTGTGTCTGTGTGTGTGTGTGTCTGTGTGTGCGTGTGTGTGTGTGTCTGTGTGTCTGTGTGTGCGTGCGTGTGTGTGCGCGTGCGTGCGTGTGCGTGCATGTGCGTGCGTGCGTGCGTGCGTGCGGGTGCGTGCGTGTGCGTACGTGTGCGTGCGTGTGTATGCACGGGCGTCTGTGTGTGTCTGTGTGTCTGTGTGTGTGTGTGTGTCTGTGTGTGCGTGTGTGTGTGTGTCTGTGTGTGTGCGCGTGCGTGCGTGTGCGTGCATGTGCGTGCGTGCGTGCGTGCGTGTGTGTGTGTGCGCGCCTGTGTGTGTCTGTGTGTATGTGCGTGTGTGTGTCTGTCTGTGTGTGTGCGTGTGCATGTGCGTGTGCGTGTGCGTGTGCGTGCTGTGTATATGTGTACGTGTGCGTGTGCGTGTGTCAAGTGCGTGTGCGTGTACGTGTGCGTGTGCGTGTGCGTGTGCGTGTCGTGTCGTGTGCGTGTGCGTGCGTGTGCGTGTACGTGTGCGTGTGCGTGTGCGTGTGCGTGCGTGTGCGTGTGCGTGTGTGTGTGCATGTGCGTGTGCGTGTGCGTGTGTGTGGTGTGCGTGTCGTGTGCGTGTGCGTGTGCGTGTGCATGTGCGTGTGCGTGTGCATGTGCGTGTGCGTGTGGCGTGTGCGTGTGCGTGTGCGTGTGCGTGTGCGTGTGACTGTGTGTATATGTGTACGTATGCGTGTGCGTGTGCGAGTGCGTGTGCGTGTACGTGTGCGTGTGCGTGTGCGTGTGCGTGTGCGTGTGCGTGCGTGAGCGTGTGCGTGTGCGTGTGTGTACTCCATAACTTTCGAAGGACTTAACATATCAACTTGAAATTTGGCACACATGTAGATCAACTACTCAAAGCGGCTTTGCAAATTTTTATTTTTTTTAGATTTTTTCTTTAATATGTGATTAGTAATATAATTTTGAGTATTTTTTACTTCTATAATTTTTCTGTACAACAAACGGTTTACAAGATATTGGCAAAAAACCGTCACTTTAAAAAAACGGTTTTTCCTAAATATCTCCGGAACTACTTAACATATTCAAAAAGTGAAAATATCATTAGATAAGAAATAAAATTTGTCATAAAAAGTGTTTTTGAAATTTTTTCGATTTTTTGGTATTAGAAAATCGAATTTCTGATCGAGAAGCATTCTTGTAATTTATTTTGTAAAGTTAATCGTTTTCGAGTGTGTGTGTGGGGTAAGGGGGATGTGAGTGCGTGAGTGTGTGTGTGTGTGTGATTGCGTGCGTGTGTGCATGCGTGCGTGCGTGTGCGCGTGCGTGCGTGAGTGCGTGCGTGAGTGCGTGCGTGCGTGATTGCGTGTGCGCGCGTGTGTGTGAGTGTGTATGCGTGTGTATGCGTGTGTATGCGTGTGTATGCGTGTGTATGCGTGTGCGTGCGTGTGCGTGCGCGCGCGTGCGTGTGCGTGCGTGTGCGTGCGTGCGTGTGTATGCACGGGCGTCTGGGTGTGTCTGTGTGTGCGTGTGTGTCTGTGTGTCCCTGTGTGTGCGTGTGAGTGCGTGTGCGTGCGTGTGTGTGCGTGTGCGTGCGTGTGCGTTTGCGTGCGTGTGCGTGCGCGTGAGAGCGTGTGCGTGCGTGTGCGTGCGTGCGTGCGTGTAGGTTTGCGTGTGTGTGTGCGTGTCTCTGTGTGTGGGATGAGGGGGGAGGTGAGTGCGTGGTTGTGTGTGTGTTTGCGTGCGTGCGTGTGCGCGTGCGTGCGTGAGTGCTTGCGTGCGTGATTGCGTGTGCGCGCGTGTGTGTGTATGTATGCGTGTGTATGCGTGTGTATGCGTGTGTATGCGTGTGTATGCGTGTGCGTGCGTGTGCGTGCGTGAGCGTTCGCGCGCGTGTGTGTGCGTGCGTGCGTGTGCGTGCGTGTGTATGCACGGGCGTCTGTGTGTGTCTGTGTGTGTGTGTGTCTGTGTGTGCGTGTGTGAATGTGTGTGTGTGTGTGTGTGTGTCTGTGTGTCCCTGTGTATGTGTGCGTGTGAGTGCGTGTGTGTGCGTGTGCGTGCGTGCGTGCGTGCGTGTACGTGCGTGTGCGTGCGTGTGTGCTTGTGCGCGCCTATGTGTGTCTGTGTGTGTGCGTGTGTGTGTCTGTCTGTCTGTGTGTATGTGCGTGTGTGTGTCTGTCTGTGTGTGTGCGTGTGCGTGTGCGTGTGCGTGTGCGTGTGCGTGTGCGTGTGCGTGTGCGTGTGCGTGTGCGTGTGCGTGTGCGTGTGCGTGTGCGTGTGCGTGTGCGTGTGCGTGTGCGTGTGACTGTGTGTATATGTGTACGTGTGCGTGTGCGTGTGCGAGTGCGAGTGCGTGTACGTGTGCGTGTGCGTGTGCGTGTGCGTGTGCGTGTGCGTGTGCGTGTGCGTGTGTGTGCATGTGCGTATGCGTGTGCGTGTGTGTGCGTGTGCGTGTGCGTGTGCGTGTGCGTGTGCGTGTGCGTGTGCGTGTGCGTGTGCGTGTGCGTGTGCGTGTGTGTACTCCATAACTTTCGGAGGACTTAACATATCAACTTGAAATTTGGCACACATGTAGATCAACTACTCAAAGCGACTTTGCAAATTTTTATTTTTTTTAGATTTTATCTTTAATATGTGATTAGTAATATAGTTTTGAGTATTTTTTACTTCTATAATTTTTCTGTACTACAAACGGTTTACAAGATATTGGCAAAAAACCGTCACTTTAAAAAAACGGTTTTTCCTAAATATCTCCCGAACTACTTAACATATTCAAAAAGTGAAAATATCATTAGATAAGAAATAAAATTTGTCACAAAGGTGTTTTTGAAATTTTTTCGATTTTTTGGTATTAGAAAATCAAATTTCTGATCGAAAAGCATTCTTGTAATTTTTTTTGTAAAGTTAATCGTTTTAGGGTTATTTACAAAAAATGAACTAAGTACTAGCTAATCTTACGACTTTGCGTGTTGTTTTATCCTTTGCTTTATTAACTTCTTTTTCTTCTCCTCAATTTTTAATTACTTAAGATCTTCGACTTTCAGCAGGATATTCGAAAAAATATCAATACACATTTCTACCAATGATGTTTTTGATAAGCCGCATTCGCTCTTTTTTTTGCGAACAATACTTTTGAAACAGTGCTTCAAACAGTTCATTTATGAGGACTTTAAATGAAACATACATTTGACTAACAACGTCAACAGAATACTGTTTGAGAAATTTTAGATCACCTCTATCAATACTTTTGACGTAATTATAACATTCACTTTCAGCAGTACTTAAATTTACTTCTATGTCTCTATTGTGAAACTAAACTTATTTTTGATTTTATTCACGATATAGCCTGAAATGTAAACTAAAAACACTTGCATCATTTTCAGAAAGAATTTCATCGTTCGCAATTACCAAAGCGTCTTCAAAAGATTCATCGGTGCAATTAACTTGCTCCCTATCTTTTGTAGAGTATGCTTTACAAATGTTTAAAAAGTCAGTTAACTGAAATTCACCTGTTTCGGTAAATTTTAATTTTATTAAGCTAATCATTTTAAGTTTCTTTTCAGATTCTAGTATTTGCGTAAGAGACACATGATGATTGCCTCCACTCATTTGACGATATTGGCCAAACTGTCCTTCCAAATCGTTGGTTTGTAATTTGCCAACCAAATGTATCAAATATTTAAAAAAGGCAATTAAAGCTTAGGTGAGACCAGTCAATGCAGCATGTGTTTCTGCGGTCAATTTCACATTTCTTTTTCCTTTTTTCGAATTAGAATCGCTTTGAATTTCTAATTCATCCTAGCGTTTTAGCCAATTACCGACATTTTCTAAAAATGTAATGTTTTCAGCATTTATCCTGGAGACTGGATCACTAAAAGAATCTCGCAATTCAACACCTTTATACCTAGATTGTGAAATTAAGTTTATAAATTTTGCAGTACCTTCTATTAATGTAGGTGTTTCTTTGTACATTTCTTTGAGAGCGCTTACATTTTTTCATCAAATAGTCGGACACACAACTGTACGTTTTGTTTTTCGAGAGACGATGCAACGTTGCTTCGTTGGCGGAAGACTTAAAATTCTCCCCATACTGCTGTAAATAATAAACTAAATTCTTAAACTTTTTCCAGGAATCATATATTAAACCCTTTCCTAAAATATTCTTCAGTTCGTCATTGATAACTTCGTAGTTTTTAAAATATAATTGGACAGTTAAATCTTGCTTAATATGTATAGAGACGGTAATTTGTAACTGAAACCCACAATCTATATGTGTTTTTAAAAGGCATACAGTATTTAACAATTTTTATATGAAAATTTGTGATGCCGATTGACCACGCTGCCCCGTGTAGTGTATTTTGAAACAATCTAAATCTTTAATTGAATCCTTTCCTTTTGCCAAGTGGGTTGGTTTCTTTCCTCCTTTTGGAAATTTCCTTGGCTCTGTTTTTTTTTTACGTTTTTTTGGCATGTTAACCGTCATATAATCGGGTTGACTTTCAAATATCGTTGCATATGCATAGTTGCTTAATTTTAACTGCGCTCGTGGAACAATTAAAACGTACCATCCTGTCTAACTGACCAATCCTCGCGAATTACAAATTTATCTGCAAAATGTTTAATGCATATTCTTGAAGATTCTGTAAGTACAAAATTTTTGCGATGAATTTTGTGTATCCACTGATTTCTTTTTTCTACACCTTTCGGAAATCTAAATACCGAGACCTTCTCAGAATTTATGTAATTGTTTCGGCATCAAGGTACGCAGCACAAAGATGGCATCTAAAACGTTACAAGTACGTGTTGCCAAATGTTATTTAGGTCCCTGAAAACTTTTGAACTTTTGTGAATTGTCATAAGTACCGGAAAAGTTCATTAGGGAATACAATACAATACGGAGACAAAGTGAATACATAGCGCCTTTCTTTGAGAAAATGCGCTAAAAATAGTTGTTTGGTAAAACCTTACCTTTTATTATATCTATTACAAAAAAAAAACTTGGGATCTACACTTAAACACTACCACGTCGAAGCTATAAACACTCAAATTAAGCACGTGGCAATACTGTTGTTTTACCAAAATTGATCGGCAATCGTGGCGTCACGGCAGGAGAGGGGATGCGGTTACCAGCCTACTGTTATAGGTGGCCTTGGTTGAACAGAATTTTATCTTTGAAAAGTATTAACTTTTATCAACATATACCTATTCACTATATTGTTTTGTAGCAGTCTTTGAAATACTTATAAAATGTATTAGGTGAGAGTTTAACGCGGACGACACTGCAGTCTTGTCCTCAGATGGTGATCCACTCATTGCGTCACAGAAACCCCAGCCAACCTAACATCCATTGAAAACTGGTTAATAAAATGGAGAACAAAAGCTAATGAAGCAAAGTCCGTCCACATAACCTTCACCACTCGAAGCGAAAGTTGCCCTCAGGCCCAACTAAACAATAGTTTATTACCTCAACAAGAAGAAGTTAAGTTCCTCGGTATGCACATTGACAGAAGACTAACCTGCGTAAACACATTTTCACTACACGAAAACAACTTGGCGTGACGCTCTCGAAGATGTGTTGGTTGATCGGATGGAAATCTAAACAACTCAACTTGGCCAACAAAGTCTTACGATATACAGCAATCTAGACGCACGGGCTCCAATTATGAGGAACTGCTTCCAACTCGAACATAGAAAGGCTGGAGCGTTATTCATCAAAAGTGTTACGCATGATAATCAATGCGCCTTGGTTTGTTCCTAATACGGTCATTAGACGGGACCTTGCAATGCCTACGGTCAAAGAGGTAATATAATGAATCATCATTACAGCACATAAACAGTTTCTTGTCATACACTGGGTTACAACAAAAACAAACGAATCAAAGAGCAAATGTCTAAAAAGGCAACCCACCCTTTGTTAGGTTACTTAAGACGCGTAGAAACTGCTAATATACACAGAAAAATTGAAATCAATAAATTAGCTTCGGTTAGTCTGTGCTAGTGTCGTTTTGTGCTGTTGTATTGGTCTTGAAACTTATCTGTCGAAAACCTTTACGTCCACTTTGAGTTTTTAGTGTGATCAGTTTCTATAGTATTACGCATATCATGCTAAACGGTAATATCTGCTTCTCATTTGTCATACCCTCTATATCTTTTCTGGAGAGCGGTTTGTTGTAGAACCTTTTTTATTAGTTTTGGTTCCTGGTGGCGTTTATTAATGCGTATTTGCAGAAAAAAAAAATATTATCTACAATCACTACAAAACCAAATCGTCAGTCATGATATTCGACATGTTTACTTTGTGTATAACACCTCAACGTACACATATACGGCTTTCCTAGTGGTTTAATGGTAACGACGCTCAACCGGCAATTGAGAAATCTGGGCTTCGATTTTCCAGCTAAAGAAATGTTTTCTGTACATTTTATATTAATCTACACTCATAATCTGTTAATTTGTTTAAGAACATTCACCGTTCTCAGTTCGCCGGGGAGAATGTAAATTCGCAATTTTCCTGTGCATGCACTAAGCCTTATAACAAACTATTAATAGCTTTCAATCGAAAACGAGGATATGGCTGTGTTGTGATGATTTAGACTAAGTGCGCGAGGTGTTCACGGTTGATCCGATCACTAAGCTTTCAGGTTTATTTTATGCATCTTTGGAAGTGATGGATCAGCAGTGTAAGGCGTGAGGCGGATATATATGGTTTTCTTTCAGCCACGATAATTAAAAAAAATTAAAAAGGGATTGGATTCAAGCTTAACGTAAGTGTATAGCAGTTAAATACCTAGACCCCATTGATTTATGGTGGTGGCGGATTTCCGAGGTAAGGAGTAAGAGTGATACATGTGTTATTCTTTAGGCGGCAATAACTCAAAACATTGGAAATTAATTGTATTCAAATTTAACACAAGCGTTTTCATTATTAAATGTCTAGATTTTGATGTCGGTAATGCTGCGGAGTTAAGAGTAAGAGGGGTTAATATGATTTTCTTACGTCCGTCATAGCAAAAAAAAACTTAAGTAATGATTGCATTCAAACTTCACACAAATGCTTAAGACTTAAATGTTTAGGCTCCAGTGGTTTTTGTGTAGCAGTGGCGGTGGTAGTGGAGGTGTAGAGCAAGAAGAGGGGTTGATTTCATTTTCTTTCGTTTGCAATAACTCAAAATCTTGAAAAGCGGTTTCATTCAAATTAGACGTATAGAGCTTGACAAGGATAGCTCCGCGGGTAAGTATTTCAGCCTCCTGCGTACACAAAAAAGAGAGAACGCATTCGGAGGGATAAAGACAGATACTACGCGCGCACGATTGATGAAACAATTATTCGTGTAATTGAATTGCAGGGAATAGATAAACGATTAGCCACATCTAGAGGTCGAAAAGAATTTAATACTAGTTCTAATTCAGCGATTACATAAGAATCAAATTCAACACCTTTAAAATCTGAGATTTCGTAAGATCAAAATCATTGATGGCCAATTGATTTAATTATAATTTCTGGAGGTTCATTTCATCTATTAATTGTAAAAGTTGCAATGAAGGTATGGTAATAAAGATTAATGTATGGCAGGAGAAATAGCTCAAATCAATTCAATGTTTAACCTAATAAATATCGATTAAAAAATTTATTTATTATGATTGAAATTATAATATAAGATACAATTATTACAATTATTGTTAAAATTATTATTGTATGATCTATTAGAGGAGAAATTCTATCTTGTGAATTAAAATTTAGTCAAGTAGCTATTTCTAATAACATATGCATTTTTATTCGTTTCGAGTTTAAAGTTAAATGTTAAAATATTAAAATGATAAGAATGTAGTGATTCATTTACAGATCTAGAGTTATAGATAATTCAGTTGCCAAAATTTACATTGCTAATTAACCATAATATGAGATATTCAGGTACAAATTAAACACTGTTTCGACAGCTTAAAGTACATGAATAGATAATTATGCATTATTTAAATAGTCTTTATTTTTCTTCATTATTGCAGTTGAACAATGAACGTCTTCTATTCAAGTGACTACTCTTGTTCCAATCTCTCTGTCAACCACTGCGCAAAAATTTTTATTATTTTTATTTTATTTATTTTTATTACTTCAGCCGCAGAGCTATGTTTGTCAAGCTATAAATAAGTATTTGAATCAATTGAGTCAAATAATAGACAGCAGGAAAGTTTTTCCAGTTGACTGACTCAATTCTTTTCCTAAAATCACGATTTCTTCTAATTAAAGGATGCAGAAGAACATCATAAAGAAAATGTGATTAGTGAAATCAAATTAAATAATAATACCCTCATAAAAGTGCTTATTATGTGCATTAAATTTGTGGAATTCTTTTCAAAAAGGAAAATTAGATGGTGTAAACAATTTATCCCCAATATTATGCAAAACTTTTTTTATGGTGATTGAATTCATCAATTTATGAAATATACTTCTGTAGAGTTTTCGCCTCTGGATTCCTTAAGCAATTATATGTTGTTTAAAAATTTATCTTGACCTTTGGCTATTGTAATCACGCCTCTTATAAAAGTGGGCGAAACATGAGTTTGTAATCCAATACAAACATTTGCTTTTTTACAATTCTAATTCATCATTTTACAAAGTTGCAATTAATTGTTTATGATGGTGTAGTTTATATCCTAGACAATAAAATTCTTGTAATGAAATAAATTAATTATATTTAAACCTACGGGGTTCATAAACCAAGTAGGACTTAAGAGAAAATAAAATATTGATATTAATTAACTATAAAATATTTTTTTTATAATTAAATTTGCAAATTTTATATACTTATACCTTAGAAATATTTTTATGACCGTTATATACAATCGTCTAAACCTCGTACGTTAATAAATGTCAGGCTGCCCAATATTTTAAGCTCTTGATAAATATTATCGACTATTGATATTAATAGTTGAATTATCCTGTTTATATTTCTCTAACGTTTGAAATAACTCTAGATCAACGTATTGAAGAAGTTTTTAACTCTTGGAAATTTTTAAAATTTTAAATAAACTTTACTATTGTAAAACCACCATTTTCTGATATTTTTAATCTAAAATACATAATCTGCGTTCACAAAGATATTAATCAACCAACTCAAACAACCGTTGGATGTATGTTTATATTAACGACGTGACTTTTGTCACAAACTGGTAGGTATAAGGGACATGTATTATTTACTAAACAACTGTTTTAGTAAAGGGTATTATTCTGATTAGATATAGTTGCTTTTAATAAGCAGCCGATTCTAAAGCTGCCTTTACAGCTCACAATTCATTCAAATTATGATCGTGTTCGAATTGAAACACGAACTAGTAACTGCATCATAATATCAACATTGCCTAAAATGCCGCAGAGAAACTAGGAAATATATTTTTTTGTGAATATGAAACGCGTTTGATACATACTTAGACTTTTTTAGGTGCGATCCAATCCAAAAAAAAATGTTATTCCACAAAATCTCAGCTATGTTAAATGAGCCCTGCCCGTACCAAAGTCGTACGTAAAAACATGTATGCAGTTAGTGTTAAGACAGTGCTGTTTTGTACTGTAGTTTTAGTGTTAGTACTGCAATAGATAGAAACAAAAGCAGAGAAAACTGAAGCGGGGCCAAGTTCACATATCATTAAGAGATCCCCATATAAGTTTAGTGCTGAATAGTGCTTCTATTTTTCAAGATTATTACGAGAAACTGCTAAAAATGTGGAATCACATGATTTTGATTTTTTTAATCAATAATAGTGCGCTGGTGCAGATTGGTAAACAAAACCATCAACTTCTGAAAATAATTCAGAACAATCGCTAATAGTGTGAAATTTACCCCGCCCGCATTTAGAGTTTAGTTGATTCATTGTTGGTGCTACGTCAGTGGAAGTGGAACCCAAAATGTTGCAACTTGGGCTTCAAGATATTAAGAAAAATCGCTAAGAGTGTCAAGCTGGTCCCACACCAAATTGAATTTATGTGACCTTGAAACTGTTTTTTTAATCGTTAGTACTATGTTAGTGTTGATTTATACCAAAAATGTCCATCCCCGGGATTCAATTTTCTTCATAATTAAGATAACCCCTAATAGTGTAAAGTTATCCCTGCCTGTATTGGATTTCTGTAGATTTTGATCTTTTTCATCGCTGCGCCATGCCACTGCTGCTTAATGCCCAAAACTTTTCGACCTGGGCTTCCATTTTTTCAAATAATTAACAAAAACCGCAATTAGCGTAAATCCCCGATGGATTATGATATCGAAGCTTTTATCAAAGCGGATGCTACATTGATGCTTTTTCGTGTACAAACTTTCCAACCATAGTTTCAGGTTTCAACTAAGAAAACCGAAATTAGTGTGAAGTTGGCAATGAGAGTATTTGATTTTTGTGGATTTGGAAATTGACCACGTGACGATTAGAGATAAAAAATAACAAGTGATTAGAAAATCTGCTATTAGTACGATTCCAAATTGACATTTTTGAAATCATGAGCGCTACTAGAACTGATTAGTGACCAAAATATTCCAACCTCAACTTTTCCAAACAATTGATGAAAACTACTATTAGTATGAAGTGAGCCGTACCCATCATATACTCATATCGAGGTATATTAGTACTACTTAGAGACCAAATATTTAAAGCCACCTCTCAAGTTTATAAAATAAATTGGAAAATATGAAATGCAGACCGCGCTGCTTAATCACAGGTTCTTATATGGTTGGCAAGGTCTTTGAATACCTGTGTCTGCTTTATCTTGGATTGGTGATAGTCTGTTAGATAAATGGTTTTATTTTTGTTTAACGTTTGTACGTTTGCACGTTTGTACGTTTGTTTACGTTTGGTGTTTATACGTTTGTGTTTGTACGTTTGTACGTTTGCCGTTTGTACGTTTGTACGTTTGTACGTTTTGCACGTTTGTACGTTTGTACGTTTGTACGTTTGTACGTTTGTACGTTTGTACGTTTGTACGTTTGTACGTTTGTACGTTTTGTACGTTTGTACGTTTGTACGTTTGTACGTTTGTACGTTTGTACACGTTTGTACGTTTGTACGTTTTGCACGTTTGTACGTTTGCACGTTTGTACATTTCACGTTTGTACGTTGTATTACGTTTGTACGTTTGTACGTTTGCACGTTTGTACGTTTGTACGTTTGTGCACGTTTGTACATTGTACGTTTGTAACGTGTTTTGCGTTTGCGTTGTACATTCGTACGTTTGTACGTTTTACGTACATTTTGTACGTTTGTACGTTTGTACGTTTGTACGTTTGCACGTTTGTACGTTTGTACGTTTGTACGTTTGTACGTTTGTACGTTTGTACGTTTGTACGTTTGTACGTTTGTACGTTTGTACGTTTGTACGTTTGTACGTTTGTACGTTTTTGTACGTTTGTACGTTTGTACGTTTGTACGTTTGTACGTTTGTACGTTTTGTACGTTGCGTTTGCGTTTGTACGTTTGTACGTTTGTACGTTTGTACGTTTGTACGTTTGTACGTTTGTATTTTTGTACGTTTGTTTGTACGTTTGTACGTTTATTGGATTGTACGTTTGTACGTTTGTACGTTTGTACGTTTGTTCACGTTTGTACGTTTGTACGTTTGTACGTTTGTACGTTGTACGTTTGTACGTTTGTACGCGTTTGTAATGTTTGTACGTTGTACGTTTACGTTTTACGCTTGTACGTTGTACGTTTGTACGTTTGGTTTGTACGTTTCGTTTGTACGTTTGTACGTTTGGTTTGTACGTCTGTACGTTTGCATTTGTACGTTGTACGTTTGTACGCATTATGCGTTTGTACGTTTGTACGTTTGTGTACGTTGCGTTGTACGTTTGTACGTTTGTACGTTTGAACGTTTGTTGCGTTTGCGTTTTGCGTTGTACGTACGTTTGTACGTTTGTACGTTTGTACGTTTGTACGTTTGTACGTTTGAACGCTTGTACGTTAGGAGGTTTGTACGTTTGTACGTTTATAAGTTTGTGCGTTTGTACGTTTGTTCGTTTGTACGTTTGTACGTTTGTACGTTTGTACGTTTGTACGTTTGTACGTTTGTACGTTTGTATGCTTGTACGTTTGTACGTTTGTACGTTTGTATTTGTACGTTTGTACGTTTGTACGTTTGTACGTTGTACGTTTGTACGTATGTACGTTTGTACGTTTGTACGTTGTGCGTTTGCGTTTGTACGTTTGTACTTTGTACGTTTGTACGTTGTACGTTTGTACGTTTGTACGTTTGTACGTTTGTACGTTTGCGTTGTACGTTTGTACGTTTGTACGTTTGTACGTTTGTACGTTTGTACGTTGTACGTTTGTACGTTTGTACGTTTGTACGTTTGTACGTTTGTACGTTTGTACGTTTGTACGTTTGTACGTTTGTACGTTTGTACGTTTGTACGTTTGTACGTTTGTACGTTTGTACGTTTGTACGTTTGTACGTTTGCACGTTTGTACGTTTGTACATTGTACGTTGTACGTTTGTACGTTTGGTTGTACGTTTGTACGTTTGTACGTTTTATGCTTTGTACGTTTGTACGTTTGTACGTTTGCACGTTTGTACGTTTACGCAGGTTTGGTACGTTTGTACGTTTGTGTGTACGTTTGTACGTTTGTACGTTTTGTACGTTTGTACGTTTGTACGTTTGTACGTTTTGCAATTTGTACGTTTGTACGTTTGTACGTTTGTACGTTTGTACGTTTGTACGTTTGTACGTTTGTACGTTTGTACGTTTGTACGTTTGTACGATGTTTGTATGTTTGTACGTTTGTACTTTGTACGTACGTTTGTACGTTTGACGTTTGTACGTTTATAAATGTACCTTTGCACGTTTGTACGTTTGTACATTTGTATTGTACGTTGTACGTTTGTACGCTTGTACATTTGCATTTGTACGTTTATACGTTGTGCGTTTGTACGTTTGTGCGTTTGTACGTTTTGTGCGTTTGTACAGTCTGTACTTTTTTTCGTTGTACGTTTGGCACGTTTGTTCCTTTGTACGTTTGTACGTTTATATGCGTTTGTGCGTTTGTACGTTTGCACGTTGTGCATTGTACGTTTCGTACGTTTATACATTTGCGCTTGTACATTTGTACGTTTGCGTTTGTACGTTTGTACGTTTGTACGTTTGTACGTTTGGTAATGTTTCCGGTCACTGGAAGCATGTCGTACAGTAGCACCTAAACTGATTTACAGCAACATGTACAAAAAATCTTTTAACAAGCTTTGAACATTGTGTCAATGTACATGGTTTTCAATTTGAACATTTTCTGTAATTATTTTCCTATTTGCTTTGTACTTTTTAATTATCTATGTTATGTTGACCCAATATACAAAATCACATATGTTATTTACGGCTAGTATTAAAGCTACGTTGTGCACCTTTACACAAAAAACAAGATAACTTATATACTCCGGAGGATGACAATAGCTTGGAAACGTCTTCACTTGATAAATGTTCTTTATTTTTTCTTGTATGTTCAAATCCTAATGCCATGATCAATTATGATTTTTTTCAATTTTTAACATTAGTTATAAAAGGAGTAAAGCAGTACTAACATGAAGCACTTGTTTTTCTTTATGGTTACCTATGTCTAGCAAGTGTAATAACATTATTATTAGCACGCTCATATTAGCGCTTTCATATTTCATAAATTAATTTTGATATCTCGACTAATTTTTGAATCTACTACTATTTACACCCAAAGAGGTAAATTTTTTAATTATTTGTAATAATCGTGAAAGTTTACACTTTCAATGAAACCAGCTTCTATCAAAAGGACATTAGGTGCCGAAACAAGCTGCAAATACTAGGCGTGATTGCAATAAATATATATATATATATATATATATATATATATATATATATATATATATATATTTGAGGACGTTCGTTTGTACGTTTGTATTTGTACGTTGCTGTACATTTATACATTGTACGTTGTACGTTTGTACGTTTGTGCGTTGTACGTTTGCCGGTTTGTACGTTGTACGTTTGTATGTGTACGTCGTTGCATTTTCGTTTGCACGTTTGTACGTTTGGCCATTGTACGTTTGTACGTTTACGTTTGTACGTTTGTACGTTGTGAGTTTGAGCGTTGTACATTTGTACGTCTGCTGTACGTTGTACGTTTGTATGTTTGTACGTTTGGCCGTTTGTACGCTTCTACGTTTGCACGTTTGTACGTTTGGCGTTTATACGATTGTACGTTTTGTACGTTTGTACGTTTTCATGTTTGTACGTTTGTACGTTAGTACATTTGTACATCTGCCTTTACGTTTGTGCATTTGTACATTTGTACCTTTACGTTTGCGTGAGTTTGTGCGTTTGTACATTTGCGTCATACGTTGCGTTGTACGTTTAACGTTTGGACGTTCCTACGTTTGATGTTTGTACGTTGTACGTTCGTTGTACGTTTGCCGCATCGTGTACGTTTGTACGTTTGTACGTTGTACATTTGGCACGTTTGTACGTTTGTACGTTTGACGGTACATTTGTACATTTGTACGTTTACGTTTGGCATTTGTACGTTGTACGCTGCCGTATGTACGTTTAAGTTTGACGTTCCGCCATTTTGTACGTTGTATCCGTTTGTACGTTTGTACGTTTGTACGTTTGTACGTTGTACGTTTGTACGTTGTACGTTTGTACGTTTGTAACACCTTGGCCGTTTTACCGTTACGTTTGACGTTTGGCGTTTGTATGTTTGTACGTTTTGCACGTTGCTTTCGTACGTTTGAACGTTTTTACGCTTGTACATTTGTACGTTTGTGCATGCGTACGTTTGTACGTTTGGACGTTCCTACGTTTGTATGTTTGTACGTTGTACGTTTGTACGTTTGTACGTTTGTACGTTTGTACGTTTGAACGTCTGTACGTTTGTACGTTTATACGTGTACGTCTCATTGCACACGTTTGGCGTTTGTGCATTGTACGTTTGTACGTTCAACGTTTGTACGTTTACGCCCTTGTACGTTTGCATTTGCACGTTTGTACGTCTACGTTTGTACGTTTGGACGTTCCCGTTTGATGTTTGCACGTTGTACGTTTGTACGTTTGTACGTTTGTACGTTTGTACGTTTGTACGTTTGATGCGTTTTACGTTTGTACGTTTGTACGTTTGTACGTTTGAACGTTTGTACGTTTGTACGTTTGTACGTTTGTACGTTTGTACGTTTGTACGTTTGTACGTTTGTACGTTTATCGTTTATACGTTTGTGCGTTTGTAGTTTGAGCGTTTGTACATTGTACGTCTATGCCTTTACGTTTGTACGTTTGTATGTTTGCCGTTTGTACGTTTGTACGTTTGTACGATTCATTTGCACGTTTGTACGTTTTGTACGTTAATGTTTTACGTCTGTACCTTTTTACGTTTGTACGTTTGCACGAACCTTTACGTTGAGAGTTTGTGCATTGTACATTTGTACGTCTGTACCATGTGTGCGTTTGTACGTTTGTGCAATTCGCACGTTTGTACGTTTTACGCTTGTACATTTACGTTTGTACGCACGTTTGTACGTTCACGTTGTAACGTTTGACGTTCTACGTTTGATATCGCGTTGTGCATTTGCATTTGTACGTTTGCCGTTTGTACATGCTGGTTTACGTTGTACGTTTGGCGTTTGTGGTTTGCGTTGCTACACCACGTCTGTACCACTGCGGTTTGCGTTGTACGTTTGTATGCTTGCTCAGTTTACGCTTACATTTGTAAATTTGTACGTTTGCACGTTTGTACGTTTGTACGCTTGGCACGACGTTCACGTTTGTACGTTTGTATGTTGCACGTTTGTACGTTTGTACGTTTGTACATCTGTACGTTTGTACGTTTGTCGTTTGTACGTTTGCGTTTGTACGCCGTTTGTACGTTTGTACGTTTGTACGTTTGTACGTTTGTACATTTGTACGTTTGTACGTTTGTACGTTGTACGTTTGTACGCTTGTACGTTTGTACGTTTGTACGCGTTTGTACGTTTGTACGTTTGTACATTTGTACGTTTGTACGTTTGTACGTTTGTACGTTTGTGCGTTTGCACGTTTGCACGTTTGTACGTTGCCTGCAGTTTGTACGTTTGTACGTTTGCACGTTTGTACGTTTGTACGTTTGTACGCTTCTACGTTTGCGTTTGCCGTTTGTACGTTATACGATTGTGCGTTTTGTACGTTTGGCGTTTTCACGTTTGTCGTTTGCCGTTAGCATTTGTACATTCATACGCTTTACGTTTGTACGTTTGTACATTTGTACCTTTTTACGTTTGTACGTTTGTGAGTTTGTGCGTTTGTACATTTGTACGTCTGTACCATTGTACGTTTGGCGTACGTTTGGACGTTCCTACGTTTGGATGTTTGTACGTTGTACGCTTTATGCGCGTTTTACGTTTCTGCGTTTGTACGTTTGTACGTTTGTACGGTTGGCGTTTGTGCGTTTGTAACGTTTGTACGTTTGCGTTTGTACGTTGTACATTTGTACGTTTCACGTTTGTACGTTTGTACGTTTGTACGTTTGTACGCTTGTGCGTATGTACGAGTTTGAGCCTTCGCACATTTGGTCTGCGCATGCGTATTGTACGTTGTCGTTTGCGTTTATTCGTATCGCCGTTTGGCCTTTAACGTTTGTACGTTTGTACGTTTGTACGTTTGTACGTTTATGGTTTATCGCAGCCGTTTTACCGTTTGCACGTTTGGCGTTTGTAGGTTTGTATGTTTGTACGTTTGTACGTTGTACGTTTGTACTCGTACGTTTACAACGCTGACATTTGTACGTTTGTACGTTTGCGTTTGTACGTTTGTACGTTTGGACGTTCCCTACGTTTGTACGTTTGTACGTTTGTACGTTTGTACGTTTGTACGTTTGTACGTTTGTACGTTTGTACGTTTGAACGTCTGTACGTTTGTACGTTTGTACGTTTGTACGTCTGTACCATTGCACGTTTGTGCGTTTGTACGTTTGTACGTTTGTACGTTCGCGTTTGTACGTTTTTTACGCTATGCATTTGCACGTTTGTCGTTTGCACGTTTGTACGTTTCTATGTTTGTACGTTTGGACGTTCCTACGTTTGGATGTTTGTACGTTACGTTTCGTTTGTACGTTTCGTTTGTACGTTTGTACGTTTGTGCGCTTGAGCGTTTTCACGTTTGTACGCCTGTACCTTTGTACGTCTGTACGTTTGTACCTTTGTACGTCTGTACGTTTGCACGTTTGGACGTTTGTACTTTTGTACGTTTGTACGTTTGTAAGTTTGGTTTTGCACGTTTGAGTTTGAGCGTTTGTACATTTGTACGTCCATACCTTGTACGTTTGTACGTTTGTATGTTTGTACGTTTGTACGTTGTACGATTTCGTTGCATCGTTTGTAATTGGCGTGTAGTACATTTGTACGTCGCCCTTTGTGTACGTTGTATTTGAACCTTTACGATTTGTGCATTGTACATTTGTACGTCCGTAGCACGTTTGTGCGTTTGTACGTTTGTACGTTTGTGCGTTCACGTTTGTACGTTTTACGCTTGTACGCGTTTGTACGTTTGTACGTTTGTTTTCTACGTTTGTGCCGTTTGGACGTTACATTTGCGATGTTTGTACGTTGTACGTTTGTACGTTTGTACGTTTGGCGTTGTACGTTTGTACGTTCACGTTTGTACGTTTGTACGTTTTTACGTTTTACGTTTGTACGTTTGTACGTTGCACGTTTGCGTTTGTACGTTTGTACGTTTGTACGTTGTCATTTGTACGTTTGTGCGTTTGCACGTTTGCGTTTGTACGTTTGTACGTTTAGTTGTTTGTACGTTTGTCTACGTTTGTACATGCACATTTGTATTTGTACGTCCGTACATTTGTACGCCTGTGAAATGTTGTGCGGTTGTACATTTGTACGTCGCACACTGTAAATTTGCATTTGGTAATTTGTACATTAATACATCTTAACCACCTTTACATTTGTACATTTGTGAGTTTGTGCATTTGCGTACATGTGCACGTTTGTGCATTTGTACGTCCATTTGTACATCGTATTTGTACATTTAACGCTGTACATTGTACATTTGTCGTTTACGTTTGTAACTACGTTTGTACGTTTTGACGTTCATAACGTGTTTGTACGTACATTTGTACATGCCGGTACGTTTGTACGCGTACGTTTGTACGTTTTACGTTTGTACGTTTGTACGTTTGTACGTTTGAACCGTTTGTACGTTTGTACGTTTGTACGCTGCGGTACGTTTGTACGTTTGTACGTTTACGTTTGTACGTGCACGTTTTGCCGTTTTGTGAGCTTTGAGCGTTTGTACATTTGTACGTCTGTGTTTGTACGTTGTGCGTTTGTACGCTTTGCCTTTGCACGTTTGTACGTTCGACGTTGCCGTTTGTACAAGTACATTTGTACGTCCTGTACCTTTTACGCCTGTACGCGAACCTTTTGTTTGAGAGTTTGTGCGTTGTACATCTGTACGTCCGTACCATTGCACGTGCGTTTGTACTTTATACGTCATTCGCACGTTTAACGCATTTACCTTGCACATTGTACGCCTGCACGCTTGCACATTTGTACACGCATTTGGCGTTTGCACGTTTGGATATTTTGTACGTTGTACATTTGTACGTTTGTACGTTGTTTGTACGTTTGCACGTTTGCGTTTGTACGTTTGTACGTTGTACGTTTGGCCGTTTGTCGTTTGTACGTTTGCACTGTCATTTGTACGTTTGTACGTTTGTACGTTTGTACGTTTGTACGTTTGTACGTTTGTTCGTTTCTACGTTTGTACATTTGAACCTTTTTACGTTTGAGAGTTTGTGCGTTTGTACATTTGTACGTCTGTACCATTGCACGTTTGTGCGTTTGTACGTTTGTACGTTTGTACGTTCGTACGTTTGTACGTTTTTACGCTTGTACATTTGTACGTTTGTACGTTTGCACGTTTGTACGTTTCTACGTTTGTACGTTTGGACGTTCCTACGTTTGGATGTTTGTACGTTGTACGTTTGTACGTTTGTACGTTGCGTTTGTACGTTTGGTTTGCGGTTTGTACGTTTGTACGTTTGTACGTTTGTACGTTTGTACGTTTGTACGTTGTACGTTTGTACGTTTGTACGTTTGTACGTTTGTACGTTTACGTTTGGTACGTTTGTACGTTTGTACGTTTGTACGTTTATTTTTGGCATTTGTACGTTTGTACGTTTGTACGTTTGCACGTTTGTACGTTTGCACTGGTTATACGTCTGCCTTTACGTTTGTACGTTTGTACATTTTGAACCTTCCGTTTTGAGAGTTTGTGCGTTTGTACGGTTTGTCTGTACCATTGCACGTTTGTGCGTTTGTGCGTTTGTACGTTTGCGTTCGCGCGTTTTGTGTACTTGCAGCTGCATTTGTACGTTTGTACGTTTCACGTTTGTACATTTCACATTTGTACGTTTGAACGTTACATTTGATATGTACGATTTGGCATTTTCATTTGTACGTTTGTACATTTGTACGTTTGAAAGTTTGTACGTTTGCATGTTTGTACGTTGCACGTTTGCACATTTGTACGTTTGTACGTTTGTACGTTTGTACGTTTGCCTGTACGTTTGTACGTTTGTACGTTTGTACGTTTGTACGTTGTACGTTCGTTTATTCGTTTCACGTTTGTACATTTGTACGGTGTACGTTTACGTTTGTACGTCTGTACGTTTGTACGTTTGTAATGTTTGTGCGTTGTACATTTGGCGTCTGCACCGTAGGTTTTGCGTTTGTACGTTTGTACGCCCGTACGTTTGTATATTTTACGCTTGTACATTTGTAAGTTTGTACGTTTGCGCATTTGGCGTTTGTACGCCTTGCACGTTTTAGACGTTCCTACGTTTGTACGTTTTATGTTTGTACGTTTGCGTTTGTACGTTTGTACATTTGTACGTTTGGCGTTTGTACGTTCGTACGTTTGTGCGTTTGCACGCTTGTACGTTTGTATGTTCGTAAGTTTGTACGTTTGTACGTTTGCACGTTTGTACGTTTGTACGTTTATACGTTTGTACGTTTGTACGTTTGTACGTTTGTACGTTTGTAGGTGTTTTGTACGTTGTACGTTGGTACGTTGTTGCACTATGCATTTGTACGTTTGTACGTTTGTACGTTATGCATTTGTCCGTTTGCACGTTTGTACGTTTGTACGTTTGTGCGTTTAATACGTTGTACGTTTGTACGTTGTACGTTGTACGTTTATGCACATTTGTACGTTTGTGAGTTGAGCGTTTGTACATTTGTACGTCGTACCTTTGTACGTTTGTACGTTTGTATGTTTGTTGTACGTTTGTACGTTTGATTCGTTTGCACGTTGTGCGTACGTTAGCACATTTGTACGTTGTGCCTTTTACGTTTGTACGTTTGTGTGAACCTTTACGAGAGTTTGTACGTTTGTACGATGTACGTTGTGCCATCGCACGTTTATTGCGTTTGTACGTTT
Source organism: Vesta saturnalis (assembly GCA_036346205.1). Taxonomy (NCBI): domain Eukaryota; kingdom Metazoa; phylum Arthropoda; class Insecta; order Coleoptera; family Lampyridae; genus Vesta; species Vesta saturnalis. Next base: position 210,083 of record JARFJB010000511.1, on the reverse strand, counting down.
GTAGCGTTTGTACGTTGCACGTTTGCTGTACGGCACATTTGTACGTTTGTACGTTTGCACGTTTGTACGTTTCAATTTGTACATTTACGTTATTTACGTTTGACGTTTGTACATTGTACATTTGTACGTTTATACATTTGTGCATTTGTACGTTGCACGTTGTACGTTGTACGTTTGTACGTTTGTACGTTTTTGCATTTGGCACGTTTTGTACGTTGTACGTTTCATTTGTACGTTTGTACGTTTGTACGTATGTAGGTTTGTACGTTTGTACGTTTTTGTACGTTTGTAGGTTTGTACGTTCGTACGTTTGTACATTTGTACGTTTGTACGTTTGAACGTTTGTACGTTTGTTCGTTTGCACGTTTGTACGTTTATACGTTTGTACGTTTGTGCGTTTGCACGTCTGTACGTTTCTACGTTTGTGCGTTTGTACGTTTGTACGTTTGTACGTACCAACTGTTTTGCGTTTGTACGTTTGTACGTTGTACATTTGTACCTTTTTACGTTTGTACGTTTGTAATTTGTGCGTTTGCCACATTTGTACATCCGTGCATTGCACGTTGTGCGTTTGTACGTTTGTACGTTTGTACGTTCATACGTTTGTACGTTTACGCCTTCATTTGTACGTACGTTTACGTTTGTACGTTTGCACGTTTGTACGTTTTGGACGTTGCACGTTTGGATATTTGTACGTCTGTACATTTGTACATTTGTACATGTACGTTTATGCATTGTGCACGTTTTTACGTTTGTACATTTGTACGTTTGAACGTTTGTACGTTTGTACGTTTGTACGTTTGCACGTTTGTACGTTTGTACGTTTGTACGTTTGTACGTTTGTACGTTTGTACGTTTGTACGTTTGTGAGTTTGAGCGTTTGTACATTTGTACGTCTGTACCTTTGTACGTTTGTACGTTTGTATGTTTGTACGTTTGTACGTTTGTACGATTCTACGTTTGCACGTTTGTACGTTAGTACATTTGTACGTCTGTACCTTTTTACGTTTGTACGTTTGTACATTTGAACCTTTTTACGTTTGAGAGTTTGTGCGTTTGTACATTTGTACGTCTGTACCATTGCACGTTTGTGCGTTTGTACGTTTGTACGTTTGTACGTTCGCACGTTTGTACGTTTTTACGCTTGTACATTTGTACGTTTGTACGTTTGCACGTTTGTACGTTTCTACGTTTGTACGTTTGGACGTTCCTACGTTTGGATGTTTGTACGTTGTACGTTTGTACGTTTGTACGTTTGTACGTTTGTACGTTTGTACGTTTGTACGTTTGTACGTTTGTACGTTTGTACGTTTGTACGTTTGTACGTTTGTACGTTTGTACGTTTGTACGTTTGTACGTTTGTACAGTACAGTTGTACGTTTGTACGTTTGTACGTTTGTACGTTTGTACGTTTGTACGTTTGTTCGTTTCTACGTTTGTACGTTTGTACGATTGTACGTTTGTCGTTTGTACGTCTGTACGTTTGTACGTTTGTGAGTTTGTGCGTTTGTACATTTGTACGTCTGTACCACTGTAGGTTTTGCGTTGTGCCGTTTGTACGCACGTTTGTATGTTTACATGCGTTATGGTTTGTACGTTTGCATTTGTACGTTTGTGCAGCACGTTTGTTCTACGTTTGTACGTTTGTATGTTTGTACGTTTGTACGTTTGTACGTTTGTACGTTTATACGTTTGTACGTTTTGCGTTGCACGTTTGTGCGTTTGTAACACGTTATGTTTGTACGTTTGTACGTTTTGCTGTACGTTTGCACGTTTGCACGGTTGTACGTTTGTACGTTTTGTGCGTTGTACGTTTGCATTTGTACGTTTGCGTTTGTACGTTTGTACGTTTGAGCGTTTGTACATTTTGTCGTCTGTACTTGCCCGTTTGTACGTTTGTATGTTTGTACGTTTGTACGTTTGTGCGTTTATACGATTGTACGTTTTGTACGTTTGTACGTTTTCATGTTTGTACGTTTGTACGTTAGTACATTTGTACGTCTGTACGTTTTACGTTTGCCGTTTGTACATTTGTGCCTTTTACGTTTGTACGTTTGTGAGTTTGTTGCGTTTGTGCATTTTGTACGTCTGTGCACGTTTGCACGTTTGTACGTTTGTGCGTTTGGACGTTTACGTTTGGATGTTTGTACGTTTGTATCGTTTATCGTTTGTGCATTTGCGTTTCGTTTTTACGTTTGTAAGTTTGTACGGTTGTACGTTTGTACGTTTATACGTTTGTACGTTTGTACGTTTGTACGTTTATTCGCGTTTGGCACGTTGCACGTTTGTACGTTTCACGTTTCACGTTTGTACGTTTGTACGTTTGTACGTTTGCGTATGTACGTTTGTAAGTTTGAGCGTCGCATTTTGCGTCCGTCTGTACGTTTGCCGTTTGTACGTTTGGCGTTTGTACGCTTCTTCGTTTGTACGTTTGTACGTTAGTACCTTTGTACGTTTGTACGTTTGTAAGTTTGGCGTTGTGCTGTACCTGTACGTTTTACGTTTGTACGTTTGTACGTTGTAGGTTTGTATGTTTGTACGTTTGTACTGTACTCACGTACGTTTGAACGTTTTACGCTTGTACATTTGTACGTTTGTGTTTGCACGTTTGTACGTTGTACGTTGCGGACGTTTACGTTTACGTTTGTACGTTTGCGTACGTTTGTACGTTTGTGCGTTTGTACGTTTGTACGTTTGTATTTGAACATTGTACGTTTGTACGTTGCGTTTGTACGTTTGTACCTGCACGTTTGTGCGTTTGTACGTTTGTACGCCTTGTACGTATTTGTACGTTTTACGCTTCATACATCTGTACGTTTGTACGTTGTACATTTGTAATGTTTGTACATTTGTGCATTTGTACATTTGTACGTTTGTACGTTGTACGTTTGTGAGTTTGAGCGTTTGTACATTGGTACGTCTGTACGCTTTGCACGTTTGTACGTTTTATGTTGTACGTTTGTACGTTTGCGTTTATACGATTGTACATGTTTGTACGTTGTACGTTTTCTGTATGCCGTTTGTACGTTACATTTGTACGTCTGTACCTTTGTTGTACGTTTGCATTTGTACCTTTTACGTTTTGTACGTTTGCCATTTGTACGTTTGTACAGCACGTCTGTAACGTTTGTACGTTTGTACGTTTGTACGTTTGGACGTTCCTACGTTTGGATGTTTGTACGTTGTACGTTTATACGTTTGTACGTTTGTACGTTTGTACGTTTGTACGTTTGTACGTTTGTACGGTTGTACGTTTGTACGTTTGTACGTTTGTACGTTTGTACGTTTGTACGTTTGTACGTTTGTGCACTTGTACGTTGGTACGTTTTCACGTTTGTATGTTTGTACGTTTGTACGTTTGTACGTTTGCGGTTTCGCACGTTTGTAAATTTGAAGTGTACATTTGCACTGTACGTTTGCACGTTGTATCATTTGCCATTTATACGTTTGTACATTTGATACATTTGTACGTTTAATCGTTTGTAAGTTTGTACACCTGTACATGTTTACCTTTGCACGTTTGTACGCTGTACGTTTGTATGTTTGTACATTTGTACATTTACTGTACATTTGAACGTTTTACGCTGTAGCCGCATTTGTACGCACATTTGCACATTTGCACGTTTGTACGCTTTACGTTAGACGTTCCACGTTTGACGCCTTTGTAATGTTTGTACGTTGTACATTTGTACGTTTGTACGTTTGTACGTTTGTACCGTTTGTACGTTTGTACCTCACGTTTGTACGTTTGAACGTTTGTACGTTTGAACGTTTGTACGTTTGTACGTTTGTCACGTTTGTACGTTTGGCCTTGTACGTTTGTACGTTTGTACGTTGTACGCCTTTGTACGTTGTTCGTTTTACGTTGTACGTTTGTACGATTGTACGTTTGTCGTTTTGCGTTGTCATTTTGCCCACGTTTACGTTTGTGCGTTTGTACATTTGTACGTCTGTACCACTGTAGGTTTTTGCGTTTGTACGTTTTTACGTTCGTACGTTTGTATGTTTTTACGCTTGTACATTTGTAAGTTTGTACGTTTGCACGTTTGTACGTTTGTACGCTTGTACGTTTAGACGTTCCTACGTTTGTACGTTTGTATGTTTGTACGTTTGTACGTTTGTACGTTTGTACATTTGTACGTTTGTACGTTTGTACGTTTGTACGTTTGTACGTTTGTACGTTTGTATGTTTGTACACGTTTGGTACGTTTGTACGTTTACGTTTGCACGGTTGTACGTTTGTACGTTTGTGCGTTGTACGTTTGTACGTTTGTACGTTTGTACGTTTACGTTGTGAGTTTGAGCATTTGTATTTGCCTTGTGCACGTTTGTACGTTTGTAATGTTTGCACGTTTGTACGTTTTGTGCGTTATACGTTTGTACGTTTGCGTTTGTACATTTCTATTGTACATTTGTACGTTGTACATTGTACGTTTGTACCTTTTACGTTTGTACGTTGTACATTTTGCACCTTTACGTTTGTACTTTGGTGTTTGTGCCATTTGTACATTTGTACGTATGTACATTTGCGTTTATCGCATTTGTACGTTTGACATTACATTGTAATGTTTGTACGTTGTACGTTTATACATTTGTACGTCTGTACGTCTGTACGTTTGTAAGTTTGTACGTCTGTAGGTTTGTACGTTCGTACGTTTTGCACTTTTGTAAGTTTGTACGTTGGTACGATTTTACGTTTTTACGTTTGTACGTTTGTACGTTTGTACGTTGCACGTTTGTAACGTTTGTACGTTTGCAACACGTTTGTACGCTTGTGCGTGTGTACGTTGTAATGGTTTGAACGTTGTACGCATTTTGTACGTCTGTACCTTTAACGTTTGTGCGTTTGTACGTTTGTACGTTTGTACGTTTGTACGTTTGCCGTTTGTGCATTTGTACGTTTGCGTTTGTACATTTACGTTTGTAATGTTGTACGTGCATTGTACGTTTGCATTTGTACGTTGGTAATGTTTGTATGTTTGTACGTTTGTACGTTGTACGTTTCGTACGTTTGAACGTTGTACCTTGCACGCCTTTGTACGTTTGTACATTTGCACGTTTGCGTTTGTGCGTATCAGCGTTGTACGTTTGTACGTTTACGTTGTACGTTTGTACGCTTGTACGTTATCGTTTGTACGTTTGTACGTTTGAACATCTGTACGTTTGGCGTTTGTGCATTTGTACGTTGTACGTTTGTGCGTTTGTACGTTGTACGTTTGTACGTCATGCGGTACGTTTTACATTGTACGCGCGTTTGTACACGTTTGTACGTTTGTACGTTTGTGTTGCCGTTTGTACGTTTATGCGTTTGTACGTTGTACGTTTGTACGTTTTATTGAGTTTACGTTTGTACGTTTTGTACGTTGTACGTTTGCGTTTTTGTACGTTGTTTGTTTGCGTTTGTACGTTTTGTGCGTTTGTGGTACGTTTTGTACGTTGTACGTTTTTCGTTTGTACGTTTGTACGTAATTGACGTTTGTACGTTTTACGTTTGTACGTTTGTGTTTGCACCTTTACGTTTGCCGTTTAGTTTGTGCGTTTGTACGTTTGTACGTCGTACGTTGCACGTTTGTACATTTGTACGTTGGCCATTTGTACGTTCGTTTGTATTTTGTACGTTTGTACGTTTATACGTTTATACGTTTGTACGTTTCGTTTGTACGTTTGTACGTTTGTTGTGCGCACGTTTGTACGTTGCGTTTATGTTTGTCGTTTGTACGTTTGTACGTTTGCTTGTACATTATGTTTATACGTTTGTACGTTGTACGTTTTGTACGTTTGTACTGCGTTGCGTTGTATGTGACGTTGTACGTTTAATGTACGTTTGTACGTTTGTACGTTTGTACGTTTGTACGTTTGTACGTTTGAACGTTTGTACGTTAGTGCGTTTGTACGTTTGTACGTTTGTGTTTTGTACACTTGTACGTTTGTACGTTGCACGTTGTACGTTTATGTTTGTACGTTTGTGCGTTTGTACGTTTTGTACGTTTGTACGTTTGAACGTTTAGTTTGTACGTTTGCGTACGTTTGTACGTTGTACGTTTGTACGTTTGTACGTTTGTACACGTTTGTACGTTTTTACGTTTGTACGTTGTACGTTTGTACATTTGTACGTTTTGTACGTTTGAACATTGTACCTTTGTACGTTTGTTCGAATGTACGTGTGTACGTTTGTACGTTTGTACGTTTGTATGTATGTACGTTTGAATGTGTGTGCGTTTTACGTTTGCATTTGTACGTTTGTACGTTTGTACGTTGTACGTTTGCACGTTTGTACGTTTTACGTTGTTTATGTTTACGTTGTACGTTTGTACGTTTGTATGTTTGTACGTTTGTACGTTTGTACGTTTGTACGTTTGTACGTTGGTACGTTTGTACGTTTGTACGTTTGAACGTTTAGCGTTGTACGTTTGTACGTTTGTACGTTTTGTACGTTTTGTAGGTTTTGTACGTTTGTACGTTTGTACGTTTGTACGTTTGTACGTTTGTACGTTTGTACGTTTGTACGTTTGTGTTTGACTACATTTACGTTGTACCTTTGCGTTTGTACGTTGTACGTTTGCTTACGTTTGTACGTTTGTACGTTTACATTTACGTTTGTACGTTGTACGTTTGTACATTTGTTTTTACGTTTGTACGTTTGTACATTTGTACGTTTTACGTTTGAAATTTGTGCGTTTGTACGTTTGCGTTTGTACATTGCACGTTTGTACGTTTGTACTTTGTACGTTTGTACGTTTGTACGTTTGTGCGTTTATACATTTGTACGTTTGTGCCTTTGTACGTCTGTACGTTTGTACCTTTGCACGTTTGTAGGTTTTTACGTTTGAACGTTTGTATGTTTGTACGTTTGTACGTTTGTACGTCTGTACGTTTGTACGTTTGTACGTTTGTACGTTTGTACGTTTGTACGTTTGTACGTTTGTACGTTTGTACGTTTGTACGTTTGTACGTTTGTACGTTTGTACGTTTTGTACGTATGTACGTTTGTACGTTTGTATGCTTGTACGTCTGTACGTTTGTACGTTTTTACGTTTTGCACGTTCGTACGTTTGCACGTTTGTACATTTCACGTTTGTACGTTTGTACGTTTGTACGTTTGCACGTTTGTACGTTTGTACGTTTGTGCACGTTTGTACATTGTACGTTTGTAACGTGTTTTGCGTTTGCGTTGTACATTCGTACGTTTGTACGTTTTACGTACATTTTGTACGTTTGTACGTTTGTACGTTTGTACGTTTGCACGTTTGTACGTTTGTACGTTTGTGTTTGTACGTTTGTACGTTTGTACGTTTGTACGTTTGTACGTTTGTACGTTTGTACGTTTGTACGTTTGTACGTTTGTACGTTTTTGTACGTTTGTACGTTTGTACGTTTGTACGTTTGTACGTTTGTACGTTTGTGCGTTTGTACGTTTGTACGTTTGTACGTTTGTACGTTTGTACGTTTGTGCGTTTGTATGTTTGTACGTTTGTTTGTACTTTTGTACGTTTGTTCAATTGTACGTTTGTACGTTTGTAGGTTTGTACGTTTGTAGGTTTGTACGTTTGTACGTTTGTACGTTTGTACGTTGTACGTTTGTACGTTTGTACGCGTTTGTAATGTTTGTACGTTGTACGTTTACGTTTTACGCTTGTACGTTGTACGTTTGTACGTTTGGTTTGTACGTTTCGTTTGTACGTTTGTACGTTTGGTTTGTACGTCTGTACGTTTGCATTTGTACGTTGTACGTTTGTACGCATTATGCGTTTGTACGTTTGTACGTTTGTGTACGTTGCGTTGTACGTTTGTACGTTTGTACGTTTGAACGTTTGTTGCGTTTGCGTTTTGCGTTGTACGTACGTTTGAACGTTTGTACGTTTGTACGTTTGTACGTTTGTACGTTTGAACGCTTGTACGTTAGGAGGTTTGTACGTTTGTACGTTTGTAAGTTTGGTTTGCATTTGTACGTTTGTACGTTTTATGCTTTGTACGTTTGTACGTTTGTACGTTTGTACGTTTGTACGTTTGTACGTTTGTATGTTTGTATCTTTGTACATTTGTACGTTTGAACGTTAGTGCGTTTGTACGTTTGTACGTTTGTACGTTGTACGTTTGTACGTTTGTACGTTTGAACGTTTGTACGTTGTGCGTTTGCGTTTGTACGTTTGTACGTTTGTACGTTTGTACGTTGTACGTTTGTACGTTTGTGCGTTTGTACGTTTGTACGTTTGCGTTGTACGTTTGTACGTTTGTACGTTTGTACGTTTGTACGTTTGTACGTTGTACGTTTGTACGTTTGTACGTTTGTACGTTTGTGCGTTTGTACGTTTGTACGTTTGTACGTTTGTACGTTTGTACGTTTGTACGTTTGTACGTTTGTACGTTTGTACGTTTGTACGTTTGTACGTTTGTACGTTTGTACGTTTGTACGTTTGTACATTGTACGTTGTACGTTTGTACGTTTGGTTGTACGTTTGTACGTTTGTACGTTTTATGCTTTGTACGTTTGTACGTTTGTACGTTTGCACGTTTGTACGTTTACGCAGGTTTGGTACGTTTGTACGTTTGAGTGTACGTTTGTACGTTTGTACGTTTTGTACGTTTGTACGTTTGTACGTTTGTACGTTTTGCCATTTGTACGTTTGTACGTTTGTACGTTTGTACGTTTGTACGTTTGTACGTTTGTACGTTTGTACGTTTGTACGTTTGTACGTTTGTACGTTTTGTATGTTTGTATCTTTGTACATTTGTACGTACGTTTGTACGTTTGACGTTTGTACGTTTATAAATGTACCTTTGCACGTTTGTACGTTTGTACATTTGTATTGTACGTTGTACGTTTGTACGCTTGTACATTTGCATTTGTACGTTTATACGTTGTGCGTTTGTACGTTTGTGCGTTTGTACGTTTTGTGCGTTTGTACAGTCTGTACTTTTTTTCGTTGTACGTTTGGCACGTTTGTTCCTTTGTACGTTTGTACGTTTATATGCGTTTGTGCGTTTGTACGTTTGCACGTTGTGCATTGTACGTTTCGTACGTTTATACATTTGCGCTTGTACATTTGTACGTTTGCGTTTGTACGTTTGTACGTTTGTACGTTTGTACGTTTGGTAATGTTTCCGGTCACTGGAAGCATGTCGTACAGTAGCACCTAAACTGATTTACAGCAACATGTACAAAAAATCTTTTAACAAGCTTTGAACATTGTGTCAATGTACATGGTTTTCAATTTGAACATTTTCTGTAATTATTTTCCTATTTGCTTTGTACTTTTTAATTATCTATGTTATGTTGACCCAATATACAAAATCACATATGTTATTTACGGCTAGTATTAAAGCTACGTTGTGCACCTTTACACAAAAAACAAGATAACTTATATACTCCGGAGGATGACAATAGCTTGGAAACGTCTTCCACTTGATAAATGTTCTTTATTTTTCTTGTATGTTCAAATCCTAATGCCATGATCAATTATGATTTTTTCAATTTTTAACATTAGTTATAAAAGGATAAGCAGTACTAACATGAAGCACTTGTTTTCTTGGTTTACCTATGTCTAGCAAATTAATAACATTATTATTAGCACGCTCATATTAGCGCTTTCATATTTCATAAATTAATTTTGATATCTCGACTAATTTTTGAATCTACTATTTTCAAAAGAGGTAAATTTTAATTATTGTAATAATCGTGAAAGTTTACACTTTCAATGAAACCAGCTTCTATCAAAAGGACATTGGGTGCGAAACAAGCTGCAAATACTGCGTGATTGCAATAAATATATATATATATATATATATATATATATATATATATATATATATATATATATTGAGCTCAATTATGCATGATTACTGTCATAAAATAATTAAAACGTGGATCCAAGAAAAATTCTAAAGCTAAGAACCGTTAATTATTTTTCGAACAAATCGTTTTTAATTAAAACTACCTGCGAATTTGAGAGTCTGAAATCACCAATGGGGATAATGACCTTGAAGCAATGGATCATTATGGGGAATTTCAAGAAGTCATGAAAAAGCAGTTGGAGTCAAAAAGTGAAAGGTAAGATACACTCTTTAAGGCTCATTACACGATGCCAGTAAATAAGCCAGCAACCCGCCTTCTGTTACTGGAGGACAATATCTGGCCTCGTGCGAAATGATGTTGCAAGCCAGTGAAGCTCTCAAGCCAGTTCAACAGCTGTCTCAACTGAGTAGCCAGTAGGACAGCAATTGTTTCCCCCACTGAATTGACGCCAGTTCTGGCTTAATGGAAACACTTACTGGCCTGACGGAAGCCAGTTGATGATCATCTCAAGTCCAGTGTGCACTGTGTTTTTTTGAGAGTCAAGTTATAAGTGATTTCATTAATTTGTTATGGCACCTGCTAGGTGAAACGAAGAGTTTGTTATAAACTTTGTATGTTGAAAAATAGTGTTTGCGGAACCAGTACAGCAGGTTATACAAAACCAAACATGCGTGTGAATCGGTACTCGGAGAAATTGTAAAAGACATGGATCTAATGGGTTTTATAATTCTCGAGACGAAAGCCAAAATCCAATCTTTCCTCCGCACGTACAACCTTGAATTAGAGAAAGTTAACGTAAGCATGAAATATGGATATAGAACCGAGGATATACGTACCAAACTTAAAATGGTTTGACATCATGAAGATAATGGGCACGGGGGGACCTGATCACAACGCCACTGATCATAACGGCCACCCCGGTTTTTGTTATTTCATAACGCCCACCTTGATCATAACGGCCACTAATATTATTTGATCATAACGGCCACCTTGTTCACAACGGCCACACTTTCAATTGATCACAACGGCCACCTTGATCACAACGGTCAATTTTACAAGTTGATGATAACGGCTACTGTGATCATAACGTCCAATCGTACTCATTATCATAACGGCCACCTTGATCACAACGCCCACCGACGCCATAAGTGGAAAACGTCATACGACGATGATCACAACGGCCACCATGATCACAACGACCAACTTTACAAGTTGATCATAACGGCCACCGTGATCATAACCGCCACTAGTACTCATTATCGTAACGGCCACCTTAATCACAATGCCCACCGACGCCAGTAGTGGAAAACATCATACGACGATGATCACAACGGCCACCATGATTACAACGGCCAACTTTACAAGTTGATCATAACGCCCAATCTTAATAATGTTCATAACGGCCACCATGGTCACAACGGCCTCCGACGCCAGTTGACAGAAACGCCCAACAACGATGATCACAAACGGCCACTCTTAGTCGGATGATGATCATAACGGTCGCCTTGATCACGACGCGTATTTTTAAATTGTAGTTCCGCCAGGACATCCTATCCTTGAGAAGGAGTATTTGGGGGAGCTGACTTTCTATCGCTACAAACACATGTAAAAGTATAACTGTACGTCTTTACCGGTAGTTTCCAATTTATATTTAAATCACAACATTATGCAATAACAAATGTCAAATTGTTAAAATATATTGTTGTAGTCACATTGTACGTATAGCATTTAATGGACTCTTGTTGGCTAATAGCTTTTTTTCATTGAAATTAGTTTACATATTTTCTGAGCTCCGATAGGCAGTGGAGCCGTACTTCATAGCTAACGCAGCTTTTTTTCGATTAAAGCGTATATCTACTCCGAAATAAACAAAATTAAACGGAAGGATTTAAAAATATTTGGAAAAAAAATTGTACTGCATAAATATTTTCAGTATATTTAGGCAATCGAAGTACCTTCCAAAGCTTAAAAATAGGTAGCGTTAGAAATCTGAAAATATTTTAGTTGAAGAATGCAGCCAGTATACCGCATTCTAAATGTTTAAATTATTATTTTGGCCAGAACTCCATAAGCTTGTAATGAACGGTGTCAGACACCCTATATGATACCTAATTTTTATCTTATCTATACGTGTTTATGCAAGTAAGATATGTATAAGGTGTTCAAACAGACTTCATTACTCATTACTTCAAATCTTCACATTCTGACTTTCAGTTTACTTTCCTCTTTGATATAGAAAGACTAACAAGAGTACAATATAACAAAACATAAAATGGGTAATAATTTTTTTATTAATTTGTGCATACATATCCAATTAAGTGCTTACAATACGCAAAAACTCTGTTATTGTGGTTCTGTCTAGAGGACAAACAGAGTAGTCTATGACATAACCTAATTCTTCGTCCGGTCTCTGATGTTGCATGTTTCTGACTTTATATTGTTCTGTACAATCGTCGCATAACCCAAAGTGCTTACATGGGAGCAACACCGTTGTTGGCACGTTTTTTTTTCAGATAATGCAAGTCGCATGATTAGATATTTCAGAGGCTTCAGGTTTCTCTCGAATTTTCCTCTTCGTGCTCATCATCAGGTATATCTTCTACTTCTTGGATTTCATCTGAAATGTGACGTACGTATGAGTAACTTCGATTAGGTTTCGTTTACTATATGGGTGACTTACATAGGTATTTGTATAATAAAATTGATATACAGTGAAAGCATTTGTGAAGTAAGAAGTGTCAAAAAACAATTTCTAAAAAGATGTAATAAAAAAACCTTACCTACTACTTCATATTCTGGCAGAACAGATCCCAAAAGAGGGTCTAACTATTTTATGAAGAACAACTTTTGGCCGTTATGATCACGATTCGAGTAAAAGTGACCGTTTGGGATTATCGTTGTTGGGCGTTTCTGTCAACTGGCGTCGGTGGCCTTTGTGATCACGGTGGCCGTTATGAACATTATTAAGATTGGGCGTTATGATCAACTTGTAAAGTTGGCCGTTGTGATCATGGTGGCCGTTGTGATCATTGTCGTATGACGTTTTCCACTTATGGCGTCGGTGGGCGTTGTGATCAAGGTGGCCGTTATGATAATGAGTACGATTGGACGTTATGATCACAGTAGCCGTTATCATCAACTTGTAAAATTGACCGTTGTGATCAAGGTGGCCGTTGTGATCAATTGAAAGTGTGGCCGTTGTGAACAAGGTGGCCGTTATGATCAAATAATATTAGTGGCCGTTATGATCAAGGTGGGCGTTATGAAATAACAAAAACCGGGGTGGCCGTTATGATCAGTGGCCGTTGTGATATAGACCCGGAATGGATCTTCAAATAGCTTCGGGGAAAGTGCTTGTCTCATTACGGTGTCTGGTTTTGTCAGAAATATTGCCACCAAATCTAGCAACACATCAAAAGTTTCAGGGGGTATACGCAAAAATGCGCTATATTCCAGAGAGTCCTCTACCGGCAGCTCTTTAAGCAATTGGGATCATGCACCGCGTGTATCTCTTCTTAATAACCAATCTCCAGCCCACAGTTTCTTGATTTGTAACTCTTCTTGAAGCACCTCCATCATATCCTGATAAATTCGCTGCACCTGAACTTCAAAATTCGGTTCATTTCTTCAGAAGACAACGATGTGCACTCGCCTATGTTTCTAAATTAACCGTTCTCTCAAAACATCGTGTCGCGTGAACAGGATATCCAGAGCCAACTACTGTCCTCCAGCAACTGGAGGCGGGTTGCTGGCTTGTTTACTGGCATCGTGTCAATAAGCGTTTGCAGGTGAATAAAATCTAGCGGTAACAAAATCATCGATATTGTGTTATGGATCGTATTGGTACAATTTCTTTTAGACGATGAGTGAAACATGTCTATACTGTACATGTGTAAGCTAAAACAATTTACCTGCATACATCAAGTCCAAGTTTAAGTGCGTATGTGATTTTTGATTGTATACACCATTAGTCGTATAAAGTTGATGGTATGACACAATCTTGGAAAATGATGGTTAAAAGTAAATAAGTTCTTGTGAAATATTTGTAGGAAATAAGAAAACAATAAGGTAATGCTCAGAATATATTTGTTTTTTTACTTCCAGGTGGAGCCACATATAAATATTACATACAAAATAATACAAAATACATTACTATGCCCCATATATTAGTGTGACAGTTCACATAAAGATAAAATCTGGGGCTAGACTTGAAATTTAAAAGTGTTTTCACACCAATTTTTGAAATTTATTTATATATGTGCTACTTATTTTAGTCTACAGGGTGTTCATAAATGAATGGACCATGTTTAAATTTGGCGCGTATTAGATATAAGCTTTTGACCGATAAAAATTGATTGTACCACAGCGGATATGTAAACTTCCAGAACTACCGGGTGTGCAGATAATCCTCATACATATGTGGGGAGCCCATTGCATCTCAAAAAACGTAATGTATGGCTTGTCATGTCAACGAGATGTGTAATTTGTCCAACTTTGCTTAAGGAAAATATTAATGCAGTAGCGTACGGAGAGATTATTTTAATGCCATTTCATAAACAATTGCACGATGATAAATTGTAACATTTTTACCAGGAAAATGGTGCTACGGCTCATGCTGCACAAGTAACAATACAATGTTTGAAAGAATTTTTTGGACGTCCACTATTAATTAAAAATAAATGTCCTGCGCGATCACCAGATTTAGGTTTACTAGATTACTTTACGCTTCCTTACTTAAAAGATAAGGTACACCTCAGACGAATGTATAAGCGCAGCTATTGATAATTTAACTCCAAACATGTTACCAAGAGCTTTTGGTAACTTCAAGAGAAGAGTGACATTGTTCTAACAAATAAATGGACTCCATTTTGAAGAATTATGTTTTATCATGGTGAAGGTAGTATCGTTATCATGTTCATCTTAGAAAAGGCAGAAAGCTGTAATAAATGTAATCTTACATTACCTAAACAAAATGAAATATATCAAAATAGTGATGCCCGTAGTTGTTACAAAATATGTGGTAATACATATATTTTTCACATTAGTCATAAAGAAGCTTTGTATTTTAGTCTCCTATTGAATTGTCTAAATCCACTTTATATTCATAATTACAATGTAAACATTTAAATTTGATTAAATTTATGTTATTTAACCTTACTACGTGGAATTCCATATTGGATAGTACTAATGTTTAAAATACAATTTGTTTTGTATAATTAGTTATTTCTCTATTCATTTCAATGCAACATGTATCATTATCAAGAGAAAATATGTAAGTAAAATAACAAAGTAGTTATTGAATCAAATCATTAAAATATATGTTAAAGGTGAGTTTATAAGTTAAAGGTACTTTCTATTTATGCTTATAGATTTAACATTTCCAAAACATCTAATTTGTCCTTTTTATTACAAAAATTAAAAAATTTAATGTTTTGTGAAGTTATAAGGTGATTATTTATAATTAAATGTGTGTCATAATTTGATTTGTCTGTATGTTTATATTTGTAATCTATTGAGTTTTTTGTATCTAATATCAAACTTTTCAAGTATTTTTGAATTAATTTTGATTAACACAGAGGTCAAATAATTGAATTAACTCCATTCTTGCACCTAATTCAACATTATTGTTAAATAAAAAAAAACTGTTTAATAAAGTATACATTCTTGAGGGGATATTTTAGAAAATATACTAGTAACATCGAAACTTACAAGTTTATTATGTAGTGGTAATCTTATCCTTTGTATTAGTTCCAAAGAATTCTTAATCGAATGTTTTGATTTATACCTTAAATTTTTTGTTATTATGTGGTTTAGTTTATTTTCTAAAACATGATTATGTGTCTGGATGTAAGAAACTACAGGTTCAATGGGCGTTTCTCTTGATAATAATATACGTTGTATTGAAACGCGCAGAGAAATAAATAATGATATAAAAGAAATTATAGAATTATATTGTATTTTAATCATTAGTGCTATTAAATATGGAATTCCACGAAGTATGGTTAAAGAATATAACTTTAATAGTAATTGTGACACAAAATCAATTTATATAAGAAGCATGATCAAACATGGAATAGCAAGTAAAAATGTATGGTTTAACCAAATATGCTTAAATAAAAAGGTGATACGTTAACCTGTTTTCTAGAACTAAAAATTCGATAATTGAAAGATACTCAAGAACGCTCAAAGGTAATGTAAGAGATAACTTGCTTTAATTTAAAGATATTTTATTCTAAAATTTTATACAAATTACATAATATTGGATTTGATATATTTGAGTATAACGATAGACAAACTGTAAGTCACATCAAACAAAAGAATACGTCACACAAAAAGAATTCTAAAACTTATCGTGAAACAGCAATTGTTGATTTACTTAAAAAGTTTTTATTGTAAAAAGGACAAAACTTAAAACAACAAACCTTATAATTATTTAAGTTAAAAACAAAATTAACAGATGTAATCTAATTTCTGTTCAGGCAAATGTAGATAACGTTTTAGCAATTATTTCACTAGAGAAAGAACAAAATACAGTAATTAATTTTCTAGATTTAATCATAAAAATTAATACACAGAACAAGTTTGAGTTCTCCATATTCAGAAAACCTACAAATACATACATTACAATTCCAAACGATTCATGTGACCATAAAACACGTAAGCTACCTGCAAATAGAACACTAATACATAGAGCAATGCCATTACCATTAAACCAAATAAATTACAATAAAAAAATATCAATTATAAACAAATTGCACAAGCAGATGGTTGCATTTGAAATATAATCTAAATTTATAAACATATACAAAAAGTACCTTTAATGAACGAACAGGTTGATCCTTGACAGATTTTTTAATTATAGAATTATAATTTACTATTGACTATTTTACCTTAATGATTTTTTACAATAACTGCCTGTTATTTTACTTATATATTTTCTCTTGATAATGATACATGTATTGAAACATGTAGATAAATATATAATTATATAAAAGAAATTGTGGAATTATGTGTTGTAAACATTACTGCTATTTAAATTTGTATATTTCCTTGATTGATATCTCAATAAAAACATATTGTTTATTTGATAATAGTAGTATAATTTCTCCATAAGTTTTCTGCAAAATTTGTTTGTTTCATATTTCATTATGTATCTCCGATTAACTACGTAAATGTGTCAGTAAAACTATCAAGAATTTGAATTTCAAATAAAGATTACAATTCATTTGTTCACCACATGATCATTCTTGTACATTTCTATTTCATTTTTATACATTTTATAAGTATTTATAACGAAAGCACCGATTTAAATTACAGGCATTATGAAAGGTATGTTTCAGGGCCGGCGATAATCCGGTGTAACCCTTGCCCCTGACGTGGGCACATTTTAGGGGCGGCATTTTGACTGTCCGAATCCATATTTTTTGAGACATATTTTATTTAGGAATATAAGTAAAAAAAACGCTTACTCCCAAATTTCCTTAAACTTAAAAAAATACATGGGTATGCTTTGGATACATGCCAGTTGCAAAATATCTGATTTATATAGAATATCCAATTTAATAAAAAAAACTGAATAAAAGGTGTTATTATACGAGAGCATTGAAAAACGGAGAAAAAGTACTGCATAACTGGATAGTCTATTCCATTATAAAAAAACTGTGTTTCTTGCTTTTGATGTAAACTTTTTAGTTGCTTTTTTAGTTCTTTTTCCACTGACACTTTAAAGGAACATGGACATCAAAAAATCACATTCAATACCAAATGTTTTGGATTGAATTTGGTCAGCGATTACAAATCTTTTAAGTAGTCACTCATTAAATTTGGCCGTCAGCCGCCAATTTTTTTAATATAGTTCAAAAACATTACTTGTTTTTTGCTTCATCAAGCTTTAGATGGGCCATATTACTAAAATATGTTAAAGGGCTAACTCTAAAAACACTGAGTGGTACTCGTTGGGAAAGTCGAGTAAAAGCTCTAAAACCCTTAAGGTATCAATAGGGAAGTGTGTACAATGCTTTATTTATCACTGTACTGACACTTCTATAAAATATGATTATTCTGGCCTGTTGCACAGTATTAAACAGTTTAAGTTTTTATGCTCTATTGTAATTTGGTATACAACCTTAAATTGTTTTAATCCGATCAGCAAGCTACTATAAACCAAGACTATGATCTATCATCTGCTATCGAGCTAGTAAAAAATTGGTACAACTTTTTTCAAGGATCTTCATTCGGATGAGGGTTTTAATAAAATGGTCTGTGATACTAGGGAACTCGGTCTTATTGACATTCCAGCTGATTTCGAGTTAACACAACTGCGTCACAAAGTTCGACGACAAACTGTTAACTTTCTTATTCTTTATTAATGCTTTAAAATCCAGATTTGATTTGATGAATACCTGCAGCAATCACTTAATTATTGTTCAGCATACATGATTTGAAAAATTTACCTAAAAATGAGTTAATTAAATATTGTAAGGACTTGGAAATATGATTGACTGATGGTGAATCGGAGATGTGAACGCACTTTAGCTAGTAGGTGAAATAGAACCCCTTTTAAATGTTGCTCCTAACCTCAGAATTTCCCTAAGAATCTTGCTGACCTTGTTAGTAGGTGTGGCAAGTAGAGAAAGGAATTTTTCTAAATTGAAAATAATTAAAAATTTCTTACGTTTCACAACAATCCAAATCGGTAACACGGTTTGGCTACATTAGCTATAGAACATGAATTAGCAAAGAAAATTAATATTAAAAATATTATTCAGAAGTTATGCTGAATTATAAGTAAGAAAAAACATTTTGAGTTTTTTACTCGGTTTTGATGTTATTTTTAACAATATTGTATTATTGTATGTAGTTTCTTTAATATATATTACGTTCTGTAATAGATATATGTTACTCATTGTACCAACTATTTTTTTATAGTACTATTATTACTGTTCGTGTTCAACATGAACACGAAACAATGCTCAGTACCTAAATATAGAAAATTTAATTATGTTTAGCGTACTTTGTTTCTAGTGTAAACATTCTAAAATTTTTCATTCTTGGGCGACTTTTATTTTAAAGTTTAATGACCCTAAGACATTTGCTTATTAATTTACTTCTGTTGGAAACAAATTAAAGTCATGTTTATAAAAAAGTTCAAATAAATATTAAGTACCGACATTTTTTGAAATTTGCGTTAAATGCAAGCATACCTCAATCATTTATAAACATCCGTATTAAACTGTATTTATATCAGAAAATAGTTGGCCCAAAGTATGTTCTGATATAAATATAAATATATATATATATATATATATATATATATATATATATATATATATATATATATATATATATATATATATATATATATATATATATATTATATTATTAAAATGTATATATTCAAATTGACAAGGTAACATTATTGTCATTGTAGGTTAGTAGTTTTATCATAATGTAAATTACAAAAATAACGTTTAATTACAGTGATCTAATAGATATATTGTAATTATTGTCTAATGTATCACAAATTGTCTACTAATATTCTAAAGATGAACAAGTTTAAAAAATTATAATTACAACTTGGAAATGATTTTTTTAAAAGTGATAACAAATAGAAGACGAAGTCCTCTTATATTAAACACCGACAATTTGGTAATATTGAATGATTGGTTGTTCTTGAACGTATCTGGTTTTACTACCTACTCTTAAAGCCTAGCGATTTTCTTATAAATAGGGAAGACACATGTAAAACATTAACTCTAATTTTATAATTTCGGTTTAATTTGTACCAGAAACGTGTATTGTCACTTTAAACATTCATCTATTGATATATTAAGTAAAGTTTGGAACTGCAAGTTAGGCACACCTACATTTTTTTGGCTATGTCAATTATACAAAAATCTTGAAAAAATTGAACAGTGGAGTTTTTCGTTTGGGTTTAAGTTTATTTATGACAGAGAAATTATATTGATTCATAGTTGCAACAGATAGTCTGGTACATTCATGAGAGCCTGGTTATTAAAGTTTCCTAGCGTTTGCGTCAGTAAATCAGATATATGTAGGTAGGTATACATGATTATTCTTTTTAAACGTTTCGACTGTCAAACTTCCAATATACTAACTGTAACTATATCGAGTAAAGATGCTTACGATGTTTAAATATCACGGTCCCACACTTCTACTATAATTTCATTTATCAAAAGCTCTGAAGGTATTAGTGAATATTATTATGAATAGACGGCCGGTCCTTATATTTCTCTTCTTTATCAAACAGTAGTCGTAGTTTATAATAATGGGCTCATAAGATCTTATAGTTTCTACTGTCTAATTGATCAGATGATTAATACAAGGACAGGATTTAAATGTTTACGTTTACCGAACAACAGACGTTATTGTTACTTTTTAGTAGCCACAGATCATACCAGCCTCACACGATTACATAGCGAATATATAGGTACAAAAATAATTAAATATTTTTTCGCGTTTATCTAATTTACAAATGTGTTTAAAGCCGCGCCAATTTTTTTTAGTTCAAAAACATTACTTGTTTTTTGCTTCATCAAGCTTTAGATGGGCCATATTACTAAAATATGTTAAAGGGCTAACTCTAAAAACACTGAGTGGTACTCGTTGGGAAAGTCGAGTAAAAGCTCTAAAACCCTTAAGGTATCAATAGGGAAGGGCAATGCTTTATTTATCACTGTACTGACACTTCTATAAAATATGATTATTCTGGCCTGTTGCACAGTATTAAACAGTTTAAGTTTTTATGCTCTATTGTAATTTGGTATACAACCTTAAATTGTTTTAATCCGATCAGCAAGCTACTATAAACCAAGACTATGATCTATCATCTGCTATCGAGCTAGTAAAAAATTGGTACAACTTTTTTCAAGGATCTTCATTCGGATGAGGGTTTTAATAAAATGGTCTGTGATACTAGGGAACTCGGTCTTATTGACATTCCAGCTGATTTCGAGTTAACACAACTGCGTCACAAAGTTCGACGACAAACTGTTAACTTTCTTATTCTTTATTAATGCTTTAAAATCCAGATTTGATTTGATGAATACCTGCAGCAATCACTTAATTATTGTTCAGCATACATGATTTGAAAAATTTACCTAAAAATGAGTTAATTAAATATTGTAAGGACTTGGAAATATGATTGACTGATGGTGAATCGGAGATGTGAACGCACTTTAGCTAGTAGGTGAAATAGAACCCCTTTTAAATGTTGCTCCTAACCTCAGAATTTCCCTAAGAATCTTGCTGACCTTGTTAGTAGGTGTGGAAGAGAAGAATTTTTCTAAATTGAAAATAATTAAAAATTTCTTACGTTTCACAACCAAATCAGTAACACGGTTTGGCTACATTAACTATAGAACATGAATTAGCAAAGAAAAAATAAAAATATTATTCAGAAGTTATGCTGAATTATAAAAGAAAAAACATTTTGAGTTTTTTATTTTGATGTTATTTTTAACAATATTGTATTATTGTAATTTTTAATATTAACGTTCTGTAATAGATATATTTACTCATTTACCAATATTTTTATAGTACTATTATTACTGTTCGTGTTCAACATGAACGAAACAATCTCAGACCTAAATATAGAAAATTTAATTATGTTTAGCGTACTTTGTTTCTAGTGTAAACATTCTAAAATTTTTCATTCTTGGGCGACTTTTATTTTAAAGTTTAATGACCCTGACATTTTTATTAATTTATTCTGGAAACAAATTAAAGTCATGTTTATAAAAAGTTCAAATAAATATTAAGTACCGACATTTTTGAAATTTGCGTTAAATGCAAGCATACCTCAATCATTTATAAACATCCGTATTAAACTGTATTTATATCAGAAAATAGTTGGCCCAAAGTATGTTCTGATATAAATATATATATATATATATATATATATATATATATATATATATATATATATATATATATATATATATATATATATATATATATATATATATATTAAATTATGTATTAAATTATATATTCAAATTGACAAGGTAACATTATTGTCATTGTAGGTTAGTAGTTTTATCATAATGTAAATTACAAAAATAACGTTTAATTACAGTGATCTAATAGATATATTGTAATTATTGTCTAATGTATCACAAATTGTCTACTAATATTCTAAAGATGAACAAGTTTAAAAATTATAATTACAACTTGAAATGATTTTTTAAAAGTGATAACAAATAGAAGACGAAGTCCTCTTATATTAAACACCGACAATTTGGTAATATTGAATGATTGGTTGTTCTTGAACGTATCTGGTTTTACTACCTACTCTCTTAAAGCCTAGCGATTTTCTTATAAATAGGAAGACACATGTAAAACATTAACTCTAATTTTATAATTTCGGTTTAATTTGTACCAGAAACGTGTATTGTCACTTTAAACATTCATCTATTGATATATTAAGTAAAGTTTGGAACTGCAAGTTAGGCACACCTACATTTTTTTGGCTATGTCAATTATACAAAAATCTTGAAAAAATTGAACAGTGGAGTTTTTCGTTTGGGTTTAAGTTTATTTATGACAGAGAAATTATATTGATTCATAGTTGCAACAGATAGTCTTGTACATTCATGAGAGCCTGGTTATTAAAGTTTCCTAGCGTTTGCGTCAGTAAATCAGATATATGTAGGTAGGTATACATGATTATTCTTTTTAAACGTTTCGACTGTCAAACTTCCAATATACTAACTGTAACTATATCGAGTAAAGATGCTTACGATGTTTAAATATCACGGTCCCACACTTC